>LPNX010349226.1:16042-36865 GCA_001517045.1 Pseudotsuga menziesii
ATTCAACAAGTTCATAAAAAATACAAGTACATATGTATGCATAACAATAAAAATTGTGCACACATGAACAAGTGTCATCCAATATGGGGACTAAGTCCTTGATGGGATGTGTGGCATCCCCACCACTAGTACCTCCTGCACCATGCCCCTAGTGTGGGAACTTCCAACATGTGATCAAAAAGATTCTCTAAAGATTGGAACTACAAAAGCTAAAATTTTGAACTCTGTAAGTTAGTTCTAGATTTAAATAGTACTTAAAATTTATAAGAATACATCCTTTTAAAATTTTAAGTGGATGATAAACTTTCCTGGCTCAAGTCCATGTTGATATTTTTCAAAGCGTCCTATGTAGAATCTCTTGGACAATGTTGAATCGATGGGCCCTCACCAGGATGATGTTGAATCAACCTTTCCCACTCCTCTCTGAACATCACTGTAGCATCGATTCCCAATTGTATACGATCCTGTGTCAGTATTCTATATTGCATTGAAACATAAGTTAAAGTACCTTGTCAACTAGCGATCGATGATCAAAATCAAAAAGAGAGTGCAACGCCTCCTTCTCCTCTGCAATCTCCATGCCTCTAACCTGTATAATTTTAGCAAGAGATAAGACAAAAGTTACGATGCTCATATGTGCGAAAGTTACAATTCTCATATGCTCATATGTGCTAAGGTATAGATGCAATCTAGAGACTATAGCCTTGTTTTTTGGTGAAGGAAATTGTTGTAAAAAGTGTGTATAAATTTTATTCTATGTTGGAGGAGCCTAGTCATCTAGTCGACTAGGTCCTCTCGGCCAACTAGGAAGAATTCAATTAGTTAGCCGTGTCGGTCAAAGAAACTGAATGAGCATTTAAGAAATTGTAATTGAATAACTATATGAATCAAATATATAAGAATTGGGTGAGATAGGGTAAAGAAGCTTTGATTTTGTACATGATTGGTCTATTATTCTAATAAAGATACGCTTTCCTTTGATCCCTATTACTCTAACTCCTTATCTCTCATTATGTATGTATGATTGGGTATGCAATGTATATTTTACATCTATTGAGGTTGATGCACAACTGGCAACTCTCTGTAATCCCATAGATTACAACATTGGTTCCATGCCGGTAGTACTGACCTAGGATATGCAACATTCATATATACGTAAATAGAGAGGGAGAGGAAATTAGAGACTAGTGGAATAAAAAAATTGAAAATTACATACAGAATTATGCCAGAAGGAACAAGTTTCAAGACATTTGCACAAGCCCAAGAAAATTTCTTCACTGAGTCCCATGAACAATTTATATAAGTTGTTCCCCATGAGATAAATAAATTCCTCGACAATGTTCATGAGCAAGTTGAATGCCCAGAATGAAAGATTGTTAAAGAACAAGATCTATAATTGAGGAAGAAAAAATCTATATAAGTGGCTTGAAAATATGTGTGAATATTTCTGTGAAGAAAAAAATGTTGAAGAAAGAACTTCAGTTGACCAAGTTCGAAACATATTTTTAACCAACCTTCAGGAATGATTTTTCTTTTTGATACTGAGCTTACTATATAAAATTCTAATTGAAAATTGAGTCAGCCCCATAGTCGAGCCATGACCTCCACTAGACATTCCTGCTTCATCAAATTGGGAGCAAAAGAAAAAATATTGGAATCCATTGCTGAACCTAAGAGTTGGGTCAGTAATGGAGTGTCACTAACCATGTGTTCAAAATAAAAGGACAATGCTAGTCAACAAAAAATACAAGAATGAATCAATGTAAGAAGTCAAGTCTTCCTTGACAAAATAAGTGCTCAGTGTTGATGTAATTGTAACTTCGGAATGTATTCACTTGTATTTCTTGTGTATTGTAGCCTGATGTTTATTCTGGGATGTATTTGTAATGTACTTGAGTCATGTCATGCCCCGAGGTTCCTATCGGGAGTTTCTATAATGTAATCAAGTCATGTCAAGTCAAGGTGGGTAACCCTCCTATTGACTAAGGGTTAAAGTCCCCGCAGTTACGGGGCACTAGGGTTTTAGACTCACCTAGTGAAGTCAGCCCTAGTTGGGTTTAGTCAATTTGGGAATTGGTATAAATAGAGAGCTAGCCTCTCTATTTATCACACACTCACTCATACTCAGTTATAGAGCATAGCTGGGGAAGAGAAAGACACTGGGGCAAGGAATAAAGAGGTTACTGCTGTTGGGAGATCATCTTACTATTTTGGGTTTCACTTTTGGTGCTGATTCTATCTCTGAGGAAGTTGCAGGGTTTTCTCCATTTATGGTTTTCCCAAGGAAAAACAATGTGTTCATTGTCTCTTGTGTTTGATTGTTGTGCTTGTTGTTCTCTCAGTTAAAGATCCTAATGTTATGCTAGCTTAATGTTAAAAATATAATACTCAAGAGCTCATAAAAAATAATAGATATTCAAAAAATAGAAAGAGAAAAGAGGTACAAGCGACAAGAGAAGTTGAGAGATATTGCAAGTTCATTAAGTGAGAAAATAAGTATAAAGAAACCGATTGATGTAACACCTCAGTTTTGACCCCATTTGCATTAAAAATGTGTATGATGTAAATATGTATTTAATCATGGTGTGGAGCTAAAGGAAAAATCCCCACCATCGATTTAGCATTTTATGTTTCAGCAATTAAAAATTGTTTCCGATGGTATTTTGTGCTAGCCGACACATTATAATTTTAGACATCATGTAAATATGCAATTTAATTAAAAAACCACAACCAGCTATATCAATGTAACAAATAATGAGATGGGGGCATGATTTCCAAAGGATAAGGAGGGGAGGTATTCAAACATTTGGGCCAATGGGGAAAAGCCAAATGTCAAAGGGAGAACCCATCAAAACTGTCAACTACATTTCTTGTCTTATTCACCCAATCATTTAGTTCTTCCAGAAATTGGTTGGGTGAGTTATTGCATGGGATGGGCAAGGTATGGCAGTCCAAATTAGAATTTGGGGAAAAACCCATTTTTGGGAAAATGATTTTTGACTTGTGGGGCAAGTTATTGCCCAAAAATGCTTCCCATTCCCTCATGCTTTCACGTTTTCATGTTTTCCTCACCATTTTCCTTCACGTGGAGCTCTTGGAGGCAGCTGGAACTTCCTGTGTGTGTATCCATTCACATTTTTGGTTGTTTACCGCATTCTCCTCAGGCTGGGAAATCATTTTTGGTAATTATCAATGGCTGGGTTTCCTTCCCCACGATTTTGCTGCATTTCCCCATTGTTTCCAAGCTGGAAATAATTTTTTTTGTAATGCCCAGCGAGTGGGAGAAGAGACCCACGATTTTGGGTGTTATTGAATCTGTTTTGGCCACATGAAGGCCATAAACATATTTGGAAATCAAATTGATGTTAGGGGGCTATTTTACCCATCTTGGCAATTCATTTTTGCTACCCAAACTATTTTTCCTCAAACCCAGAAATTGTATTTTGTTGTGGGTGCATCTTTTGGCTTTGGTCTGAACTGATTTGGGAGTGGAAAGAGGGTATGAACTATCTTGAGTAATCTGGTGTGAGAAGGAACCTCACAGACATATCTAGGGGGTTGGTTTTCTTCTTTGCACACCTTGAATAGCATTGAAAGGGAAGACATGGCCTTAGGGACTATGTAGCATAGAAGGGGGTGATTCCTTTTGTTGGGTGTGTAGATGTTCTAGAAGTCAAGCTAGATCTGGTGCAGGTTTCCATAGCTCTTTGGTTGAGCTTACTAGCTTAGCAGTCAACCTTTCCATCTCCTTTGCAACTTGATAAACCCAACTTTGTTGGCTTGGCTGAATTTTGGTAATATCCTTAACTATGTGTGAGTCTGCTAGTTTTCCCTTATACCTGGTGGAAATCATGCCCAACTCAATGGTGGCAGTGTTGTTGAGAGATTGACGTGTACACTAGCCTATGGTTGGGTAGAATGTTGCAGCGACGTATCTAGTTGTGGGACAAGCTTCTTCATAAGTTAAGTATCTCTGTGTTAATCATTGCATTTGTATTTTCTAATGAAATATGATGAACATGTGATTGTTGAATGAATGTGTATGCTTCTGCTGTAGATTGCATTAGGCATGTATATATGTTTATGTTCAATGCATTTAAATTTATATTTACGTTCATGGGGCTTAGATTGCCTGTTATTGATATAATTATGGTCACATCTTCTCTTCGGTAGAGGGGTGGGGACGTGACAGTTGAAATGGTTGAGCAACTAAAATTCCTTCCCGAGTAGAGGGAAAGTCGACCAGATGAGAGAGAAGGTGAAGTGTTGACATCGGTAGAATGGTCGAATGTGATGGTGTTGACCCTGCAAGCCTTTCATATTGCAATTCCATATGCATAAACTCTCGTCAACTCTATACGTTGATAATCACAACTAGTCTAGCCATTAGACAAATCGTTGAGCACAACATGGGACTAGGACCATGCAAAAATAACATATGGAGTTGACTAGATCAATGTGGATGGATTATAGATCGGTTTATTATTAAAAAACCACCACATGGTAACTAGATTACCTCCACACCTGAATTCAAAAGATACTCTTTTAATTTATTATACTCAAATCACATGGAGGTACCTGCCCTATGAGAAACATAATTGATTGAATCGACCAGAAAGCCGTAGATCTAACCTAGTTATAAGAATTCTGTAGAAGAAGTACTTATGTCTTGGTACAACTTACATACACAAGAAGTTAGCATCAATTGTGAAATATCAAGATAGACACTCGTTCATTCTACTCTAGTAAGTATTTAAACCCAATGTAAAATTGTTAGTTCTATTAACATGGCTCAGTAGATTCCAATAAATACCCCTATTTTGAAGGGGATGGGGACCCTAAGAAACATTATTTTGTATGTGAATCCCTCAGAAATATAACCTTATGAGAATCAACAAATTGCATAGTTTCAGGTGGTCTCTAGAATAAAGTAGTCACTTGGTACATGAATTTTATTGAAGAAGGGCCAAAGACAAAAAAACAAGTTAGAGATTTTTTTGGAATTCTTCAAAGAAGATGACATTAAGCATATGGTTAGACACAAATTGAAAGAAATCAATCAAATAATAGGAGAAATAGTGTGATAGAAGAATCAAATATTTCCTCAGTCAAATGCCATCTAAAATGGACCAATTTGTTGTGATCAATTTTTTTACTGGAGATCTTCATTCATGAATTAAAAATCCAGTGTTGTTGCATGAATACATGACATACAATGATTTCTTCGAGAAATAATTACGATTCTAGTCGAATGCACACTACTTGACTCGACTTTTCAGCAAACGACTAGAAGAAAAAATAGAAAAAACAAAAAGATCACTTCAACACTTGACCATGAGACATAACGACTTATGGTGTACCACATGTTTGATCGAAGAAGATATCAAGGACAAATTCCCTACAATGAGTGAATAATATATCATAATGAAAGAAACACATATCAGAGAGAAATGAAACAACTCCAAGAAGTTCCCAAAATATTTTCGGAAGAGAAAACACCAGAGAATTTTTGCATGACACAGACAAGATAATCCTATTAATTTTGTGAAAGGTTTGAGTCACATTCAATGAAATATTGGCCCTATATGTTAATAATGTAAAACCAAAATTGTGCGGCATATGTCGAATAATGCAACAAACTACTACAGAATGTATCAAGGACTTGAAGACTAAGGAAAATTATCATACAGTGTACCACACACAGACTGTTGAGAAAAACTCTCAAGACTCTCACCATAACAACCAGTGCAACAATGGGAACAAACAACAAGTTGTATATAACCATCGTGGAATATATAACAATTGAGGAATCGTTCATCCAGTCAAGGAAAGACATGCTTCTTTGTTTGTTATAGTGAAGAACATTTGAGTCTTGACTTCCTATGAAAAGATAGAATATACCTCAATTTTTTTACAAAATGTGGGTGGGGAACCATAGTATAGAAGACTACCTTGTTATGTTAGGAATACTTCATAATAAAAAAGATTTTAATCTCTTGTCTAGTATTCCTAAACATGAAGCATTGAAAACTAAGAATTTGAAAGTAATTATCGGGCAAGGCACAAAGATCAAAGGGGATAACCCCCACATAAAAAGAATACAAGGAAAAGAAGATAATTATCCTAATTCGTCTACGCAAAAATAATTTTTTAACAATGCTATGAAATTTTTGGAAGAAATTGCTTCTAAAACAATACTGCAAAATCCTAAAATAAAACACTAAATGAGTTGTTACAACTGTAAGGACCCCATTTTGGTGACATATGGATAATCCTATTAGTCATTTGGTCCCTATGGTTTTAGATGAAAAATTCATATGCTTGGGATTAAATTTTGAAACAAGGATATTAATTAATAGTGGCAATTATTATTTCCCAATGTTTGAAAATGCACCTTAGATAATTTATTTTCCATCAATAAGTTTGTATTTTAATAAAATAAATAAATATAATGGGCCATGAGGGTGCATTAGGAGATAAGGTTTGAACAAAATAAATTTTACAAAATAAACAAGAAAGGAGAAAGCATTTAAAGTTGGAAATCGAAAAAAAGAAGTAAACATGATAAAGTAGAAAAAAATTGGCATAAAGCAGGAAGGGAGAAAATAAATACAAAGTAGGAAAGCAGGATAAAGCACAATAAAGGTATAAAAATAGGATAAAGAATAAATCATGATAAAGCATGACAATATTGGAAATCAGGATAAAGCAGGAAGAAAAGAAAGATAAAGCAATAAACTAGGACAAAGTAGTAAAGGAAAAAGGCAAAAAATTAAAGATTGGAAATCAAGCAAAGAAAGAAAGTCACAATCTTCCTCATGAGGGTGCACTAGGATAGGTGAATTTCTCAACAAGTCACTCACTCTATAAAATAATAGGAGCACACCACTTTCCCATCTTTTGACAATTTTTGTTTTGCATTGAGAGCATTATGCTACTCTGAACTAGGAGATGTGCCCCTAGTCCAAGATGGGAGTTGTTCCCATGCTATTGAGAGGATGATGGAATTAATCCATTTTCATTGAGTTGTATTACAGTTTTTTAATAGTTTCCAATCAAGTTCAAAATCCAAGAAGAAGAAAGACCAAGCTCAAGTTAGAATCTTCCCAAATTCTTCTTATTTCTCTTCTATTCTCTATCTATCTATGAAGAAGTCAAGCCTAATATAATTATGAATACTTAATGTAATCCTATATTAATTTTACTACTATTTATGAACCATTTGTATCATTCATGAATTTATTCCAATACAAAAATTTTCATCTCTAAAGTTATCTACAAGTCCTTATCTAGATTTGCATAGAAATTGTCTAGTTTTCAGTAATCTTTCTGTAAATGAACTTATACTCCATGAATTAGAAATATTTATATTATTTAAGTTATTTAACATCATAATAAACATCTTACATGTCTTACTTTGCAAATTCTAAATCCTTTGAGGTCATTTGGGAAGCCCTGAATCAAGACTAGTTGAGTTGTCCTAGAATTGTCTTGGCTAAAATGTTACTCTCAAACCATGTCAAACTTTATCTAAACCTATTATTTAAACCTATTCCAATATAAATTATCTATTTTTTCATATGTTTGGTTTCCCGTGATCCTGCAAGTCGACTTCATCCTCATTGATGCTCGAAACCTAAATAGTCCTAGTGCTTTGTGCAAAGGAAACTTGAGAATTGTGAAACTTCTATGCTAAATATGAACGAATTATTCTATGATGTGTCTCTAATGTATTTTTGTATCCATTTAATTATATAATTTATGATCCTTTACCTAATTCTCTATGATTTTTATAAGAACTTAACATTGTTTCCAAGAAGTCTAGTCAATCCCAGAGCATTTTCAACGCCTAGTCTTGAGTTTCTGATTGATTATTCATGTAAGAGTTAATATATCCTAAATTCCAATTTGGGGATATTAAATTTGTATCAGACAACTTTTTTCTACTCCTATGGAAAGTAAAATTTCAGTTGGAAAGATGTTGCATAATACACTTCCGAGTTTGCAGTCATGAGTTTAGTCTCAGTTATTGAAGTAGACTGTGAAAAGTATGAAGAAGAAGAAGAGGTCATCTAAATAGATGGAGGCCTTCCTATATATGAGTATGGTTAGTTTTTTGATTGCATATACCAAGAATATAGTATTCTTGAGCCACCAATTTCTAGAAGGTTTCTCACCTTATCGGAGGAAGAAAAGGTGAATCCAATGGATGAGTCACTGCAGAATGTTGAGAAGAGTATAAAGAGGTTTATAGAGTTCTTATCAACACCACTTGTAGTTACTAAATTCAAGAGACTCTTCCTGGGTTTTTCAACAAAGAAAGTTTCAAAAAATTCCTCTAAAGAAAGTGAACTAGGAAAGGGTAAATCAATAATTGAAGATCGAGCTTTGGGGGAGAATGAAGTGGGTAGAAATCATCCCATTTGTGGCAGCCACGTAGAAGAATAAGCTACATATAATTGATTGAAGAATCAATATCAAAGAGAAAATCATCCATACACAATCATTGAGGAGATCCATGAACCACCTAATCCTGTAGATGGTGAAGTAGAAGCACTTGTAGATAAAAGTGATAGCATACACATAGTTTTTCTACAATCAAAGGAAGAAATGAAACAGAGTGAATCACAAGTTGTAGATCTAAGTATTACTATGGAATCAAATTAGGAAGAGCATGCTTGCACCAATCTACTCCATACAAAATCATCAAGAAGATCCACGACCCACCTAACCTTGTAGATGGTGAAGTAGAAGCACTTGGAGATAAAAGTGATAGTATACTCATAGATTTTATCCAATAAAAGGAAGAAACAAAGCACAGTGAATCACAAGTTGTATATCTGAGCCTTACTATGGAATCTAATGAGAAAGATTAGGCTTTCACCAATCTACTCCAAGAATAAGATAATGAGGAACCATGCGCAACTGAAGACCTACTATCCCATCATCAGGGTGTTGGAAATGTGGGAGGAGAATTCACTTCCAGTTTCTATGTTGGTGATTTCAAAATCATTGCAGAGGAGTATGATGTTGTCAATGGTGGTAAGACATATTTTAGATCAAATCTAAAAAATAATATAAATAATATTTGCAGTCACCACTTGAGCTCCATAATGAAGTAGAAGACAAGCCCACACCACTTGGTTGTGAACTAGAGAGTTTGGTGGGAGAAGGCCACCAGGGTTCCCCCACATGAAGAAGAGATAAACTTAGATGTCAACCATTGGAAGGAGAAAAATTGGTGCGGCATCTTCTTTGTGACCCACACCATTTGAGTGGATCACTAAAGGAGGAACAAGGGAAGCTTATGGTAGCCATGTATAAATTTGTTGACACCAATTCTTTGGTGACAAGATGTTGTTGGAAAGATTCTAGATGGGAGTTGGAAGGAGAAGCCTTTTTAAAAGAGTTCATGGCACTCAAAGAAGTAGTGGCCAAGATGAAGGAAAGCTACATGAACTTGATCTTAGATAGGAATCATATTATTGAGGTAACCAAAATTTACCATCATGCACTAAAAAGAGACAAATATGAAGTAGAAAGGCTTGGTGGTGAATCAAAGGTTGCATATGTTTCTTTGGAGAGCACCCAAAGGATATTCAAGATTCAAATTTTAGATATATCATCTTCAAAAGGAGTTGAATGTGCCACACCCTTCATCTTGCATGGAAGGAGATACTTTGGATGTGATGGAGGAACATCATATGGAGGATAAACATGAGGAAAAATCTTATTTGCAGGTGTTTTTGAAGGGATATGATATTGGCCAAGCACTTGTTTTGAAGAATGATGAAGAGGACTCAACTATGGGAGAAATAGTTGAGAACATGTCACTTGGACCAGCTAGTAGGTGTGCCTATTTATCCATGGATTGGATAGATGAGTACAAAACAAAGATGGATATCCAAGGGTATGCCAATCTTTCTCACCTTGGTGGGAGATTCTTTAACACTTCATTCATTGGGAGATAGTGTGAGTAGGAAGAACAATCCAAGATGGATGTTCTTTGGAAGAGTATTGTCATGGAGAAAGTTGGTCGAGCGCTACATGTTCACCAAGAGTATTGTGAGATACCCTTATGGGAGAAATAAATGATTTTGGAGGAGGTAACTTCATTCGCTCCACTTGGACCAGCCAATAAGAATGCTTATTCATCCATTGATTGGGTGAATAGAGCCATCATTGAAATGAAGACTTTTGGAGGTAAATGTTCCTTTTGTTTTTACAATGAAACTTTTGTTATAAATGACATTTCCATGACATGTTATCAGCAACAGAAATATATCTTGCAGCAATTAAATACCTCCAATACGCATGCACATGAGGATTGGGTGTACAATTGCATGGAAGTATTTTTCAAAATCATTGGAAGTGATGGGATTCAAACATGGTTATGGGACCCTAGCATCCTTTGGAATTCCAAGTTGTTCCATATGGCTATGATGTCAAGTGGAAGGATGCATAAACCATGGGATCATGGTATTCCATGGAGTAACAAAGTGTTCTTGATTGTATGTGAATTTGAGAGAATACAACATATTCAGTGGGATCCATGAGGGTGATTTAGGGCCTGGCCTACCCCCATGTCAGAATGGCCTAGCCCTTACATCTGACCATGGGAGGGCCTAGCCCACCCTTATGTCAAAATGGCCTAGCCCTTACATATGACCATGGGAGGGACCATCCTGCCCCCATTTCAAAATGGCCCAGCCCTTACATCTGACCGTGGGAGGGCCCAGCCTACCTCCATGTCAGAATGGCCCAACCCTTAGATCTGACCATGGGAGGGCCCAGCCTGCCCCCATGTCAGAATGGCTCAGCCCTTACATCTGACCATGGGAGGGCCCAACTTTCCCCCATGTCGAAATGGCTCAGCACTTACATCCTACAGCATGGTATCTACCATTCGAGGAAAGGCCTAGCACTTACATCCTCTGGCATGGGATCTACCATCCGAGGAAAGGCCCAACACTTACATTTGACCTAGTCAAAAAGGCCCAGCACTTACATATGACCATGGGAGGCCTTGCCTACTACCATGTCAGAGGATATTTTCACTTACATCTGACCATGGGAGGCCCCGCCTACCACCATGTCAGAAGGGCACACAGACTCATCACTTCCCCTTGGAAGGAACCTTGATCTGGAGAACACCAAGCTTCTCCCTAAAGTACTCAAACTTCACTCTAGCCATTTCTAGCATAGAATCACATCAGGGATGATTATGTCCAAGGATAACCTACAAGCTTCCCCAGGACTGATTACATCCGAGGACCACCTACACGACCGTTTATGTCTGCGCAACCTACGAACTTCCCCAGGATTTTATGTTTAGATAACTTGTCTCACCAGCTATGCTAGAACTCCCTCTTTCGAGAGATCTCGATTTGGATCACAAACTAGAGCTTCACTTCTCCTCTCTCGGCTGTACTCAGCACCATGCAGGACTTCTTCCTGCTAAACCAAGAGATCACACCTGATCTCATACTGAAGTAGCACCCGAAGTGCTCTTCCCATCAATGGCACTACCTTCCCAATTAGAATCCCCATAACCCTCTAGGTTAATCTTTTGATTCACCTCACACTTCAGCCCATAATCAACTGTACCCTTCAGGTACCTCAGAATATGCTTTGCAGCAATTAGGTGAACATGCCTGGGATCCATCAGGAACTGGCTCAATGTGTTCACAGCAAAGCAAATATCTAGTCTCGTATTTGTCAGGTACATCAATGACCCAATCATTTGACAATACATCATGGCATCAATCGTCTCCAATGAAGCATCACTCAATAGCTTCAGGTTTGATGCCATAGGTGTGGTCATGGCCTTGCAGTCCATCATCTTGAACCTCTTCAAGATCTCTACTACATAATTCCCTTTTCCAAGGGAGATTCCATCTGCATTCTACCACACCTCCATGCCTAGAAAGCAGTGCATTGTATCCAAGTCCTTCATCTCGAACTTGCCAGCAAGTCTCCTTCTTGCAACTTTAATGTGTTCCTCTTTTATTTTAGGAACAAGTCATTGACATATAACAGGAGCACCACTGGTCTTTTTCTTTCAACCTTGAAGTAAAGGTTGGAATCCACTTTACTCTTAGTAAATCCTAGAGTGATCAATAAGTTGTCCATCCTATTGTATCATGTCGAACCTCAAGATCTTCTGCAATCACTCCCTCTGAAGTGGAGCATAATTCTCCCTCTTCCTTTTGTACTCTATGCATTGAAACATTATGTACTGAAGTGACAAGTAGCTTTCTCTGCTACTAATATTCTATGTATCCATCTAGGGTCACTAGATACCAAGATCCATCTGTAGAAATACCTGATAATGTTTTTGCAATATCTATGAAATTACTGCTTCTCTATGTTTAAAACTTCGAACTGAGGTAGCCTCGCCTGTCCTCTTTCCAAAACCAAAGGTTTTACCAGAATTGGTTTTTCCAATCCATACTTATGATAGTTTTCCCAAGGTGACATATTTCAGAACTGTTTAGCAAAGCTAACTTGTACAAACGTCCACATGTCCCTATTTCATCATTAGGGTCTAAAGCTTTTACCACAAAAATTAAATTCCGTGCCCTATCTAGAACATCTTGCAAAATTTCATTTGTACCTTCGTAGCCCAAGATATATAAATTCTCCATAGGTGTCATTTTTAGGGATGAATCTTGCAAGAGGATAGAACCCTTATTTGCAGGAACCATATCTCCTAGAATATAGTGAATCTGAGGCTAACATTTTTACACACGATACATCAGGATTTTATCTTCGTCCTGTGAAAATTTCAGTTCCTGAGACTTCTTCAATCCCAAGATATAGAGAATGTACTAAAACTACCCATTTTAGTATTTTAGGGTTTTTCAGGCTCGGGGTCAAATTAGGGTTTGACTTTCCTGGAGTTTTAACAAACCAAAAATCTCGACCTTGGTCTCTAAAAATTGATTTTGATGAGGAGAGAAATCCTATGCCTAGCTCACTCAAAAATTCCTCTTATGTAAAAAGCCCTAATTTCCCACAGCAAAAACTGAAAATGCCCAAAATCATCCTAGCCTCCTTTTGTTGATGGATTGTGGAGAGAGACCCAAAAATTAAGAAGCCCTAGCTTCTGCAGTTGCACAGTGTCTTCTTCTCATCTTAGATATGATACCATGTTAGATTTTTATCATTTAAGTAATATGATCTTAGGATCTTATCTGAGAGAATAACATGCACAACAATAATCACAAGAGATAAGAGAAAAAAAGATTTTTCCTTGGGGAAAGCATAAAGGAGAAAACCCCACAACTTCCTCATAGATATAATGAGCACCAATGGCAGCAGTACAACCCAAAGACAAAAAAGATGATCTCCAACATCTGTTCTCTCTCTCACTTGTGTGAGCACTTCCTCTATCACTCATGCTCCCCAGTTGAGTGAGTGTGTGTAACAAATAGAGAGTCTCACTCTCTATTTATACTAGTTTTATACTTGACAATTACTTACCAGGTTTGACATCTCTAGGAGAGTCTAATAACCCTAGCACCCCTCAACTTTGGGGACTTTTCCCTCCGATGAACAAGGAGGGTTAACCTTAACTCAATTGTGGGAACTATTGCGCTGACTTACAATGGAGGGTTAACCTCAATGACTTTGCATGACTTTATTATATTAATGATTCTCTTGATAGGAACATCGGGGTACAATAAAATATAAATGATTCTCCCGATAGGAACATCAGGGTACAATATAAGATATACAAGTGAATACATTTCAAAGTTACAAATACATCAACAAATTCAATGATTAATTTTGGTTTCTCAATATAAAAGTTTCAAGTACATGCTCTTAATCGTTTGCATTCTAAGGGTGGAAATGAATCCAAGTCCTTGCTTAGATTTGACTAATAGAAGGAAGAAGAGAGTATTTCATTTCAAATTTCAAAGTTGGGAGATCTAGAAGCACCAATGTATCTGATATTGGGGGGCTATAGCTCTCTCAATCAATTATCCTTGTTCAAGGAAACATGGGCCAAAAAGGGAGGGAGAACCTATGTGAAGATCCATAATTGATATACTTCCTATTATGACTCCCAAAAATATATTTATGTGAATCCATGTGAATCCAAACCATTATACATAAATATGTAATGTTTCTCATGTATATAGAAAGTAAGGGTGCATGCAACCAAACTTCCTGAATTCCCACCAAGGAATGTGTTTCATCTCGTTTTTTTAACATGCTTAATATGTTTTTTGATGTTACTAATGACATATTGGTATGGTTTCCTATAGATCCACCTATTGCTGATAGTTGTGGTTGATAATGTAACCAAACTGCCACAATTTCCAAGGGATGTGTTGCATATCCCTTTTTCCTTGTTCAAAATTCCCAGACTATTTGTTGATGTTATAGGTCAAGGTAGAAAGGAAATAGGAAAATCAGTACTTGAGTTGATAAATAGAGTGAGAGTGGTCGAAAAGGAAACTAGGGAAATACTTGTTTTACACACCAAGTACATATTAGTATGGTGGTAACATGACCAAAACCAAATTTGTTGTTTATTTTTGCTACAATAGCTAGTCTCGATTCCAAAAGTTAATTGTTTTCATTGTTGTATAGAATATTAATATATGACTCCTAGACTTGCTGCTCATATCTTTTTTTTTCTTGCTTGAAGGTCGTAATGCCTCATAGAATTTCCCGTTGGTGACTATACCTTAGTTTCATCACCTTTACTACTCAAAAGTAACCCTAATGCATTTAGATTTGCAAGCTAGATGATGTTAAACTCAAAAATACTTCCTAATGTGTTGAGCAGACCTGTTGACTACCCAGAAATGTGTGTTAACCCTACTTACCACATTTTGACACACATGCCAAAAAGTGGGTAACAAGCAATATGAAGGAAATGGTTTTTATTGGATGTATTGTAAATTATAGGAAATGGTTTTTATTGGATGTATTGTAAATTATAGTTTACTGGATGTGAATCCTTTTACAGTTGATCTGCCTTCAAAGACTTCCTAGATTGTTGTTTTATGGTGTTTTTAGGGTCATGTATGCCCATAATTTCCCTTTAGGATTTCGCGCATAGATATATCCTCAAATTTAATCCAAATTTCCTTTTTAGGTCTAGTTACACCTTGTTCTACAATGAAAAGTGCCTGGAATCAATAAGATTGGTGTTAATCAACTTCTCTTTACCATATTTTACCCATGGACTTCCACATAATGGTAAATTCACCACTTCCAAGTTCTGAAGTCATGCCTAGGTTAAGGCATCAAGTTGATATTTGCCTTGTGGTGGGATCAAGATGAACAAATTACAAAGCAATTCCATTATGCAAATTATGTTTGGGTTGAAGAGTGCATGGTTTTTTAGGTTTGTGTGTTTATAAGAATGGACTTGAGTGAAACTTAGGTTTATTTCAAAATAATTGGGTAAGGTGGTGGGGTATATGTACTTGCAAGGCCTTTGAAGTGCGAATGTCTTGCTTAAGGTACACCCTAACTATTTGGGGTGTAGGAGGTAATATATTCCTTCCATTTTCATCATTGTTTACCAATGGAAAATAGGGGGAAAATATACCTTGAAATAGTCCAATTTTTAATGCATACATGCTACAATTTAATGTGGTATACTTTTCCTTATTTATTGGAACAATGCATGCTATAAATGGAAGGCTTAAAGGATATATCCTCCTAAGATATAGGCAACTCCATAGTTCCCTTTAAGATAAGTAGAAAATAGATGTTGATATAAGCCCTTTATCAAACTTGAAATGAGTGAGCCAATTCAAAGTGAGTGGTTAAAGGAGGGTTACTTAGATATTATGGATGGATGGATTCAAGCCTTTTTTGAGCATCGTTGATTTTGTCTTTTAGGTCATATTTCTCTAGGTTTGTAGATTGCTCTCTATAGAAAAATGCTATCTTTCGTTAGAGATTCTTTGTGGTCATATTTCTTGAGGTTTGTAGGTTGTTCACTTTAGAAGAATGCAACATTTTGTTAGAGATTCTTTGTGATGCCGTAGATGTTGTCGACCCCTCTATTATTTTAATTTGATTACTATAGTAACTCCTTTTTATAAAGTTATATGTTTTCTTGTTTAAAACATGTATGCTAATATTTATTGAACACCCTTTGTTCATGCAATATTTTGGAGGACACTAATAAGAGATTGAATGCACCATTTTTTTCTTTCCAAGCAAAACCTCGCAGGGAAACCCTCGTGCTCTACTGCACATTTCATGGATGGTACCAATTGTAAATCTATTGAAGCTAATTATGACCCTAACTCAATAGGGATATTGAGTGAGTCGTGCAACACATGGAATCCCATGTGATCAACCTTGAGACCTCTTGCATGAAGCTCAAAATACTCAACCACTCGAGATGGCCCACCGAGCCAAGGATTTCCCCTATACTGCCTAGGGTCATAATATTAAGATGTCCATTTTCAACCACCAACAAAATCGAGCTATATATAGGTTGAATTCAAAGCTAGAGATGGTAACACTCTGTTGATAGCTGGATACACTATTTTCTACTTTTTATCTTTTATTTTAAAGGCTCAATGAGGTTGTGGAACAATAAGTGCTATGTTCACTAGTGACATGTGGGTTAAATAGAAGCAATGGAGTTTTGATGTTGCTATCAATGTTGACAAATAAATGTTGGATGTCAAGTAATACTTCGATTCAAAATTCATTGTTGCTATAAAATTAATGATAAAACATTGTAGATAGGATAAGATAATTTTATAAATATCTAACAAATGACCATAATAGTAGGTCAATGGGACAAAGAGAAGTACAACCATTGCAAATAATATTGTGTAAGCAAAAGAGAAACTCCTAACTCTAATCTACAAAATAAAAAAATCCAAGAATCTAGACAATAGTGTTAAAAAATAATACATATACAAAGTAATACCCATGTTAAACATAAAATGTTGATGTCAAGTCACTTTAGAGCTAGAAGCAGAATGAGAAGAGAAAGAAGAACTCAGTGAGTCATTGTTTGTAAAGAAAGGGCTGATATAATGTCTGATAATCTCATTTGGGGAGATCCTAGTACCTACAGGGATAGTTTTGTATGATATTGGATGGTTGTGATAATTTTCACAAGTCTCTAACATTTGAGGATGTAGGGAAGAATCTCGTGATGGAGTTTTGGATACTTGAGATGGTGGCAGGGTGAGCAACCAAACTATGTCATGCACAAAGCTTTGATGGAAACTGGTTTGCTAGCTATGGATTTGGAGTGTTAAAGTAAATCTCAGATTATAATGGTCAATTAGCTGTTAGACATTGGCATTAATAAATTTATTTTATGCTTTTATGCCCTATTTCTATTTTATGCTTTTATGCCCTATTTCACTTTATTGTGTTTCTTGGTTAATTCTACATTTATAAAGTGGATTGACTTGACTCAATTGGAACCCTTTATCAAAAAGCTTTTGCTTCCTCATTCATGCATTACATTACATATATCTCTTCCATATTAATCTTGGTTTCTGTATGTGCTTGATTTCTGTGTATATGGTATCAGAGCTTAGCTAGAGCCACATAGTCCTCGAGGGATTACTAGTGTAGCACATCGAAGAGCCAAAAGGGTTTTTCCAAAACTAGGTATTGTTTCGTTTTTTAATTTTGAAGCAAAGTCAGTTTTTTTTATGGAACCATATAAATTGAGGTTCCAATAAAAAAAGCAATGAATCAGATGGATTCAGTGGTACGAAAGTACAATAACTGTACAACCTGTCTTTTCCATTGTACAATGATTTCAATCAGTCGTTGTACAGCCTATGAAGCTGTATGATTTTGTATGGAGTAGCCAGAAAATCAAATCTGTATGATTATGCAGTCGTATGATTATAAGGAACAATACGAATGTTACATGGTGATTTTTATTTAGAAATTGAATTGTACGGAACTGAAATTATAGCTTCCAAGCCAAAATTGGAATGTACAAACCAGTAGTTAGATGAAATTATGAATGTATATTAGTGAATTTTTTTTAATTGATTGACATGTTAGATGATTTGGGAGCAGATTGGATCTATTCTTACCTAAACGGTTGCCCAAAATTACATATTTGTAAGTTTTAGCTACTGTTTTTTTTTAGCAGATCCAAGGAGAAACTAGTTGTTTTGGTGCTAAGTTTTAGCAGATTTGATTGTTTTTCAGCTGTTTGAGAGAAAATTTGACTGTTTTTCAGCTGTTAGAGTAGATCTGTCACGATTTGTGTGTTTTTCAGCTGTTTGAGAGTAGATATGTGGTTTATTGGGCTGTTTTCAGTACATTTGTGGTATATTGGGTTGTTTTTTAGTAGATGTGTCAAACTATGCTTGTTATTGGGTTGTTAGTAGTAGATTTATCATAAATTTGTGTTTTTCAGTGATATGTGGCTGCTATAGGTGTTTAGAGCTAGTATCCATATGTTTTTACTTTAGGATTGCAGATAGAGGCAAGGCAGAACTATATTTTCAATATTTTAATTTGTTTTAGTATATATTTTTGCATTTTAAACTGGTCTTGTGGCCTCTTTATCCAGCATAATGTTGGAAGGAAGCCAGAGGTTTTTTGGTAAGAACTGCAATATGTGGAGGCAATTTCTACAATGAATTTACTATAATAATTGGTCATTCCCATAAAGCTTGACATGTCATGGATATTCTTTGATGATTGGCGATTGATAATGGCTGAAATCTTTATTGTATTAATTTTGTGTCCATCTTGGTTCATATGGAATTCACGATACCATGAGTTTTGTCTGTTTCAATGTACACCTTTGCATATTCAGAAGTAGCTTCCCTTTCTTTAATGTTGAGAATACTTGCTCCACGTGGTTCTCCCGGGTTTTACTAAAACTAGTATCACAAATGACTAAATGAGTCAACAAGTACTTGTTCATCATCCTCATGAATTTTGCAGGGGCATTAGTAAGACCAAAATGCATGATCAACCATTCAAACAATCCTTGGTGTTCTTAAAGGTTTTTTTTTCCACATAGCTTCTGGTTTGATATGGATCTAGTGGTACCATACTTCACATCAAACTTGTTAAAATGTTTGGCTCTTTGAGCTTGACTTATGAGGTCATCAGTGAACAAAAATGGATATCGGTTCTCAATGGTGGTTCTATTCAAAAGCTATTTGTCCACACATTATTTATGTTCCATCCTTCTTTGAAACCAAAACAATGGTTGATCCACAAGGTGACGAGCTAGGTTGAATGTGGCCCTTTCCCACCAAATCTTGAATTTACTGCTTGATTGCTTTATTTTCAAACAATCAAGTTTTGTGTAGTGCCTTGTATGTTAGACCAAGCTCTTGTTGTAGTTTGATGAAGTACTTAACTATGCAGTTTGGAGCATCCATGTGAATCTTGGAAAAACTTGGAATAGCCTTCCATTAATTTGCCCCATTACTTCTTTTGTCTTGGAATCCTTGATTGGCATGTGCTACTCTCTCCTCTAGTCACATGACTAGAAAATAAAATTGCCTTAAAGCATTGTTCAATCTTTGTGCTTGAACCATTGATGTGATTCCTAAAGGTGCTGGATTTTTTTGTGATGTCGTGTGTATGCTTGGCCATTGTTGACCCACTCAATTATTAATCACCAAAGTTCTTGGATTAGAAGTTAAAGAAAAACCCCACAACTCAAATCTAATAGACGTGTTCTATGGCTTGTTGCAAACTAGAGATTGTTAAGCATGTGGTCTAGGAGTGAAGAGTTGCACATGTGTTTTGGGAGTAGTTTTCCTATGGGTATTTCATTCCCTTTTATCAACCCTCTTCATTGAATAGAAATTGTTTGGAGATAGGTCAATGGTTGTACATGGCATTTCAGCAAGACGAGGACCATCTCCCACAGCAACCTTACAAAGCCACATAAAGACTACTCCAAGAGAACAAATTCTGGGGAAATAGAATATATAAACTATGCAGTAAAGTTTAAGTTCTAATTTTGCAACACTCTCTACAGGAACATATCTTAAATAGAATATAGTGGAAATTGATTGTCACTATCATCTATCTTGTAGTGGTGCGGGGGTTGATAGGTTTGATGTTTATTTGTGTTAATCATGGTTCTATGTCAGTGATATTGTATTGTGCCTCCTGAAACTTAACCTGCAAGTCTAGGAAGATATCATTTTTGTTCATGATTTCCTATATATCTTCCTTTTGGCCCAGTACTCAGTGACCTTTCATAACATAGCACTGATTATTTAAGTTACTGTTTTGTTTGTGCTTCTATAGTATAAGATCTTGCAATTTTCTTGGTGCTTTCTAAGCTCTCTAGCTGGTGTGATGATATTGATTTAATTGGAGGGGAAATTAAATTAATAAAATAGTACTGATTATTTGGGTTATTGTTTTGTTTGTGCATCTACAGCATAAGATCTTGCAATTTTCTAGGTGCTTTCTAAGCTCTCTAGCTGGTGTGATGATATTGACTTAATTTTATGGTTTCATCCCTTCAAATTAAATTTGCTAAATAGATGTCTCAAACGTATTTTTAATATGCATGGAGAACTTGGAGCTATGAATTTATCAATAACATCATGGGTACTGATCAAGTATGTGGGTAATACTCGAATCTATGGGCACAATTATTCTGCTGGACTTTTTGATGTATCTGCAGACTTGAATGGTCTTAAATTGAGTAGTTCTTAGTTTGCTTCTAAGGAGATAGTATCCTATTTTTTTTCTTCATGCTTTTTTTTCAAGGATCGTTCTTCTCTATTTGTATGACCTTTTGATACCATTTATATCACTTTCATTGTTGAAACTTGAAATCACTCATATTTGTTGATTTCTTTCTAAAGAGAT
>LPNX010349261.1:0-89775 GCA_001517045.1 Pseudotsuga menziesii
CATGAGAGAGCCTCTCAAATGAGGGAGTGAGACCCTCATTATATAGTTGAGGAAGACCCCAACCCCTTGAAGATCAACGGCCAAGATTAGATCTAGATCTATATTAGATCTCCACCACTAGATCTAGGTATTTGACTTTTTACCACTCTCAACCAATCTACACTCTTAGATTGCTTTTTAATCCATGGCTTGAGTGCTTGATCCATGTCTTAATCATTCTCCACCCTTAGATCTAGGGTTTTTGACCAAGTGGGGGCCCCCTTTGACTCAAATTTTAATTTTATTATTTTTAATTTTATCTTTAATCTTTTATCTTTTACTTTTTATTTTTATGTTTTTATTTTTTAATCTTTTAATTACTATCTTTTACTTTTTATTTTTATTTTTTTATTTTTAAATCTTTTAATATTTTATTTTCAAGTTTATATTTTTTATCTTTTATCTTTTATTTTATCTCTCATTTTTAATTTTTAATTTTTTGCTTTTATCTTTTATTATTATTATTATTATTATTATTATTAATCTTTTATTCTTTATTTATTTATTTTTTAATTTTTAACTTTTGATCTTTAATTTTTTAATCTTTTTATTTTATTAAGACAAAAGGGACGCCCCACTTAGGAGATCTTCAGACATTTATTTTGACCATGGAGGGTTTATTTAAATCAAATTTTGGCTATGCTTAGCCATCCCCCAAACTTAATTACCATGGCCTTATTTGATTTTTTCCTTCAAAATCAAATAATTTAAATTTTTGACTTAGGGAAATTAATTAATTCCCTAGGAAAAATAGACCTTGCTTAGCCAAAAATGGTCTATCTCCTTAACCCCTTATCAGAATGACATGGGACTCGAAGCAGTGGCTTAGGGGGTTTCATAGCAATTTTACTTTGCATTCATAGCCCCTATTACAAAATGCCATGCTTGAGCAATTACATTATTACATCAAAACTCAGTTAATTAACCACCAAGGGGTGAAATTAATTAACTGGAAAAAATAAATAAAAATACAACAACATAAGGAAAGTCCGCAAGACTCTATACAAATGTCTAGCATGGTCATGAATAACATTTGAAGCCTTAGCCACCCCATGGACTTGACTGCTAGAACGCCCGTCACCACTTTGGAGGATTCTGAGTGAAAAACCAAACCGATTAAACTCGTTTGTTCAACAAGATCAATTGGAAAGGGAAAAACACTCGATGAGGGGACTTCCCTAACAACCAATTCCATGGTGTGGGATCCGTATCATATGACCCATGCTAGTACGTAAAAAATACATTAATTTTCCCACGCAGGGGAGCGGACATTTCGTTTTACAAAGGGGCAATTGCCCTGCAGAAGTGAAAAAATCCTCAGATTTTTCCAAGGTATAATTATGTACACTTCATGTACATGGAGTTGCCACCTAGTCGAATTAGGTGGGCAACAGTCCCTAAAAAGAGTTTCTAAGGCTCAAAATTTTTAAAGATATTTAGGTGTGTGATGCGAATGGGTGTGTTTTAGGAGTTTTTTGGAAAGAAACTTACAATAAAATGACCAAGTAAATACTTGCAAGTAAAATTAGAGATACACAACCATTTGACAATTGCAAATTAAAAGTAAAGCATCCATGATATGAAAAATAGATAAAACCAATGCTTCAGATAGATAATAAGCAAATTGAAGGGATTAATGCCAGATGGAGTGCTTGAGAATGTTTTGCAAGTGTACTTGGTAAATTTTACTGTAAATTTTAAAGGGTGAAGTTGATTTATTAAACGGGAAGGGAATCTCTGAGATATACCTTTCGGTACTGGAGATATGTCCGGATTCTTCGAAGAGTGGCTCCGCACGGGAAAATGTGGGCTAGATGGAGTCGTGGGTGGGTGTTCAACACTACACCAACAAGGATGTAGCCTAACTGGACCCCACGACCGCTTTCTAGTAGTTCCCGCTTTCCCTGAAGAATTTCCCCACTACTTCTCAGATTCGTTACGCCGGGTTTCCGTAATGTTTGAGGGTTGTAAGTTTTATTAATGTGACTTGGATTAGAATGTGAGGATTAAAAATTCTACAACTGCTTCTGGGTATCCCAACATGGTAGAGCATACATAGTGTAGTAAAAATGTTTATTCCGATTTTATTAATGGTGAACAAGAGCCATTTTAACAACCTTCTGACAGAGAGCACTCTTGATCCGCCTTGTGGCGAGATTCAAGAGATTTATACAAACAAGGAAAAAACTGCTAAAGTAAGAGAAATAAACTAAACCATAAACTCTCTGACAAAGAGCACTCTTGATCCACCTTTCGGTGAAATTCAAGAGATTTTGTGTTCTTTTCTTTTAACAATTTACCAAAAAAAACAAGAAAACTAATCTAAGACAAAACAGTAAAACCTCTCCGATAGAGAGTGCTCTTGATCCACTTTTCAGTGAGATTCAAGAGACTTTGGATTTTTTTTCTTTTTTAACAATTTATATAAGAAAGCTTTACAAATGATAAAGTAAAACTATACTAGAAAAGCAATAAGAATAACTTTTCCTAATCTACTCTAAGAAATTACTATGCAGGTATAAAGCAAAGGAAACAGACCAAAGGACGATACAAGTTTCCCCCAAATGGGGGAAGTGGGGTGTGGGAGCCTTTATCCCACTTGTTCTTATTAATTTTTTTACAATGTTTTTTATCTTTTCTTGAAAGCACAAGGTGATAAAGGGGAATGAAAGAAGAGGGAAGTGTTTTTGTCTTTTTTGCTCTTTGTTTGCTTTTAGCCTTTGGGATTTCTTGATTCTTCTGAAAATAAGAGCTTTGGATAGTAACTTGTTAAGAGCTAGTCTAAAAAATAAAATAAACAAAGATCTAAAAAACCAACTCTAAAAGAAACTAAGAAACTAAATCAAACATAAAAAGAAGAGGTGAAGCAAAAGAGGGGGCAGCCAAAAAGGGGCTGCAATAAAGGGGCAAAAAGAGGGCAGAAAAGAGGAAAATAGGGCAGCGAAAAGAGACAAAAAGAGGGCAGAAAGGAGGCAAGAAGAGGGCAACGAAGAGGCAAAAATGACAGAGGAAGAGAGAGCTGCAAATAAGAGGAAAAGAGGGTTGCAATAAAGAGGAAAAGAGGGCTGCATACAAGAGGGAGGAAGCTTGAAGAAAGATAGGAAGTTTGAAATCCACACCTACTTTAAGATTTTTTAAAAGAATTTACTTCAAAGATGAATAAAAGAGGGTAGAATCGATTAAACCTTTGGATCTTTAGAACAAACTTGGATCTCATGTAGCAAATAATTATTGAACTTCGTACTTGGCTCCAAGAAAAGGAGATGCAAACTAGCTCAACCTTTTACTTGGTAGGATGGAGTGACCTGCAAAACACAAACTCATATACTTGCCAAACAAAGGATTAGATCATGTACCATTCACAAATTGAAATCAAGACCAGCATGAAATATAATTGAATAAGACAATGCTCTTTTAGATCTCTAAGAGTAAATCAGTAAACAGATAAATTGAAACTACAAATATCTATTCTTATGTACTTGTAAAAGCCTTCGAAAGCATAGATTAGTAACCCCAAATTGACAAAGCAAGAGAAAATTAAAATAATATCACCTCATCCATCAAGCACATCCATCCAAATAACCAAACCACAATGAGCGTCCAAATTCTTTCTTTATTCCAACGGTTGCATGAAAGCAACAAACATTACACAAAGTTTTAGCAGAGGTTCTCTGCAAAATTAGCCACCCTTGAAGAGGGAGAAGAGACCCCTATTTATACAAAAAGAGGATGTTATCACCAACCTTGTAGTTGCCTATATGAGATGGATCCAGGATGGACGGTATAGAGACAAGCAACTAAGGAGGTGGAACCAAGATTGCCTCTACTCCCAAATGGATGGTTGTCACGCCAATCGAGGCAGTCTTCACTTGATGTTGTCTTAGCCCATGACAACAATGGGGGAGAGTCAGATCTACTCTCGACAGGAGAGATTAGACCTAAACAACAGATCAGATCAAATGGATTTGAAGTACGTAAGGTGTAAGGTGGAGGAAACCCTAGATCTATGGATGACATCACTAGGTGAACTAGGGCTTGGATCAGGGTTTAGGAGATGTGAAATTTGATCCAAGTCAAGACACAAGTGACTTATGAGCCCAATACTAGATCTGAGATTAAGGTACTAGCAAAAGATCAAGATGTCCGTTGCCTTGGGAAATGTGACCAATGCAGGGAGGGAAAAAACAGGATTGGGGCTATCTAGTACCGAGGGATAGACTCGACAGAAGGTATGACAATGTCAAAGCACCCGAGCCACAAGGAAAAGGTCAAAACGCAAGAGGAAGAGCCAAAAGGAGGGGTAGCGCTAGGGTTTGAAGATCAGTGCCTTGGGATCTGGGCCAATGGAGTCACTTTTAGCTCAACGCCGAGGAAGACCCACTTAGGGTTTGACCCGATCTACAAAACCTAGAAATGGTTTGCCCTGAGATCAAGCGGTTTGATCTATAATTTTTTTTTATTTTTAATATTTAGGGTTTCACGATGAAAATAAAGATGCCAATGGATTGAGATCTAGAAAAGAAATACTAACCTGTAGATCTTACCTGAAAAACCTTGTAGATGCTTTGAAGGTGATAATCTATGCTGTCCTGATCAATTTGAGAAGATTTGATGAAGTTTCTATGTCCAACGATTTGCCCAAGGAAGCCACTGCGCCCTCTCTCCTGCACAACAAACGCCAACCATATCAGATTTGTTGTGTCATGAGAAAAGAACAGATGCTATAGAAAAATAGCAAAATGAAATCATAGATTGCATTGATACTAATGAAAACCCCTTGATACAAAATGCATCCAAGCCAAGTGAGTTGAGGAACCCCTGTAAAAAATGCCCAAGTTGAAGTCGCCCTCCTGTAGACAAGACAATGTTTCCAAAAAATATAGATCTCACAACAAATTCCCAAATGCCAGGAAGCAATAGATTTTCCAATTACCATCTAAGATCACTAGATGCAAAGGAGATCTAAAAAATTTCCACAAGAATAGTTTTCTATTATCCAGATCCAAGAGCCAAAGACCTCTTACAAATGAGAAGGTCTCTCCTTTAAATAGGAATGAGAGAACCAAAATCATAACCACTTTTCAAATGAGTGGCTAAGATTAAAAGATCCAAATGTTCTAATCAATGGTTGAGATGAGCTCAACATAAAGTATTGTTATCACCACCCTTGTAGTTGCTTATGTGAGGTGGATCTAGGACGGATGGTAGAGAGACAGGCAACTAAGGAGGTGGAATCAAGACTGCCTAGACTCCCAAATGGATGGTTGTCACGCCAATCAAGGCAGCCTTCATTTTATGTGTCGTAGCCCAAGACAACAAAGGGGGAGCCCCGAATCTACTCCCGACAGGAGAGATCCAACCTAGACACTAGATCATATCAAATGGACTTGAGGTATGTAAGGTGTAAGGTAATTGAAATCCTAGATCTATGGATGATGTCACTAGGTGAACCAAGGCTTTGGAGAGGGCTTTAGGAAGTATGATGTTTGATCCAAGTTGGGACACATGTGACCTATGAGGTGAATACTAGCTATGGGGTTGAGGTACTAGCAACAAGTGAGAATATTTGTTGCCTTGGGAAACGTGACCAATGTAGGGAGGTCAATGACAGGATTGGGGCTATCTAGTATCAATGGATAGACTCGATGAAAGATATGACAAAGTCAAAGTACCCGAGTCACCAAGGAAAAGTCAGATCACAAGGAAAGGACGCCAAAGAGGGGGTAGTGCTAGGGTTGGAGATCAGTGCCTGTCAGATCTAGGGCAATGGAGTCACTATCTGCCCAGCGTTGGAGGAAACCCACCTGGGAAATACCTTGATCTATAGACCCAGAAAGGTATTTGGCCGGAAAAGTCAGTCTACAGGGAAAACCAACAGCAAGGTGACTAGCGCTATGGTTTGAAAAGTCAATTTCTCAGATCTAGGGCAATCAGGAGGCTTTCGGCTCAACGTTGAAGGAGAAATGGATAGAGGGGAACCTGATCTACAAACCCAAGTTGAAATTTTGCCGGAAAAATCAGATCTCGGAAAAAGTCAAAAAATTGATGTGGAGCGTTGGGGTTTGGGAGGACTATTTCTCAGATCTAGGGAAAACGTGCAAAATTAGCTCAGCATTGAGGATGAATTGGTGAGGGGAAGGCCCGATCTACAAAACCCAGCAGTGGTTTGTCCAGAGATCGAGCGGTTTATTTTTTAGTATTTTTGGTTTTTTATTATTTATGGAATTTTGAGTAAAATGAAGAAAAGCATGTGTCAATGGATTGAGATCCGGAAGAAAGGAACTAACCTGCAGATCTTACCTGGAAATCCTTGTAGATGCCTTGAAGGTGATGATCCCTGCTATCCCTATCAATTTGAGAAGACCTGTGTGATTTCTAATCTCAACGTTTTGCTCCAAGTGACCAATGCGTCCTCTCTCCTGCACAAGCAAATGTCAACAATATCAGATTTAGTGTGTCATGAGAAAAAGACAAGATCTATAGAAAAATAACAAGATGTGATTATAGATCACAATGAAGCTAATGAAAACCCCCTGTTACAGACGAAGCTAGTCCAAACGAGTTGAGGCCCCCCTGCAAAAACGCCTTAAGTGAATTCGCCCTCCTGTAGACAAGACAATGATCTTGAAAAAAATATAGAACTCACATAAATTTCCCAAATGTAAGGAAGCAAAAGGCTTTCCAATCACCATCTAAGAACACCAGATGCAAAGGAGATCCAAAATATATCCACAAGAAAGTTTTTCTATTAATCAGATCCAAGAGCCAAAGACCCCTTACAAATGAGAAGCTCTCTCCTTTAAATAGGAACGAGAGAACCAAAATCCTAACCACTTTCAAAACGAGTGGCTAAGATTAAAAGATATAAATGTTCTAATCAATGGTTGAGATGAGCTCAACATACAATACATGGATCAATATAACCATAAAGTACCAAAGTGGACTAGATCACCCAAAAAGAGGGTAACCCACTCAACAAGAAATAAATGAAGCACATGGTGGGTCCATGGAGTGTTAACTAAATCCCTCTGGGTGTCCCCATGGCACAATAAAATAATATAATATTTTAATTTTTGACTTTGTGCCTCCTTGAGGAAATCATGAGCCTCCCAAAAGCCCCAGAAAATAATATAAAAATGCCCCCAAAATAGGTGTGGGCCCAATCAGGTGCTGCAACTGCTGGAGAAGGTGCAGAGGTGTAATATCCCAAATCCCGATATTTTCTATTCCTATGCAAATATGCTGATACAACCGGGCATGTAAACTGCCATGCAAAAATCCCTATTTTATAGCAAAAATTAGGGTTAGGGTTTGTGAGATAGAATGAACACTTACCACTGATAAGCTGGCTGGACTGCTCTTGAGAGAGTATGCAAGCATCAAGAACTGAATCGGAGATGGACCGATATCTTCTACTTCCGGTGAAACCCCAACAGTAAGAATCCCAGATCAAATAAGGGTGACGTTTTCAGTGAAGGAGGTGTCCGATGGAGCTGCTGATTTGTAGGACTGATAGCCTTCCCGTGCCGGAGAGACTGCCTAGTACATGCAGAGTTTCGGAGGTCTCTAGGCAGGCTATCGAATTGTTCCAGAGAGACAGCTGCTCACGCCCCCCTGATCCCGAAATAGCTGATAACTGCTCCGGATGAGCACGGTCGGATCTGATAATCACCGGGTACCGGAGTAAGATGCTGATGATGAGAATGGTGCCTGACTTTCGAAGTAAAACTGAGATCTGAAGACCTAGCAACTGATTAGGGCTTTCTGGCTGAAAACCCCCCCTTACGGCTGCACATGTGTCCTTGCAACAATCTACATCAGATACTGGATAACTATGAATGACTGTAAGAGCAAATGGTGAACCTGTATGGCTTACCCTGAATGAGACTAGGGCAGATATTTCACTGCCGAAACCCCGTTAGTTGAAGATGCCGTCTCCAACCCCAACTGCTGTGCTGCTATTCAAGAGCTCCCAAAATAATAATCATCAAAAGTGAAGTCTCCTTTCGCTTTATCCTCCTTTTATAACTTTCAACTGCGAAAACCCTAATCTTTGACCTAATTAGGTCACTTTATCTTCTAATTTGCAGTTGATTTGCATGCATGCGCATGGAGACTTAAATGAGTGCATGTATCATTAAATAATGTTTGGATGGCATGCACGAAGGTGGCCTTTGGCCCCGGTGGCCCTTCTTGACCTAATGATGATGCCCTAGATTTTCTATGGATGGCATCAGTCTTTAGATGATTCCCTAACTGTCAGTAACCGCTCGAACCCACAGGAATCACATAGGTTAGCGGTTTGGGCCTCAAGGCCTAATCGGAAGAGGACATTACAGTCCTCCCCGCTTGAGATTGCTTGTCCTCAAGCAACTGCAAACTGGGATGCTGCAATACCTGTTCACCTTCCTAGGTGGCATCCTTTGGCGGTAGTTCTTTCCACTGAACCAAGTACTCTCTGATTACCCTGTTCCTGAGCTTCCTTTCTCTAGTCTGTATGATCCGTTCGGGAATCAGTATCAGCAGTCCTTCATCATCTAAAGGAGGTAACTCTGTAGATGGAGCAATGTGTTGCCCAAGGGTCTTCTTCAGGTTAGACACATGGAACACATTGTGAATTTTACTTTCCTGTGGAAGTTCTAGTTCATATGCCACCTCTCCACCTTCCTGATTATTCTGTAGGGTCCATAGAAGCGAGGTTTTAACTTTTCTGCTGCTTTCTTCTTAAGCGAAGACTGTCTGTAAGATTGGAATCTTAAGTATACCAAATCCCCTACCTCAAAGCTCCGCTCAATCCTGTGTTTGTCGGGATACAACTTTTGTTGATTTTGGGCTGTTTGTAAGTTTTCCTTCAAGATTTTCAGAATTTCTTAACTGTCCTGTATCCAATCCTTAGCCTTAGGAGCCCTACTATCTCCAAATGCCAAATCTGCATAGTCCAAGGTCTCGTAACCATATAATGCCTTAAAAGGAGTCATCCTAATAGATATGTGATAGGTAGTATTGCAGCAATACTCCCCTAGGTGTAGCCATTTGATCCAAGTTCGATGCTGCCCTGCTACATAGTTCCTTAAATATCCTTCGATCCACTTGTTGACTATTTCAGTTTGTCCATCGCTCTAGGGATGATAACTCGTACTGGTAGCCAGTTCGGTCCCCACTAATCTGAATAGTTCTTGCCAGAAGGCACCTGTGAATCTGCTATCCCCATCACTGACAATGGTCTTAGGTAACTCGTGTAACCTGAAGACCTCCCTGAAGAATAACTCAGCTACTTGAGCTGCCGTGCAGTCTGATGATATCGAAAAGAAATGTGAAAACTTGGTCAGTCTGTCAACTACTACATATAAACAATCTCGCCCTTGGTCCTTGGGCAATCCTGTAATAAAGTCCATGGAGATGCTTTCCCACTTCTGTTCTGGAATCGGTAGTGGCTGAAGTAACCCTGCTGGATGGATGTTCTCAATCTTGTTCTACTGACAGATGCTACATTCTTGTACATGCTGCATAATTTCCCCCTTGAGTCCCTTCCATGAGAACCTCTCTTGGATCTGCCTGTAGGTCTTCAAGAAACCTTGATGCCCTGATAAAGGAGAATCATGTGCTGCCTGAATGATCTTTTTCCTCAATGTGGATTTTGGGACGAGGTAAATCCTGTTCTTGTAATAGATGATGTCATCAACAATCCTGTACCTGTCATCCTGAATTTGTCCATCCAATAATTCGCAAGCGAATTTATTTTTGGAGTATTCTACTAAGAGAAGTGCCCTCCAATCTGTGGATATACTACTGAGAGATAATGAGGCGGGACGCCTGGATAATGCATCAGCTACTACATTATTCTTACCTTTTACATACTCGATCTCGAAATCATAGGCTTGTACTTTGCTGACCCATTTCTGCTGTTGCTCATTCAGTTCCTTCTGCTCCAGGAAATACTTGAGGCTGTTATGATCGGTTTTGATTTTGAACTTACTGCCCACCAGGTACTGTCTGAATTTTGTGAGAGCATGTAAGATGGCTAGCATCACTTTGTCATATATGGAGTAGTGGCGCTCGTAGTTCTTCAGTTTACAGCTCTCAAATGCAATAGGGTGATGGTTTTGCATCAACACTGCTCCTAACCCTTCCCCTGAGGCATCACATTCTACTACAAAGGGTTGTGAGAAGTCTGGTAATGCTAAAACTGTACAGGAACTCATAATAACCTTCATCTCCTTGAACGTTTTCTGTGCTAAGTCTATCCAAGTGAACTCTCCCTTCTTTGTGAGATCTGTGAGGGGTGCTGCAAATTGGGGGAATCCCTTAACGTACCGTCGGTAATAAGTGCACAAACCCAAGAAACCTCTCAATTCTATAACTGTTTTTGGCGCGGGCCAATCTCTGATAGCTCGGATTTTCTCCATATCAACCTGTACTCCTTCTGCATTCATTATGTGTCCTAAGTACAACATTTCCTTCATGCCAAACTCACACTTGGACATTTTCGCGTAAAGCGAATGTTCTTCTAAAATGCTAAGTACTTCGTCCAGGTGTTTCAGATGCTCTCCCCATGTTTTGCTGTAAATCAGGATGTCATTAAAGAATACTAGCAAAAACTTACGTAGCTGTGCTCTGAAGGTGTGGTTCATGTATGACTGAAAAGTGGCTGGAGCATTGGTAAGTCCAAAGGCATGACCAAAAACTCATAGTGACCATAGTGACAGCGAAAAGCTATTTTGGAGATGTCTTGGTCCCTTACCTTGATCTGATGGTATCCCGAGCGAAGATCAATCTTGGAGAAGTATTTAGCTCCCCGAAGCTCATCCATGAGTTCGTCAATTCTGGGGATGGGATACCTGTTCTTAATGGTCTTTTTGTTGAGTGCTCGATAATCGATGCACATTCGCAGTGTACCATCATTCTTCTTGACCAATACTACTGAGGATGTGAAGGGGCTAGAACTGGGCCGAATATATCCAAGCTCCAGTAATTCTTTGATTGTTTTCTCAATCTCATCCTTGTATCTTTTGGGATGCCTGTAAGGAGTGGTGATGACTACTTGTGTCCCCTCCTCTAGCTCGATGATGTGTTCAAAGCCTCGGTCTATCGGTCTACCTGATGGAAGGTCCCGAAAAACCTTTTCATGTTTCTGTAGCAAGGTTTGAATGTCACTTGGGTGTTGTGTGATGGTCTCTGGGGGTTTCCTAAAGGTGACAAAACATTATGAAACCCATTCTATATCATCCTGTCGGAGTACTGCCTCCATTCTCTGTGATGAGACCGGTTTTGGGGGATAAGTGTTCATGCCCCTCAAAACTACCCGTTTGTCGTCTGGCCCCTGGAATTCCATTTCCATTGCCCTGTAGTCCGTAGTGTATTTCCCTATAGAATAAAGCCACTGAACACTCAATACAACATGAGTATCCGATACATCCACTACATAGAAGGAATCTGTCATCTGATAGTTACCTAAGGTGACATTCAATTTTGGAATCCAGTAGTTGCACTCCATGCTGGACTTCCCGGCTACTGCTACAGTGAATCCTTCGAACTTCTCGGTCTGAATACCTCTCTTGGCTACCCAAGCGGAGTCAGTGAAATTGTGGGTTGCTCCTCCATCAATCAACACTCCTACCCTGACCCTGTACTACTCCCCTGACCCTGAGTGTAAGGAATCTTGGCACTCCAGATAATGTAGCAATGACTCTCTCTGGTGTATCACCCTGGTGTGATTCTTCTTCAGCTTCCCATAGTTCTTCTGTGGCTTCCTGCTCATAGTCATCCTCATCACTGTCCGAATATACCTCAATGTAGTGAGCCTTCGCCTTCCCTGCACACCTGTGTCCTGGTACCCATGGTTCCTGACAAGTGAAGCATAGTTTCTTCCTTCTCAAGTCTTTCCTAGTGTCTTTGTCTAACCATGTTTTCTTGGGGACATCCTGCTGGAAAGGTTTCTTGTCCTTGTCCCTAATAGGAAAATTGGTTTTCAGCGGGAACCTATTTTTGGGGATTGAATCCTGAAGATCTTTGGCTCTGCTAATGGCATCCTGCAGACTGAGGGGTTTGTAGGCTTTCACCCACCCCCGTAGTGGCTTTGTTAGGGCCTCAGTGAATAGCATAGTCAACTTGTTCTTTGACACATCTGTTACCATGACTGCTATCCTCTGAAATTCTGAGATGAAGGCTTCTGCACTACCGGTCTGTTTGAGTTGAGCCAACTCTCTGAAATGTATCTCTAGATCCTTCCTATCAAACCTCTCTATGAGCTTCTAAGTGAACTCACCGTAGGAGTTTATGGTGTTGTGACCCAATGTCACCAGTCCGTGGTACCACCACTCGTGAGCTTCTCCGTCCAGGTGGAGTGTAGTCAATTTAATGGCGTCTGTCTCTGTCATGGGATTGACTTGGAAATAGGCATCCAACTTTTGAACCCATATCCTTGCTGATCCTCCGCGAGTCCCATCAAAGTTCGGAATGGTCAACCTGCCTAAGGTCTTTTGCAACTCATAATTGTGATTGAAACCCTTGTTGAAATTCCTGGGTCTGTTCCTACTCTTCATGTTGCAGAAATCTGAAAAAGACATGGCAGCATGAAACTCATCCCCTAAGTCTTTATACTCCTGCAAATAAGCCCGAAAAGGCTCACTAGGTTCTACCTGCATGACCGGACCACCTACTGTATCTGCCAAGAAGTGAGGCATGGTAGGCCTATTGGAAGCTCTGCTATATATGTGCGGAGTATTCTGCATATTAGTGTAAGCAACCTTTCCACTGCTGCTTGTAGATCCCCGATCTACCGGTGAGGGAGGTGTACTGTTGGTACCTATTTCTGGTTTCGCCGATAATTTGTTGATTGCATTGAGCACATCTTTTTGCCCTTTTGCTAAGTCTTGCAATGTAGATACTAAGTTGCGAAACTCCATCCTATCCTCCTCTTCTCCCGTTCCTTTTCCCCTATTCGAGTGTATACCTGTTTGTTCCATGTCTGAATTGGTATCTTCTAGTTGGATATCCTCAAAATCCCCTGTGTATCTACTCTTTCTCCTCCTATAGGTTACAAAAGGATCTCCCTTTGGATTCATCTATGTCTCATTTCTTAAGCCCACAGCTGGCCAAGAAGATAGCTCTGATACCACTGTATATCCCAAATCCCGATATTTTCTGTTCCTATGCAAATATGCTGATACAACTGGGCATGCAAACTGCCATGCAAAAATCCCTATTTTATAGCAAAAATTAGGGTTAGGGTTTGTGAGATAGAATGAACACTTATCACTGATAAGATGGTTGGACTGCTCCTAAGAGAGTATGCAAGCATCAAGAATTGAATCGGAGATGGACTGATATCTTTTGCTTCCGGTGAAACCCCAACAGCAAGAACCCCAGATCAAATAAGGGTGACGTTTTCAGTGAAGGAGGTGTCCAATGGAACTGCTGATTTGCAGGACTAATAGCCTTCCCGTGCCGGAGAGACTGCCTGGTACATGCGGAGTTTCAGAGGTCTCTAGGCAGGCTAGTGAATTGTTCCAGAGAAACAGCTGCTCACGCCCCCCCCGATCCTGAAATAGCTGATAACTGCTCCGGATGAGCACGGTCAGATCTGATAATCACCGGGTACTGGAGTAAGATGCCGATGATGAGAATGGTGCCTGAGTTTTGAAGTAAAAATGAGATCTGAAGACCCAGCAACTGATTAGGGCTTTCTGGTTGAAAACCCCCCCTTACGGCTGCACACGTGTCCCTGCAACAATCTACATTAGATACTGGATAACTATGAATGATTGTAAGAGAAAATGGTGAACCTGTATGGCTTACCCTGAATGAGACTAGGGCAAATATTTCACTGTCGAAACCCCGCTAGTTGAAGATGCCGTCTCCAACCCCAACTGCTGTGCTGCTATTCAAGAGCTCCCAAAATAATAATCATCAAAAGTGAAGTCTCTTTTCGCTTTATCCTCCTTTTATAACTTTCAACTGCGAAAACCCTAATCTTTGACCTAATTAGGTCACTTTATCTTCTAATTTGCAGTTGACTTGCATGCATGCGCATGGAGACTTAAATGAGTGCATGCATCATTAAATAATGCTTGGATGGCATGCACGAAGGTGGCCTTTGGCCCTGGTGGCCCTTCTTGACCTAATGATGATGCCCTAGATTTTCTATGGATGGCATCAGTCCTTAGATGATTCCCTAACTGTCAGTAACCGCTCGAACCCACAGGAATCACATAGGTTAGCGGTTTGGGCCTCAAGGCCTAATCGGAAGAGGACATTACAAGAGGACATCACACTCATCATCATGACTCATCCCATGTCATTTCCTTGCCTCAGTAGCCCAAATCGATTTCTTCAGTAGCCATTTAATCATTTTTTAATCTGCCTCGAGAAACGTGAACCTGCCAAAACAGCCTCCTAGGGTGCTTGCGTTGTCAAACTGATCCCACCAGGCTCTCTGGGATAGGGGTACTATAGTACAATCAAGTGGTTGCACCCTCTATGCCCCATAAAACGCCCTAGGAGATCCAATAAAATCATCTCCCTGCTCAGACACATCATCTAGTGAAGCAAAACTGCATCAGAAGGGTAAAATGAGTCTGATCATCTCTACAAGTGCCCGGAACCGATAACAAGCTGTCTCATTAGACTCAGAGAGTCCAAATCCATCTAGGGTATATACTCATACCCTTTCCAGGTATCTGCCTGATAATCAACAATATCCAATAGACAAAATAATAACCTGTAAATGATCAGATAACCAATATAACTCAGGCTGGCATCCATATGCTGCAAGTGTTCAAAGGCTAGGACATGCTCTACAAGTTATTTAAGTAACAATCATAACAAGTAGCAGTCACATCACTGGCGGTACATCAACCAAATACATATATATAGGGTTTTATTAATCATAAGTCAGATCGGACTTTCAAGACTATACTCACTTCATAGTTGTAGTCAGTTTGCTAGTGGAGGGTGAAGGCTAAAATTTACAAGGCTAGGACAAAGGATGACTACCAACTTGACATCATGACACTTTGGATATGGAAAAGGAATACTCACTCTAGCCATATGTCAGACAAACAATAACAAAGGGGATGGCAGTGCCTCACAAATGGGTGAACTACTTCAGAGGAGCCTACTCACCTTGACAAATTCTCACAATCCAACTCAATACAAGTAAGGCCAACAATCTTTAGATAGAACTTTAGGAACCATTGCTTTTTGGGCCTTTGATTTTCCATAGCCTTGGTCTATGCATTTTTATGTGGACTTTTATTATTTTAGGCTTTGCATTCACGTATGTTGAAAAACACTACTTTTCATGAATGTTTAAGATGTTTCATTACAATATTTTTTTAGAGCCAATTTCTTTAGGCTAGCTTTTGATTCATGTATGTTGAAAAACACTACTTTTCATGAATGGGCTTTTTCAAGATATTCATTTCATTTCCAGATACATTATATTGATGGCAGCACTACTTGTTTTAGGTAAGCAAACACATCCTAGGTAACTCAAAGCCGAGACACAAACAAACAGGGAGGTTTGTCCATCAAAGGCTCTAGCAGGGAAAAAGGTCCTCCATGCCATAAGTCAAGCAATAGGTTGGGTTAAAACACAACTGGAAGGTAATGGATGAGTGGAGACAGTGAAAGATGAAACCAACACTAGCAAACCAAAAGATGGTGGGAATGACTACCTCTATTCTCCCTAAGGAGGGTAAAACCAATGAGTATAAATCAAGAACTTCCAAGTTTGAGTAGGGACGTCAATACATAATACAGATACATCAAAGTCCACATATTTATATGACTGCCAGATCATGACACTAAATGCTAATACATGTCACAAAAATGAGTATAAGAGCAATGATAACCATACCACAATATAATAAAAGTTGAGTCATAACCATGCAAATACATCCATCTGAACCCTCATTTGTCCAATGAGAAACATTGATACAAAACTGGGCATCACTAACTACTCTGCAAAATGACTAAATGGCTACATCGATCCTCAAATTTGAGTGTCCTGAGACTTAGTCCTAGCATGGGAAAGCACTATAGTCCATAAATAAAATAATGATCCATCATAAATGCTCATCTCAGCATTTCATATGTAGGAGATCTGGCTGAAAAAGTGTACTGAATTTGAAAAGTAGTATATGGTAGCCCGACTACTATATATGTGGTAACAAGTACATGGATCAATACAATAATATAATATAAAAATGGACCTAATCACCCTATAAGACGGGATCCCACTAAATAAAAATAAATGAAGCTCATGGTGGGTCTAGGGAGTGTCAACTAACTCCCCTAGGGTGTCCCCATGGCACAATAAAATTAATATAATTTTTAAACTGCAAAATAGTGCCTCTTCGAGGAAATCGTGAGCCTCCAAAAGCTCCAGAAAATAATAAAATATGCCATAGAGATGGATGTGGGCCCATCCAGGTGCTGAAATTGCTGGAGAAAAGGTGGAAGACATCACACTCATCAGCAGAACTCATCCCATGCCATTTCCTTGCCTCAGTAACCCAAATCGAATTCTTTACTAGCCATTTTAATTATTTTTTATCTGCCTCGGGAAATGTGATATGCTAAAAAATGCCTCCTAAGGTGGCTGCGTTATCCAACTGAGCCCCTTGGACTCTCTGGGAAGGGGGTAATATGGTACAAACAAGTGCCTGGATACCCCCTTCCTCATACAGCGCCTCAGGAGATCCAAGAAAATCATCTCCTTGCTCAGACAGGCCATCCAGTATGGCAGAACTGCACCAGAAAGGTACGCTCAGCCAAATAATCTCTGCAACTCCCTGGAACTGAAAGTAAGCTGTCTCATTGGACTCAGAGAGTCCAAATCCATCTAAGGTGCATACTCACACACCCTATATGTCTCTGCATGATCATCTACAATATCCAATATACCCAGATAAACAAAATAATAATTTGTAAATGACCATATAATATAACCCAGGCTGACATCCATCCATTGCAAGTGTTCAGAGGTTTAGGTATGCTACAAATCATTCAAGTAATAATTATAACAAGTAGTATTCATTTCACTGGCGATCTATTAGCCAACCATATAAGGTTTACATTTATTAACTATAACTCAGTCCAGACTTTCAAGACCATACTCACTTTATAGTTGTAATCAATTTGCTAGTGAAGGGTGACCACCAACTTGACACTGTGACACTTCGGATATGGAAAGGGAATACTCACTCTACAATATGACGGACAAGCAACAACACAGGGGATGGCAGTGTCTCACAAATGGGTAAGCTACTTTCAGAAATGTTTATTCACCTTGACAAATGCTCACAATCCAAATCAATAAAAGTGAGGCCAACAATCATTAGATATAACTTTAGGAACCATTGCTTTTTTTGGGCCTTTGATTTTCCATAGCCTTGGTCCATGTATTTATTACATGGATTTTTATTATTGAGGCTTCATGCATTCATGTATGTTTAAAAACACTACTTTTTATGAATGTTTTAATATATTCATTTCAATGTACTTCAAAGCCAATTTCATTAGGCTTGCCTTTCATTCACGTATGTTTAAAAACACTACTTTTCATGAATGGGTTTTTTCATAAGATATTCATTTCCAAATACATTGTATTGATGGTAGCGCTACTTGTTTCAGGTTTAGCCAACACAACCTAGGCAACTCAGAGCCGAGACACAAATAAACAAGGAAGCTTGTCCAATCAAAGAGGCTCTAGTGGGGAAAGGTCGTCCATGCCACAAGTCAAATGGTAGGTCGGGTCAGAAACATAACTGGAAGGTTATGGACAGGTGGAGAAAGTGAATGGTGAAACCAACACTAGCAAGCATGATGGAGGCGCCCCCCTTTGTTTCGGGCCTTATGCATCTCTTGTATTGTACATGTGGCTTTGACAACTTTATTTTATTGCTTTGTTTGGAGTTTGTTAGAAGCTAGTGGGGCTTTTGTGTATTTTACTCCACCTTTGGCTAGATAAGATAAGATAAGGGAATTTTATTAATGTCCAACTAATGACCACAGACAGGTCAATGGGACTACTGAGTACAAAAGATGTTATTACAAAGTGAGAGTACCAAACGACCTCCTATATAAAAAACAAAAGAAAGGAAAGGAAAGTAAAGTAGATCGGAGCATGAAATCTATGCTAGGTCATGGGATACACAAGGAACCCTCAATCCCGGGCTCGGGAGACCGCATAGGGGTGGAAATGTAAAAGAGTAAAGGATCCAGGAGCAAGAATATCTAGTAGTAATGAAGTAGGCTCTTATGTAAAAGACCCATCTCTCCTAACATTTGAGGTTGAATGAAGGAAGCTCAAGATAGTATGTTGTCCAGAGGAAGAGCCGTTGGAAGACATGGGTTACCCAATATGTTGTTGTTGAGATGAGGTAGCCCATCGTTGAGGCGTGGGGGGTCTCGTCTGTCTCAGGGGGAGGTGTGGTCTGGTCTTATCATGCTGCTGAGATCTTGAGGGATGGAGGTTTTTGTGGGTCCGCACTAATCTGGAAGTTACAACTGTGTTGTTATTAGACTATCTCTCAGTACCCCTTATTACCCTACACCTGTATCCAATGCACCTTTAGATGTAACCCAAGCAGAGGGCCAACTTTTCAACCAAGAGGGGTGTTATCGAGCGATGGTGGTCATGGGTGGGCCCTTTGGTCCATCCTTTAGGAGTACTATGGCTTAATGCCACTGCTGACTGCCCTTTGATGGGGTTTTTAACCTTGGGGTTGGTGTCCAAGGCTCCTAAGGGTTGACCACTGGGTCACATGGCTCCACATCCGGTTTATGTGCTTTGGTCGCCTCTGCTTCAGCTACGAGACATCCATCTCCTTTCGTAGCCACTTTAGACACCCTCCTGGCCTCAGTCAGTGGGCACCTGCTCTCTCTGACCTTATCTCCTCAAAGGAAGCCATCTTCCATTCCAGGCCTTTTGATGCTTTAAGGAGGGCGTTGAGGGATCGTACAACATTCTAGGGTTTAGATGGGGTATAACGATCTCCCTCCAGCTGACTCCAACCTTTCGTTTAGAGTGATTCGCTTATTTGAGCATAGTTTTAGCACCTAGGGGTACAAATACCCCAGGTAGCCTACCTTGAGCCTACCTTAGGCCATATTTTATGATTATTTTCTTTTAATTTTAAGTTGACATTTTATAAATTCAAATTGACATGTTTTAAGGCATGTAGACCCGAATATTTTGTAAAAAGTGAGTGTGAGATCATATAAAGTTCTCCTCACTTTCATTTTAAAACAAGACTGATGGGATAATACACGATGCATTTGTTTTACCCTTGCTAGGGCTCTTTGGAGAAATGCGCCCCTCTTGAGGAGGTTTTTCTAGGTTAATGCAAGTTTTTTCTGGCAATTCTTTGGTGAAATTCTTTGCTAGGTGATGTTTTGATTTGTTGGCTAAACATGAGCACAAAGAGGTCAAGCTTCTTATCTCTTTGTTTGAATGGTGGTTGATGATGCATGTTTGAGTCTAACTGGTAGCCTTGGTGCTGCATTTTCTCCTAGAATAGGCCATTGCCATCCTTCTTGTCACCTTAGCTGGTTGAGGGCTCCTTGTGAGGGTCCTCTAGGGTTTTTACCTTAGCTTTTCTAGGCTAGTTGTTTGACCTAGGAACTCTTCCCCTCTAGGTTAGCCATCCTCCCTAGATGCCCTAGGTTGTGGTAGTGCTTTTTGCTAGGGTTAGTTCCCTTGGTTTTCACACCTTTTCTCTTCTAAAAAACCTAGTTCTAGGGTTAGTTTAGGATTAGTTTTAGGTTAAATTTAGGTCTGCAATTTTATGTTAGAAGCCCTAAAAATAAAAAATTTATTTTTTTGCACTTTTGGGCCTCCCTAAAATTTCGGCCAGCTTCCCTACAAATTCGCCTTGGCCTCTAAAGCCCTAAAAACCCTAAGGCGGAATGATAGGGAACCCTTAAAATATAAAAGTTACAAAAATCTCAAAATCTACCCCCAAAGGCCCTAAAACAGTCCTAATTTTGCCCTTAAAGCCCTAAATCTGCTCCCTAACCCTCGCTGTTGTATCTTTCACCTTCGCTGCTCCCTAAACAGTCCCTTTTTCTACCTTGCTACCCTCCAAAAGCAGCCTTAGCAGGCCTACTATAGCCTCGACCTTGCTTTTTTATCCTCGGGCTACCACCCTCCTGTTGTTGCAACAATCCTCTCCCCATCCTCCTCTTCACTTCTGGGCAGCCCTTTAGGGGTTTGACAGGCCATAGTTTAGCCCTCCTCTTGGCAGCCTCACAGGCTGCCCTTTCAGTGGCGGCCTGTCCCAAACACTTCAAACTGGCCTGTGGGATGGTCCGCTAGTCTTCCTTGACCTACTCATCGACACATGAAGGGTTGGTTCAGGCTGATTGAAGTCTAAAGTGTCATTGAAAGTGGACTGTTCGCATTTTTCCATCATTTACACCAGTGTGCACTCAAACACATTAGTATTTCTAAGCTAGAATAACACTTGTGTTTAATGTGGGATGTCCCTAACAACTAATAACATAAGGCTGATATGCTGCTATAAATACCTTGATTGAAACATACTGCTGCACATACTGTATACTCACTTAAAAATCAGGTTTTAACCCATAACTAATGATGTTTGTTTCTTTTGGTGAGATGGTAACTACTGCTGCCGTGAATTGTTATAAAACTTCATGTGAGAATGCTGCTTTAATGACTGTTATATGCCACTTATACTGCTGTACTTAAATAATTATTTGGTGGTGACATATACTTATGGTTATATATCACAGTTGTCTATATTATTAGTTTTAGATATTGCATGAGTGACATGCTAGTTGTAATCCTAATGAGTACACGCGACTACTAATCATGCATGTTTTCAGGCTTGGCATATTGATGAGATAAACACATGATTGTTGTTGTTACTTATGCGACATCTCTTTAAGCACTTGAATGGATGACATATATATATTATGCATGCACTATTGTTGATAATTACTAGTTGCACATGACTTGTTTTGATTGATATATTACTACTAGTTCCTATATATTTCAATCTTAATTAGCCTTATTTGTGATAACCATATTAGTATACTACATATACACACGTAACACGTCTCTTTGGTTTGACTCCATAAGGCACTGGTCACTGACATCCTCGAAGGAGGTATCTTTTAGTGTCTTATTAGAGTCTTAATAGGGCTCTCGCCTAGGAGGCTTAGGCTTTCGAAGCAATTGAGAGAAGTTGACTAAGGTGACAGTGGTCACTTCATCCTCACATGCTTACTGATGGTTTGGACTGCCATTTCAGCCGGTAACATTTTGTCGTCGTTGCCGGGGACCATTTCAAAATTTGAAGCGGTTGATCCAGAGTCATTCACACCTTGGCAAGAACGACATTCAGTAAGAAAATTGAGGTAAGTCTTTCTGGGTATTTTGAAAATATTATTGTCAAGTGACAAGGACTAATCTTGCAGATCTTACTTGGCGACTCCACAAAGAAGAAGCCCGACAAGGCTTAACATTTTGGCGTTGTTGTTAGGGACCTCAAATTCATTGAGGTGACTTATCCAGGCAAGAATGACACTTTGGTAAGTCTTGAAGTCCTGATTGTATATAATTGCATACATTTTTTTAGAAAGGACTAACCTGCAGGCTTACCTAGTGACTCCACAAAGAACTCAGCCTGTCCCATCTATCAGGTATGCCCTTGTTTTAGTTAGTACTTTGGTGAGATTTGCTTAACTAAGTTGACAGGTCTCTCCTGGCGACTCCAATCAAAGAAAAATAAAAGAAGTACTTTATAAAGACTGGGAAGCCTGATGAGATGGCATCCAATTATGAATTGTGGATGGACATATTGGAATTCTCATGCATTCCAAGTTTTCCACATAAGTATGTCGTTCAAGATGGTGGGAAGGCACGTTTCCCATTGTTCTAGCAGTATAAGTACCATGCAACAACACATGTGCAGGCATTCATGCAATTCCTTCGGGCAAGCAACATCGTACACGAAGACATCAGAATGAGGCTCTTTCTGCTATCTCTTCACTTAGAAGATAACTTGTCTGTCAGGAATTGGTATGAGGGTTTTCCTTGCAAAATTTTTTCTTCACTTAGGCAGTTCATCGATGCATTTAGTGTGGATTGGGATTATGGTATCGAAGAACATGAAAGAAAGGAGATGATCGACAGTATATGGGAAGAAACACTAGGAAACAAGCAGACATAAAATGATTCAAGCGAAGGAATCAAAGATGATAGTCCATTTGAGTTTAAAGACCCTGATAATCCGACTGCTACTGAAATGGAAATAGGTTTGTCTCCTCTCGATTTATCAAATTTTCCAAGATAGTCAGATGAGTTACCAAAGATATTTTGGCATGCCTTCAAGGGTGACCATGAAAATGCCGTGCATCATCTGGAATGGCTTATGACTTTGGCTTCAGAATACGGTATTAAAGAAGAAGAAAATGTTTACATGTGATCATTTGTCCTTCACCTGGGAGGAAAGGTTCTCGTTTGGTTTGTGGGCCTAGATAAAGGAACGATATCATCCTTTGTAGATTTGGTGGAAACATTCTGTAGCCACTGGGATTTTGAGCGACGTGATGAATGGATACCTCATGTCAAGCATGCAAGGGACTTGTTCAGTAAGGAAAGCCAAAACAAGGATTAGGTCGAAGCATCCATTGTTCAAGTTCTACTTGATGATATTTCAAGCATAGTAGATGAAGCTCCTCATCCAGATCAATATGATTGTGATCCTACATATGAAGATCAAGGAGTCCTAGTTGAAGAGGTTGAAGAACATAAGGATAGGGTGAGTTCTCCCTTCCAACATACAACGACTCCTTATGACATATCATATCTCTGGGAACATAATGACGAAAATTATGAGGACGATGGTTATTGGGCATTTATGGGTCCATCTTTCTATGATTCCTCGAGACCAGGTAGCATTGTCTCCATACTTTGCAATGAGAAAGAACATTTTGATGAAGTTGCTTAGGTTGAGCCATAATTTAACACTATTTGGGATGAAGAACTTTCAATTATCTCAAGTAGGGATATTGAAAACATGACTTATGAAGATCCCGTTGAAAGAGATATGATTATTCCTTCTCCTTATGAGGCTAATGATGAAGAATGGCTCAACCCTTTTGCCACTATGATTTAAGATGAAACATTGCCAGACACTGCAGATAGTTTCCATATGTAGATGGTTCATTATGATGAAAAGTTTGAAAATTTGGGACCCCATATCTCTGGTGATTCTTCCATGATTTATCCCTCATATTTATCCAGCATCAGGGAAGCATGTTACACAGAAGATCCTTTTGCAAATATTCAGCCTATGGTGGGCTCAAATTATCAGTCTCTATTGTGTTCCTCAAGAAGCATTGAAGAAGTTGTTCAGTCCGCTATATCATATATCGCTGAGTGCTTAATGATGCATTTCAACAAGACTGAGGCAGGTAGGTGGACAAGTATGATTTTCATTCCTTAGTTTCATAGTATTTATTGTTCATCTTTTCATTTGAAGCATGAAGTTATGAATTATATAGCTGAAAATTTCAAAATGTCAAGGATTATTGGGGTTACTAACATGATTGTGAAAATGATAAGCAATGTACTTGTATGCCCAAAGAAATGTTTGAGTAAATGCAGAGATAGGTTACAGCTCACATATGAAGATTTCCAAGGTCTGGCTCTATGGATAGCCTCCCAAGTCCAGGATTTATGGGCGAGTTTCATGCAAATTTTTTTCTTAGAAGACATGTATGATGAAGGTGTCCCATACATAAGTCCACTAGAAGCATGGATCAACAAAGCTTATCAAAGCAATGTTTCCCCGTGGCACAGATTTCAAGTCTGCCAGGTTCTTAAGGTCTGGTTTCTTGTACTCACCAAGATAAAGACCCTAGTACAAACTCAACATATCATCAATGAGGTATTGTCATGGATTACACTAAAGGACAAAGATAAGACATCAGGTATGAATTGCTTACTCAGATGGTTACGTTGGTGGTATGATTTCACCTAGCCTACTTTGTGTTGCCGCCTTTCACACACCTGGGGGGGAACGTGGCAAAAATCTTCAAGCCGCTCGGTGTGTCCTTGGGGGCAAGTCTCTAGTCAAGGCTATCACCTTGTTCTTGACTCCTTCATTTAGGCCAACTCCTAATCAAAGCCAAGGGTGGTAGACCCTATTAAGTTGCTCAGGCTGTTAAGGCTTAGTGTTACGGTGAAGATTAAGATTACTTAGGATTTTGATGAAAGCAAATACTTATTACTAACACAAGATATTGCAACAAGATTTAAGTCAAAACAACATTTAGATCAATATATGATATATCAGAGCACATAAAAACAGATGATTATATAAAATAAAGAACCAGTTCCAAATGGAGTCCACAGATAAAAAGTGCTATTGTATTGTTGAAAAGGAAAGTGTTGCAAGTGCTCTTGGTCAGTTTTAAATTAATGTGGAGATGAGTTGATTAACTTATGGGGAAAAGGGAACTCCAAATATACCCGAAGGTACGAGGAGTATGTCCAAAACCATTATCCGATCCGGCTCCCCGCAAGGAATATGTGGGCTGGTTGGAGTCTCGGAGACGTATTCAACACTACACCAACAAGTGTGTAGCCTAACGCTGTCTCGAGGTCAGTACCCAGTTGTTCCCACTTCCTTTGTGGATTTTGCCACCGCAACGGATTAACTCGAGGCGTTGGATTTTCGCTTGGGAGGTTAATTGGAAAATGAGACCTAATTAAAGTTAGTCACCCACGTTGCTTTTGATGCAGCCAACTGTTCGTTCGAACCGCAGCGGTGCAGAGCATACACAACGGAGTCTAAAGGATTATATGAGTAGTTTTGTTTGTTAAAAAGGCAAAAAGTGACCTCCAAGAATCTCTTTCGGTTCAAGAACCTCAATCGAGAAAGCAAGGAGGGGTAGATTTTATTTATGTTTAAAGTGAAATTAAACTTAAAATGCAAGAAAAAACACAGAAAGTTATCTAATTAATCTACCACGAATCTCTTCCCCCTTTCGGGTCACTCGGGAAATCATGGGGTAAGTTGTAGTATTACTTTGAATATGGAATGATAAGATTTTGGAATATTAAACAAAGTATACTATCTTGCAGATAAATAAAACAAACTAAATAAACTAAAGCAAAAATAATAAAAATAAAAAATGCAAAAAAAGGGACATCGACGCGGATCTCCCCTATGGGGTAGAGAGTGGGCTCGGAAGAGCCTACTTGAGATCCTTTTTATTACTCGGTTACAATGCTTAGAAGAAAATGCCACTTGGTCCTCATAGAAGATGAACCCAAGGGCTTACAAAACTATCAAAAAAAGAAACCGGAAGAAGGGAACACTCCTGGTGAGCTTCAGATGGCCCAAATATCAATTTTCGGGCAACACCTCCTCTTTTTGAATGGACCTGCTAAAAATCAACATGCAAATTTCAGTGAAGAGTGCCTAAAAACACTTTAAAAGTGTCTTTGGACAACTTAAAAAAATCATTAAATAAAAACTAAGTTAATACTAGATTTAAGAAAGCAAGTAACTAAGAAGAGTGGGCTTGTGAGACCCACTTTTCTTAGGATCTTGGACAATCTTTAAAGGGGAGCCAATTCTAGCACTTTAGATTTGTGAGATATAACTTTTAAAATCAAATACTAGACTCTACTTCAAGCCTTGAGATTTTACTATGAAATGACTTGCATAAAAGAGAAACCAGCCATGTTAAATCTAGTATCAGATAATTTTTTTAAATTTCAATATCTAAGCATGAAATAAATCAGATCTAAATAATGAAACTTGCATAAACGAGATTTGAAAACTTGTAAGAAACAGTAACCAAGAAGATTAAACTTTTTTTTTAAAAGTGAAGGAAAGAGAGATAGAAAGAGTGCTGGAAGCCTGGGAATGTTGGGCCATAGAGTTTGCTTTAGTATAACACCGAGAGACTATGTCCTCAATAAGATCTTGAAGATGAGGAAGATTCAAACTAGCTCAACCCCTTCTATAAGTGAGATCACCTGCAACTTAGAAGTTCTTGCACAAACAGATGGTTAAAACATAGGTGCTGCTAGAAAAAGACAATTAGAAAGCATGCAATTAAACTTAAAATACATGCAACTCCAAGAGGTCTAAAACAAGCAAACAGTAAGAGCATAAATCAAACTAGAATAATCTCTTACCCTACTGGGAGGGAGCTCCCTTTCAAGGCCCACAGTTGACCAACAAAAAGCAAAGACGTAATACAGATTATACCTCTTAAGCACTTGACAATCACCATCCACACATGAAAAGCATTACACCATAGATCTTGCCTCCAAAGCCTTCTTTATTCCAAATTGTAAACAATGCAATACAAGCAATAACATTCCTTCGCTCCTCTGACCATGCTGAAACAATGAGCAAAAGCTTTGCTTAAATAACAAAAATGACCCAGGGGGGGTGCTAGCTACATTGATAGAGGAACAGGTAATTAATTGGAGTCTAACTGAGTTGTAGTGAATTGGAATGAAGTGGAACTAGAGAGGCAACTGCTCCTCTTTCCACCAAACTCCAACTACACACTCTTCAAAGGCCAACTCACTCCCAACCACTCGTTACTCCAACAACCCACACGATTTTGGGGAGGTTGGCGTCATCTCCTCAAACACATGCGATCTCCCTTCAACATCTCGCGCAAGCAATATGAAATGCTATGATATTTAACTTATACAAGGTTTAAACCTATGAAGTGGGGTCCACCCATGTTGCCATCACAATCTTCACATGCCAGCGTGGAGTTCACGTCATCCTCTTCACGGGAGTTTCAATATATATGATAACCCTTTTAATCCAAAGTTTAAGTTTAGAGAAATCATAAGGAGAGGGTCGTAAGTCAAATGGGGGACCCATGCCATGTCGTCCCACCCTCATTTCTTTTAATTTTTTTTCTTTTCAAACTTTAACCATGGTGCCAATTTGTTGAAATTTAGCGTTAAAATGCCAATTTAAAACATTTTTAGCTGAATAATGCTCCACGGGGTGTTTCGGTCGCCCGAATGACATGAAAAGTGGTCCCTGGGGTAAAGAGGATGCTCTGAAGTGTGAAAACGAGCATCCCCTCGCCAAAACCAGACTCTGCATCTGACTTTTATTACTCTTTGAAAATTTTTAATTAAACCATTAAAAAATGGCCTAATTTTGCGGATTTTTTTTTTCTCGTAAAAGGATGAAACTCTAGGAGGACCTAGCACATGTCCATACGACTCAATTTGAATGCCCAACATGTTGAAAAACACTGACATGAAGGCTCTAATGACCACCTAAGGCCGAAACACCAAGACGACTACCCCAACTTTGGAGGTGTGAGTGAAAAACTCAGAAATTATTAGTCGTTTCAATAATAACCAAGGGAAGAAACACTCTGGGCTAGTCGGCTTGATGCTCAAGTCTGAGAAGCTGAGCCTTTTATAAAAAATTATCATGCTAGAACATTTTTACAATTTCCCTAAGGGGGTATGAACATGTGTTATAAAAAATTCGAACATACACCCAGGGAAAGCATGGCGGATTTCTGAACTCTGATCATGAACAAGTGTGCTTGTTCAAACCCCGCCAACTCACTTGGAAAATCCACCAAGTACAACTTAGGTGGTAACACTTTGACTGCCAGGTTTAGGGTAGGTAGGTCTAGTTGCATTAGGCATATGTCTGTGCATTGCATTTGATCATTTTTTCATGATTTGGTTAGTTTTTATTGTTCTTAGTTTCTTTCCCTCATTTTGCGAATAAGGCAGGATGAAAGTGTCTGCCCTTAGATGCTTTTAATCTTCTCGAACATTTGATATGTGTGTAGGTCTATTGGTACTGGATTCACAAGTTCTTGAGCACTCCCGGGAAGAGCACTCGTCCTGCAGTTGGAGCCAGTTTTACGCTGCACTTGTATTTAACGCACCTTCAGGTGTATCCCAGGGAGAGAGGGCCAATATTTTGACCAGGAGGGGTGTTATTGAGCAATGGTTGTCATGGCTGGGCCCTTTGGTCCATCCTTTAGGAGTACTATGGTTTAATGGCACTGTTGACTGCCCTTTGATGGGGTTTTTAACCTCGGGGTTGGTGTCCGGGGCTCCTAAGGGTTGACTACTGGGTCACATGGCTCCAAATTCGGTTTATGTGCTCTGGTGGCCTTTGCTTCAGCTACGAGACATCCATCTCCTTTCGCAGCCACTTTGGACACCCTCCTGGCCCTTCAGTTAGTGGACACCTGCTCTCCGTGGCCTTATCTCCTCAAAGGAAGCCATCTTCCATTCCATGCCTTTTGATGCTCTGAGGAGGGTGTTGAGGGATCTTACAACATTCTAGGGGTTAGATGGGGTATAATGCCCTCCCTCCAGCTCACTCCATCCTTTCGTTCAGAGTGATTAGCTTATTTGAGCGTGTTTTGGCACCTAAGGGTACAAATACCCCAGGTAGGCTACCTTGAGCCTATCTTAGGCCATATTTTATTATTATTTTCTTTTAATTTTATGTTGACATTTTATAATTTCAAATTGACATGTTTTAAAACATGTAGGCTTTGGATATTTTGTAAAAAGTGAGCGTGAGATCATATAAATAGATCCCCTCACTTTCATTTTAAAACAAGAATGATGGGATAACACACTATGCATTTGTTTTACCCTTGCTAGGGCTCTTTGGAGAGATGCGCACCTCTTGAAAAGGTTTTTCAGGGTTAATGCAAGTTTTTTCTTGCAATTCTTTGGTGAAATTCTTTGCTAGGCGATGTTTTGATTTGTTGGCAAAACATGAGCACAAGGAGGTCAGGCTTCTTATCTCTTTATTTGAATGGTGGTTGATGATGCATGTTCGAGTCTAACTGGTAGCCCTAGTGCTGCATTTTCTCCTAGAATAGGCCATTGCCATCCTTCTTGTCACCTTAGTTGGTTGAGGCACGTCTCTTTGTGAGGGTCCTCTAGGGTTTCTACCTTAGTTTTTCTAGTCTAGTTGTTTGACCTAGGAACTCTTCCCCTCTAGGTTATCCATCCTCCCTAGATGCCCTAGGTTGTGGTAGGGCTTTTTTGGTATGGTTAGTTCTCTTGGTTTTCACACCTTTTCTCTTCTAAAAAACTTAGTTCTAGGGTTAGTTTTAGGTTAAATTTAGGTCTGCAATTTTATGTTAGAAACCCAAAAAATAAAAAAATTATTCTTTTTGCACTTTCAGGCCTCTCTAAAATTTCGGCCAGCTTCCCTACAAATTCGCCTTGGCCTCTAAAGCCCTAAAAACCCTTAGGCAGAATTATAGGAACCCTAAAAATACAAAAATTGGAAAAACCTCAAAATCTGCCCCAAAAGGCCCTAAAACAATCCTAATTCTGCCCTAAAAGCCCTAAACCTAATCCCCTAAGCCTCGCTGTTGTATCTTTCACCTTCGCTGCTCCCTAAACAGTCCCTTTTTCTACCTTGCTTCCCTCCAAAAGCAGCCTTAACAGGCCTACTATAGCCTTGGCCTTGCTTCTGTATCCTTGGCCTGCCACCCTCCTGCTGCTGCAACAATCCTCTCCCTATTCTCCTCTTCACTTCTGGGCAGCCCTTTATGGGTTTGATAGGCCATAGCTCAACCCTCCTCTTGGCAGCCTCACAGGCTGGCTGCCCTTTCAGTGGCAGCCTGTCCTAAACACTTCAAACTGGCCTGTGGGATGGTCCTCCGGTCTTCCTTGACCTACACATTGACACACGAAGGGTTAGTTCAGACTGATTGAAGTCTAAAGTGTCATTGAAAGTGACAGTTTTCATTTTTTTGATCATTTACATAGTCTGCACACAAACACCCATTCGTTCCACATTAGTATTTCTAAGCTAGAATAACACTTGTGTTTAATGTGGGATGTGGCTAACAACTGATAACATAAGGCTGATATGCTGCTATAAATACCTTGACTGAAACATACTACTGCACTGCTGCACATACTGTATACTCACTTAAAAATCAGGTTTTAACCATAAATAATGATTTTTGTTTCTTGTGGTGAGATGGTAACCACTGCTGCCTTGAATTGTTATAAAAGTTCATGTGAGAATGCTGCTTTAATGACTGTTATATGCCACTTATACTGCTGTACTTAAATAATTGTTTGGTGGTGAGTGATGACATATACTTATGGTTACATATCACACTTGTCTATATTATTAGTTTTATATATTGCAAGTGAATGACATGCTAGTGGTAATCCTAATGAGTACATGCAACTGCTAATCATGCTTGTTTTCAGGCTTGGCATATTAATGAGATAAACACATGATTGTTGTTGTTACTTATGCGACATGTCTTTAAGCACTTGAACAAAGGCCGAATATATATTATGCATGCACTATTGTTGATAATTAATGGTTGCACATGACTGGTTCTGATTGATATATTACTACTAGTTCCTATATATTTCAATCTTAATTAGCCTTATTTGTGATAACCATATTAGTATACTACATATACACACGCAAGACGTCTCTTTGATTTGAATCCATAAGGCACTGGTCGCTGACATCCTCGAAAGAGGTATCCTTTAGTGTCTTTTCAGAGTCTTAATAGGGCTCTCCCCTAGGAGGATTAGGCTTCCGAAGTAGTTGAGAGAAGTTGACTAAGGTGACAGTGGTCACTTCATCCTCGCATGCTTACCGGTGGTTTGGACTGCCATTTCAACCGTTAACACCCCTTCTTGAGGTTAGCACTTTGTTGTAGGAAGTAATCTGCTGGCTCGAATTTGGTTGAGCAAAAGGTTGAAGAATATGGGCTCAGAGCTTGGGGGCTCTCGTCTGTCTTAGGGGTAGGTGTGGTATGGTCTTATCATGCAGCTGATATCTTGAGGGATGGAGGGTCTCGTGGGTCTGCACTAATTTGGAAGTTACCACTGTGTTGTTATCAAACTATCTCTTAGTGCACCTTCTTGAGGTTAGCATTTTGAAGTAGGAAGTAATCTGTGGCGTCGAATTTGGTTGAGCAAAATCCTTAATAATATGGGCTCGGAGCTTAATGGGCTTGTGCATGTGTAAAGCCAAGCATCTTTGGTTGGTATACTTGAAGAGGCTGTTGAGGGTTTGAGTCCCCTTGAAAAGGTAGTAGAACCTCCCTTTGATCTTATAGTAGACAAGGCAATGGAAAATGAAATGATCCTCTGTCTTGATCTCCTGAAGATAGCACATCCGAAAAATCCTGTAAGAACGGTCGATCTGGAGTTTTGTTTCCACCATTTTGAATTGGCCGAGGGGAATGTGGAGAGCGTGTATCCAATGGTGGAGGGTATACTTTCGTTGAATAACGAGTCCATCTCTTATCTTTAAGAAGTGTTCAGCATTAAAGGCCATCTTAGGGTGTAACCCGCTTGAGGGTTAACCTACGTAATTTGGATAAACTGCCTGTAAGTGTCATCTCTAGTTATCTTGTTAAGTTCCTATCTAGTAAGAGGTGGCCAGGTGCATCTAAAGAAATTTAAAAGGAGGGAGAGTCAATCCATTTAAATGCCCATGGAATCTAAGAGAATTGAGATCCCCACAAACCAACCTTGAGCACGTCCTGAAGGGATAGATGAGGCAATAGTCTCTAAAAAACAATTAGCCAAGTATGGATATCGGTCTCGTTTTTTCGCCGAGTCGACAAAGCTCCATAGTCGGTGCATAAAAGGAACTAGACTAAACATTGTCTCAAGTCAGAAGGGTTAGACACCAAATTTTGCTAGGATGATGTGCTGAGCAATGGTTTGTTTGCACCTAATGATGCATTGGAGGAGAAGAGTTCGTACTCTCTCAATTGAGGCCCAATCAAAATCCAACAAACCAGGCCCCCAAATCTAAGAGCCATAGAGAATAGTGGGTTAGATAAGAGAGTCCATGAGGGCCATCTTGGACTAGATGTCCTGAAAGGTGGTTTTAGAAGAACTATTTCTTGAGGAGGGATAAGGATCCATAGCCCTTGTTTTGAGTCTGAAGGGCATATCGCAAACTGAAGCAAGGTCCCAAAAGTAACACCCCCAAGTATGTGTAGGAACCAATGATCTCAATCTTCTCTTTGAAGAGGAAGTGAATGTTTGATGAAGTCTTCTTCGTCTCTGTTATCACATATATAGTAGCCAGGCTACCATATTCTATTTTTCAGATACAGTACATTTTTTAGCCAGATCTCTTACATACGAGATGCTGAGATGAGCAATTTTGACAGATCATTATTTTGTTAGTGGACTATTATACTCTCCCATGTCAGGAGTCAGGACTGAGTCTCAGGACACTTAGATTCGAGGACTGATGTAGCCATTTAGTCATTTACAGAGCAGTTGATGATGCCTAGATTGGTTTTAGTGTTTTCTCATTGGACAGATGATGGTTTAGATGGATTATTTGCATGGTTATGACTCAACATTTATTATATTGTATTATGGTTATTATTGCTCTTATACTCATTTTTATGACATATACTAGCATTTAGTGTCATGATCTGGCGGTCATAAATATATGGACTTGGATGTATTTGTATTATGTATTGATGTCCCTACTTAGACTTGGAAGTTCCTGATCTATACTCATTGGTTTAACCCTCCCTAGGGAGAATAGAGGTAGTCATTCCCACCATACTCTGGCTTGCTAGTGTTGGCTTCATTGTTCATTTTCTCCACCCATCCATTTCTTTCCAGTTTTGTTTTAACCCGACTTACTACTTGACTTGTGGCATAGAGGACGTTTCCCTGCTAGAACCTTTGTTGGACAAACCTCCCTGTTTATATTATGTCTTGGCTCTGAGTTGGTGACAGAACTTGCCTATGGTGAGTTGGATTGTATGCCTAACTCATTCTGGTCGGTTGTCCCGATGTTTGGCACTGTGCAGAACTCCCCCTGGTCACTTGAGATTTTGTTGGCTAAAACTGAAAGCTCATGTACTACTTGTATTGGAAATATTTATATATGTTCCCATGGAAAATGTAAATTCTAAAATGTGTTTCTTAACATATGTGAGCAAAGGGCAAGAGCAATGAAATGTTAAAATACCCCTTGAAGGGTATAAGGAAAGGTCCCAAAAGCAATGGTTAAATATATGCTATATCCAATTATTGCTAACCTTATAAATTTGAATATGTCCTGAATGAAAGCTGCGATTAGCTGTGCTTTTAAGCACTGGTGAAGTCCCAAAAGGTCATATAGGCCAAAACGGCCATGGAAATAAAATTGATGGTCCTAATGAAACTGGATCAAACTTGATGTAGACATGATGCCTAAGTTGAATAAGCACTCTCCGAACAATTTAACCATTTGTGAGGCACTGCCATTCCTTGTGTTGTTGTTTGTCTGACATGTGGTTATAGTGAGTATTCCCTTCCATATCCAAAGTGTCATGATGTTAAGTTAGTAGTCATCCTTTTCCCCAGCCTTGTCAATTTCAGCCTTCACCCTTCACTAGCAAATTGACTATAACTATGAAGTGAGTATAGTCTTGAAAGTCTGGTCTGAGTAATAATAAATAAAACCCTATATATTGTTGAATTTTCATATGCTAAGCTAGATCATTAGTATTTCATTTCAATTTCATAACAAAAGCATATAAACAGGATCACTGAAAGATAGACAAGCACAACCATACAAAAGGAACACAAAGATTTATCCTGGGAAAACCCTAAAGGGAAAAACCCAGCAAAAGCTTCCTCAATATAGATACCCCAAAAGATAAAAAGTAAAACCAAAAGGGAGATCAAAGACTGATCCTCCTCCTTCAACAGCTACTTCTCTCTTCTCCACTAATGCGCTACACAAGTGAGAGTGTGTGTTCCAAATGAGGAGCGCCACAACTCTATTTATATTCATCCGTTCACTTTAATAATTAAATCCGACATGTAGGTTCGAGTTAATCATGTAGGCTCGAGTTACACATGTAGGCTCAAGTAACCACACTTGGGTGCTAATGACCCACCTTTACAATTAGAGGGGACTACCTCATGACTCTTATTAGTTCTTTCGATTAGAAGCATCGGGGTACAAAGTAATACAAGTGGTTCTCCCGGTAGGACCATCGGGGACCACAAAAAGATACATATAGAATATTCTTCGAAATTACAATATTTCAACACTCCCCCTTAACGAGAAGGGTATTCTACAACAACATCAACACCAACAATGGTAGGAGAGAGATAGAGGACATCATCAACATCATCAGGGTAACACATCTATAAATCATTGGAAGCTTTTCAACATCATATAGTCTATGTCTTCAATCTTCAACGACAACAACTCTTTGATCAGCATCAACATCTTTAGCACTTTGACCTTTCGATCAGCAACATCTTCAGCACTTTGACCTTTCGATCAGCAACATCTTTAGCACTTTGACCTTTCGATCAACAACATCTTCAACACTTTGACCTTTCAATCAGCAACAACATCTTCAGCACTTTGACCTTTCGATCAGCAACATCTTCAGCACTTTGACCTTTCGATTAGAAACAACATCTTCAGCACTTTGACCTTTCGATCGGAAACATCATCATCATCATACTCTGATCTTTCGATCAGAAACATCATCATCAAAACATCATCATCATCAAAACATCAATATGATCCTTCCTTTCGGAATTACGGGATCAACACATTTGTGGTACTCAGACGATCCTTCCTTTCGGAATTACGGGATTTAGGTCTTTACGGAGTTACCAACGATCCTTCCTTTCGAAATTGCGGGATTGACACATCTGTGGTACTTAGATGATCCTTCCTTTCGGAATTACGGGATTTAGGTCTTTACGAAGTTACCAACGATCCTTCCTTTCGGAATTACGGGATCAAGTCTTTACAGAACTACCAACGATCCTTCCTTTCGGAATTACGGGATCAACACATCTGTGGAACTCAGACAATCCTTTCTTTTGGAATTACGTGATCAATTCTTTACGGAGCTACCAACGATCCTTCCTTTCGGAATTACGGGATCAACACATCTGTGGAACTCAGACGATCCTTCCTTTCGGAATTACGGGATCAAGTCTTTACGGAGCTACCAACGATCCTTCCTTTTGGAATTACGGGATCAACACACATTCTCGAGTACCTAAGTCACCGGATCACTTATGGACATATGTCCCGGGATGATACAATCCCTCTTCATTCTCGAGGACCGAGGTCCCCGGATCACTTTAGGGCAAGTGCCCAGGGATGATACAATCCCACTGCAACATCACTACTCCCCCTTTCGGGGAAGGTCTTTCCGAACAACGCCAAGCTTGTCTCGAAAGTGTTCGAACTTTACCGGAGACAGAGGCTTTGTCAGCACATCATCATCTAGATTCTAAACCATTATCATCTACATCTTTAGTATTTGAATACTGAACTATCACCATCTGTATCTCCAGTATGTGAATACTGAAAGCATCATCATCTATATCTTCAGTATAGAAATACTGAAAGCATCATCACCTCTATATTCAGTATAGAAATACGGAATCACCATCATCTGCATCTACAGTATGTAAATACTGAAACATCATCTATATCTTCAGTATGAGAATACTGAAATCATCATCATCTATATCTTCAGTATGGGAATACTGAAACATAATCATCTCTATATTCAGTATAGAAATACTGAATCACCATCATCTGCATCTACAGTATGTAAAATACCGGATTTCTATGTGTTACGACAGAACACAGGGTTCTCTGTCATCACAACTCTGGTTATCACATAGAATCATTGTAGTATCCATCTTCAGGTCAAAGAGACCTGATATTAGCTTCCGAAGCCATATGGCTTCACAACTTAGCAGAGCAATCTGCTATGTATTCTGCTTCAGCCGTGCTAAGAGAAACACTGGATTGTTTCCTGCTAAACCATGAACTCCTAGCATACCCCAAACAAAAGCATCTACTTGATGTGCTTTTCCCGTCTGAGATACTTTCAACCCAATCTGCATCTGTATAGCCATACAATCTGTAGTCATGGTTTCCATCATAGTATAGACCAAAGTCTATAGTCCCTTTCAAATATCTCATCACATGTTTTGCAGCTATTTGGTGAACACGTCTAGGTTGAACTAGATATTGACTCAAGGTGTTCACACCAAAACAAATGTCTGGTCTGGTATTTGTTAGATACATTTAACGACCCAATAATATGTCTGTATTGAGTCACATCCATTAACTCTGATCAGTCATCAGCTAACAACTTCAAGTTGGAATCCATGGGTGTGGCCATGGCTTTGTATTCCAACATATCGAATCTTTTCAATATCTCTACTGCATATTTTCCCTAGTTGAGAAAGATTCCTTCTGAATTTTGCCATACTTCCAGACCTAGGAAATAATGCATTAACCCAAGGTCTTTCATCTAAAATTCTTCAGCGAGCTTCTTCTTGCATTCTACAATCTGTCTCTCATTCCTTGTCAGGAATAGATTATCCACATACAGTAATAGTATGACATGTTCATTTTCTATAACCTTGAAGTAAAGGTTAGGATCAACTTTCGTTAGGAAACTATCTTTCCTTCCATACCGGGCTTTGGGAGCTTGCTTCAGGCCATAGAGGGCCTTCTTCAACTTGCATACGTGAGTCCATCTGTCTTCAACTTCAGATCCTTTTGACTATTCTATGTATACTTCTTCTTCAATCACACCATTCAGAAAAGCTATTTTCACATCCATCTGGTGTAAGTCCCACTTCATCATGGATGCAAGTGTCATGATAGCTCTAATCGAAGTATACCGTGCTACTGGGGCAAATGTCTCTTCATAATTAATTCCCTCTTTCTGATAGAAAACCTCTAGCCACAAATCTTTCCTTACTTCTATCTGCAACATATTTTATCTTGCAAATCCAATTGGAAGATACCACATTCTTGCTTTTTGGTTTGAGTACTATATCCCAAACATCATTCTAGTATTCTTTCATCATAACATCTTCCATGAGTTCGTCTTGTCAGGTCATCAACATATCCTAGTCTTCTGCATTCAACCTTGAAGGTTGGAACCCACTTTACTCTTGGTAAAGTCTCGATCCATCAGGAAGTTGTCCACCATGTCGTACCATGTGGAACTCAGATATCTTCTGTAGTCACTCCCCTTGAAGTGGAGTATCATCTTCCCTCTTCATTCTGTACAGGTGGTTCTATGCTTGAGATATACTTGTCAATAGAGTATGTCATGTCATAGTCTATTCTTTCTGAGGCAAATCACGAACCTTGCTTTGTACACTTGTTCTTGTAGATCCATCTGGAAGATACTAAGTACTTCCCTTTATGTCTCTAAACCATATCGAATACATCATTCCTCATGATCAATTGTTAATCTTTGATCATAGCTTCTTTCATAGCCATGGTGGTCTTCATCCTTCGAGGTGGATCTACTGCTCTCTGAAGCTCTTTCCTTCGACATGATGTCTCTGACCCTGGGAGCTTTAGATTCATGTTTATTGAATTGTCATCACTTGTTCTTCGGAACACGTCTCATCCTTCTTTTCTTGTAGGTGGCTGTACAGGACCCTTCCTACAATTCAAATGCACCAGTTGCATGGTTAGAACTATTTCATAAAACATATGCATAACGACAAATTCTTATGCATCATGCAACTGTTTAGCCAACACAACATTCATCCATATCTCACTACTGTCATTAATGCAACCAGTCTATCATGCATAACACATCAACTGAATATAATCAAATGTATAACAAAACAATATCATGAAATGACAATTGAATACTTATCTTTTATTCGTTTTGTTGGTAGACTCTTTCTTGATCCTTCTACTTCATCATCTTCTTCATTCATGACATCATCATTTCTTATCCAAATGATAAGATGGATAAGAGGTTCTTCAAGAATTGAGTTCTTCATATTTCTCATCGCTTGAGGGATCTTCTTTGAATGGTGAAAGCTTGATCTTCAATTGCTCCCATCTTCTTCTTCTCTTCTTATGAGTCAAGCTTCTTCTTCTTCCCAGAGTCAACTGAAAGTAATCACTTCCTTCTGGCACACATTCCTCACATGAATGAATCCCATGATCCTGGGAGGCCATTCAAGGTGGCTATCACCACTTCTGCATTCTTCACTTCTTCTTTTACCTGTTTCTTAAGGTCATCTTCTGATGTATGTTCTTTCCTTCAACTAGCTTGGTCAAGGAATCAAACATCTCTTTCGATGTCTTTAGGGAAGATACTTGTGGTACAAGTTGATCCGTGACTGAATCAGCAATGATCTTCTTGGCCTTGACCAAGTTCTTTTGGAGTAAGGCTTTGAGCCTCATCTCCCTCTGGAACTGGAACCTCTCTACTCATGTAGGTGTCCAATTCATTTTCTTCAAAGAGATCAAATACTTCCATGCTTGGAAGTTGTCAACTTCACCAAGCTTATCATCAAGCTGATGAGAACCTCAAGTGGAAATAGCAAAAGATTAGATCTTATCGATTTGAGGTGTCCGTCCTGGTTCCGTAGTTGGCTGATCTAGGGTTTGTCAGAGAAACCCTAATTTTCGAAACTTGGAATCTTTCATATCTGATTGGATAGAAATATAGATCTCTTCAAGCTGAGCTGTCTAATGTACTCATTTTCTGAAAACTGTGGAGGGAAGCTCCCGGAATAGGAAGCCCTAGTTTTCCAATTTCTTCTGTAGAAATGCCTGATACTTTTTCTGTGCTATCTCCGAAATTTTTGCTCCTCTATGTCTGAAACTTCGTATTGAGGTACCCTTGCATGTCCCTGTTCCAACACCACAGGTTTCATCAAAATTGGTTTCACCAATTGGGACTTATGATCATTTTCCCAAGGTAACCTGTTACAGGACTATTCAGAACAGAGAAGTTGTACGGACTGCCACGTGTCACTGTTTCATCTTTTGAGTCTGAAACTCGGACCACAGAAATTATAGTCCATGCCCTTTCTGGAACATCTTCCAAAATTTTATTTGGACCTTTGTAGCCCAAGATATAGAAACTCTCCCCAGGTGTCCTGTTTAGGGATGAATCCTAGAAGAGGCTGGAACCCTAACTTGGAGGGATCATATCTCCCAGAATATAGCGAATCTGAGGCTGAATTTTGGACACAGTGTACATCATGTTTTTATCTTCGACCACTGCAATTTTCATCTCCTGATCCTTCGCCAATCCCGAGATATAGCGAATGTACCAAAACTTATTAGTTTTAGTATTTAGGGTTTTCCAACTCGGGGTCAAACTAGGGTTTGAATTTCCTAGAGTTTCACCCAACCAAAAATATTGATCCAGGTCTTTAAACTTCGATTTTGATGAGGAGGGAAATCCTATGTCGAGCTCACTCAAAAATTCTTCTTCTGTAGAAAGCCCTAATTTCTCGCGCCGAAAACTGAAAATGCTCGAAATCGAATTCCGTTTCGGTAGAAAGATGCGCCCTTCAATGGAGAGTCAGCCTAGCCTTCTTTTGCTGATTGATTGTGGAGAGAGACCTAAAAAGTAAGAAGCCCTAACTTCTGTAGCTGCACAATGTCTTCTTTCAGGGTGGCTCTGATTCCATGTTGAATTTTCATATGATAAGCTAGATCATTAGTATTTCATTTCAATTTCATAACAAAAGCATATAAAGAGGATCACTGAAAGATAGACAAGTACAACCATACAAAAGGAACACAGATTTATCCTGGGAAAACCCTAAAGGGAAAAACTCAGCAAAAGCTTTCTCAATATAGATGCCCCAAAAGATAAAAGGTAAAACCAAAAGGGAGATCAAAGACTGATTGTCCTCCTTCTCCAGCTACTTCTCTCTCCTCCACTAATGCGCTACATAAGTGAGAGTGTGTGTTCCAAATGAGGAGCGCCACACCTCTATTTATATTCATCCGTTCACTTTAATAATTAATTCTGACATGTAGGCTCGAGTTAATCATGTAGGCTCAAGTTACACATGTAGGCTCAAGTAACCACACTAGAGTGCTAATGACCCACCTTTACAATTAGAGGGGACTACCTCATGACTCTTATTAGTTCTTCCGATTAGAAACATCGGGGTACAAAGTAATGCAAGTGGTTCTCCCGGTAGGACCATCAGGGACCACAAAAAGATACATATAGAATATTCTTCGAAGTTACAATATTTCAACATATATGTATTTGGTTGATGTACCGCCAGTGAGGTGACTGCTACTTGTTATGATTGTTGCTTAAATGATTTGTAGAGTGTTGCCCACCTATTTCGACTAGGTGGCAACTCCATGTACATGTGGATGTACATAATTGTACCTTGGAAAAGTCTGAGGATTTTTCACTTCTGCAGGGCTATTGCCCCTTTATAAAACGAAATGTCCGCTCCCCTGCGTGGGAAAATTAATGTAATTTGATGTGCTAGTGTGAGTCATGAGATATGGATGCCACACCATGGAACGGGTTGTTAGGGAAGTCCCCTCATCGAGTGTTTTTCCCTTTCCAATTGACCTTGTTGCGTAAACGAGTTTAATTGGTTTGGTTTTCACTCAAAATCCTCCAAATTGGTGACGGGCGTTCTACCAGTCAAGTCCATGAGGTGGCTAAGGCTTTAAAATGTAATTCATGACCATGCTAGACATTTGTCTAGAGTCTTGCAGGAGTTTCGTTAGGTTGTTGAATTTTTATTATTTTTTCCAGTTAATTAGTTTCACCCCTTGGTGGATAATTAACTGAGTTTTGATGTAATAATGTAATTACTCAAGCATGGCATTTTGTAATAGGGGCTATGAATGCAAAATAAAATTGCTATGAAACCCCCTAAGCCATTGCTTCGAGTCCCATGTCGTTCTGATAAGCGGTTGAAGAGATAGACCAATTTTGATCAGGAGGGGTGTATCTCCCCTAGGGAAATTTTTAATTTTCCTAAGTCAAAAAATCATATTATTTGATTTTGAAGAAAAAAATCAAATAGTGCCATGGTAATTTTGTTTGGGGGTTGTTAAGCCTAGGAAAATTTTATTCCAAATTTTTCCACCCCCCCATGGCCAAGATTTAATTTTTCCAAGTTATTTTTAATTTTTTCCCAAGTCAAATTTGGAAAATTTAAAAATTAAAGTGAAAAATTAAATCTAGGGAGAAATAAATATTTATCTTAAGTCTAAGGGTTAAATATCATTTATGGAGGGGATGGCCAAGTCAAAGCTAAGTTAGAGGAAATCTAAGGATGAATGAATGGCCAAACCCTTGCTAAAATGTAGAGGGCGCTACCATATGAAGACTCCACCAGTTTAATGAAGGGCGCTAATGTAAAACCCTCACCAAATATTTAGAGGAGGGTGCTAATGTAATGGAGGTGGGGCGCTATTTAGAGGAAGACGCCTACTAATGTAGAGGGGCGCTCCCATAAAGGAGGACGTCAGCCAATATAGAGGGCGCCTAGCTAAATAAGAGGACGCCCACTAGTTTAGGGGGGCGCTAGCCAAATAGAGAGGGCGCTAGCCTAATATGGAGGACGCTGTTGTGGAGAGGGGCGCCATTTTTGGAAGAAAATGTAAAGTCAAGGCTAAATGTAGAGGGGCGCCTCCTTGGGCCCACGTTTTTAAACCTTAACTCATCCAAGCCATTGATTGAAAGGGGATCTTGGTCAAATACCTAGATCTGAGGGTGTATATTGCTTTGACATGGATCAAAAATCTCAGCCATTGATCAAGAATTAATCTAAGGGTTGAGATTGATTGAGAGGAATAAAAGTCAAAAACCTAGATCTAGTGGTTGAGATTTAACCTAAATCTAGATCTAATCTCAACCATTGATCTTCAAGGGGTTGGGGTCTTCCTCAACTATATAATGAGGGTCTCACTCCTTCATTTGGGAGGCTCTCTCATGCTATTGTTATGCTGCCGGATTATTTCTCCACTATCTTCTCAAGTTCTCTTGCTGTTGTAATCTTCTTGCCCTAGTTGGGCCACTTAATCTAAGAAATCTTTGGAGGGACATTGTGCTACATTTTTCAATCTTTCATGATCAAATATTGTAAGGTAACTTGTATATTCTTTTAGCTTTGCATCTTTTGTATTTGTCTAGTTAGCTCTCCACAAAGTATTTTGTGGAGAGATTAGAGAGTAAAAGTATTTTTGCTCTCTTTTGTGAACTGTTTGACGTTTTTCTTCAAAGTATTTTGCAGGGATCGTTGAGCATTCTCCTCTAGGATTACAATTTCTTGCAGAGTTAGATTTGTTGCAGGTTTTCCAAGCAAGGGCATCTCTCCAGGGCCCTCATTTATGCAAAATTTCAATTCGGCCATCTACTTTCAGCCTGTTTTAAACAGGGTTTTGTTCACTGTTTAGTGGATATAAACCTTGTTTTAAAGCCCTAACCTCATATATATTGATTTAACTTGTTATTTCTGCTATTTTAGTATCATTTAGGTGGCTGAAAACTGAGTTTTCAGCCCCCTAAACTTTATATTTCTGTTACTTATCACATTCAGAAATTTTGTATTTTTTCTGTAAATTTGTAAATTTGTACTAATATTTTTTAACAGTAAATTTTTTAGTGTTTTATGTGATTTGCAGCGAAAATAGTTCGCAGGTTTTTGACAGGTAGTGCAGGTTTAAAGGAGATTTGCTGTCCAAAAGGGCACAGAAATACCTCAACCCTCAACCGGCTCAAAGGGGTTTCAAACCCTCAACTCTTTCTCTCAACTTTTCTGTTATTGTAAACCCCAAAGAGAGTCTCTTGGGGTATTTTCTGAAGCTTTGTAAAGCATTTGTATTCTGTAAATAGATTAGGAAGTGAAGTAGATAAGTAGTTCTTTTTCCTTTTATCCACCTATCTTTGTGACAGATCACCATCTCTGTCACAAAGATTGAAGTGAGGTTAGTTCACTGTTTATTTCTGTTTACTGTTTTATTTATTCACCCACCTATCTCTGTTATAGACCACCATCTCTGTAACAGAGATTGTTGTGAGGTTAGCTTAATCAGTTTCCTTTCCACCCACCTATCTCTGTGACGGACCACCATCTCTGTCACAGAGATTGCTGTGAGGTTAAGCATTGTTCTAGTTAAGCTACAGTTTCTTTCAAGTTTAGCTCTTTTATTTACTGTTTAAAAAAGGAAGTAATCATACAACCCATATAACCCTGCGTATCCTCTATCCACTTGTCATCTCCCTTTAGGGAATTCAAGCTGGATATGAAAAACAGGGTAAGTGGGGGCTTAGGTAATTAGAACAACACCTTACTACAATTTCAAACATTTTATTTCCAAAGTCCAAGATCAAGTTCCAGCACCTCCCATAAGGGATATCGCTTGGTGATCTTGTTGATAGTTTTAAAATTTACATTCGCATCTTAATCACCCAAGATTTAAAATCAACCCATAAAATTAACCAACCAAGCTTCTCTATCTCCTGCTCCTCTACTCGGTTATCACCCTCCGGGGTACTCCGAGATACGACCAGGGGAAAGGGAAGTCCTAGTTTAATAGGCATCCATCTAGAGATTTTCAAGCTGATTAAAAACGGTGACTCGGAAGCTGCAAGGGGTAGTAGGCTGCGGGCAGTCTCTAGGCGCATCGATGTCCTCCTTGTGAGCACCGAGCCATTGAGGTTTGACCTGTGAGCTAGGGGTGGGCTTGCTCCCACCTGTTGAGCGCAACAACATTCCATCTTCGGTTTGGGAAGAACTAGATCGGGGTAGTCACACCACCGGATCTAAAACATAATCCAAGAAGAACAACTCTAATAAAATTCATTAAAATTTACCAAGAAGCATTGCAAAACGTCCTACAAACACAGATCACTACTGTTTATTTTGCCTTGTTGTTCAAGGTTTTACTACAATACAATACTACAAGCATTTTCACTTTATTTTACTGCAAACACTCCAACACATTACTTTCAGTTTCATTTCTGTTCATACGGTGAATGCTTAATATTTGATTAAATTGCTTCAAGTGAATCAAACTTAAAGTCTTTCTTTCCTTCATTTCCTGTTGGTTCAATAAGTTCACATTAAAGCATTTTATTCCTTTATCTTTGTTTATACAGATAAGTTTAGATCAGCTGTACATTGTTTAGATACCTTGATTTGTTATTGTTTGTAACTTGTAATATTTTGACTCCATTTAATCTAGGCACTGGTCTTGTAATTTTGTAACCTTAAAAAAGATCCCTTTAATTAATTTGTAATTAATTAATAAATCTGGAACTTAGTATTCCGTAGGGACTACCCCCCTTGGCTCTGTTGGGATCTAGCCTAAACGGAGGAGTTGTGGACTGTGGTGACAGTGGTCCCCAGCTCTAACTTGCCCCCAAGGACACACACAGTGGGTTGGAGACTTTCCTGTGTCTTAAAGTGTGTATTAGGCGGCAACATAGAGCATGTCTTAGCCTTCTAACACTTACAGCAGATGGATGATAGTCTGAGTTATATTATTGGTATCTGGTCATTTACAGATGATTATATTGTCTATTGGATATTGTGGATGATCAGGCAGAGACCTGGAAAGGGTATGAGTATACACCCTAGATGGATTTCGACTCTCTGAGTCTAATGAGATAGCTTATTTTCAGTTCCGGGCACTTGCAGAGATGATCAGGCTCATTTTACCCTTTTGGTGCAATTTTGCTCCATAGGATGATGTGTTTGAGGACGGAGATGTTTTATTGGATCTCCTAGGGCACTGTATGAGGCATAGGGGGTGCAACCACTTGATTGTACCATAGTATGCCCATCCCAGAGAGCCTGGTGGGCTCAGTTGGATAACGTAGGCACCCTAGGAGGCTGTTTTAGCAGGTTCACATTTCTTGAGGAAGAATAAAAAATGATTAAATGGCTATTGAAGAAATCGATTTGGGATACTGAGGCAAGGAAATGACATGGGATGAGCCATGATGATGAGAGTGATGTCCTCCGCACCTTTTCCAGCAGTTGCAACACTTGATTGGGCCCACACCTATTTTTCGGGCATTTTTATATTATTTTCTGGAGCTTTTGGGAGGCTCACGATTTCCTCAAGGAGGCACAAAGTCAAAAAATTAAAATATTATATTATTTTATTGTGCCATGGGGCACCCAGAAAGAGTTAGTTAACACTCCATGGACCCACCATGTGCTTCATTTCTTTCTTGTTGAGTGGGGTACCCTCTTTATGGGTGATCTAGTCTACTTTGGTACTTTATGGTTATATTGATCCATGTATTTTATGTTGAGCTCATCTCAACCATTGATTAGAACATTTATATCTTTTAATCGTAGCCACTCGTTTTGAAAGTGGTTAGGATTTTGGTTCTCTCATTACTATTTAAAGGAGAGAGCTTCTCATTTGTGAGGGGTCTTTGGCTCTTCGATCTGGATAATAGAAAAACTTTTCTTGTGGATATTTTTTTGGATCTCCTTTGCATCTGGTGTTCTTAGATGGTGATTGGAAAGTCTTTTGCTTCTTAGCATTCGGGAAATTGTTGCAAGATCTATATATTTTTAGGAAAGATCTATATATTTTTGGGAATTTTTGTCTTGTCTACAGGAGGGCGACTTTAGCTTGGGCGTTTTTGCAGGGGCGCCTCAACTTGCTTGGATTGTCTTTGTTTTTTATCAGGGGGTTTTCATTAGCATCATTGCGATCTATGATTTTCTCTTGCTATTTTTTTGTAGCATTTAGCTTTTTTATCATGTGGCAACAAATCTGATATGGTTAACGTTTGTTGTGTAGGAGAGAGGGCACATTGGCTCCTTGGAGCAAAACGTTGGACATAGAAATTTCTCAAACCTTCTCAAATTGATCGGGATAGCAGGTATCATCATCATCAAGGCATCTACAAGGTTTTCCAGGTAAGATCTACAGGTTGGTTCTTTTCTTCCATGATCTCAATCCATTGTACCTGCTTTTCTTCAATTTACTGAAAACTGCAAAATATTAAAATATCCAAAAAATACTTAATCGAGGAACCGTTCGATCTTTGGACAAACCACTGCTGGGTTTTGTAGATCGGGCCTCCCTCTCACCAATTCACCCCTAACGCTGAGCTAGTTTGCCCTGGTTTGCCCTAGATCTAGAAAACTGGCTGTTAAAACCCCAGCGCCCCCACTGAAAATTTGACCTTTTCCAAATCTGACTTTTTTCGGAAAATAACCACTTGGGTTCATAGATCGGGTCCTCCTCATTCCAAAACACCTCCAAAGTTGAGCTAGTTGCTGCCAGGTGGCCCTAGATCTGAAAAACTGACTTTCAACACCCTAGCACTCATCAGATTTTGACTTTTTCTAGATCTGATTTTTTCGGAAATTTTCCAACTTGGGTTTGTAGATTAGGCCATCCACGTCCCATTTCTCCTCGAACGCTGAGATGATGCCTCCCAGATTGTCTTAGATCTAAGGATCTGTCCCTCCAAACCCTAGCGCTAGCCCTCCTTCTGCTGGCATCCCCTGCAAACTGAATTTTCCAGGCCAAACATTTTTCTTGGTCCATAGATCAAGGCATATCCCAAGTGGGTTCATTCTAACGCTGTGCAGATACTGACTCCATTGCCCAAGGCCCAATAGGCATTGATCTCCAAGCCTAGCACTAGCCCTCTTTTGACTTCTTTTTCTTGAAAGTTGACTTTTCTTTGATGAATCAGGTACTTTGACATTGTCACATCTTTCATTGAGTCTATCCCTTTGGTACTAGATAGTCCCAACTCTGTCCTTACTCACCCTGCATTGGTTACGTTTCCCAAGGCATCGGTTATGTTCATCAGTTGCTAGTACCTCAACCCCAGATCTTGTATCCACCCCATAAGCTACCCTTGTTCCACTTTGGATCGAACTTAACACTTCCAAAACCCTAATCCAAAGCCTTGGCATACCTGGTAACATCTCCCATAGATCTAGGGTCTCCCCCTTTGTTGTCTCAGACTTAGATAACATAAAGCGAAGACTGCCTTGATTGGCGTGACAACCATCCATTTGGGAGTCTAGGTAGTCCTGGTTCCACCTTCTTAGTTGCTTGCCCCTCTACCATCCATCCTGGATCCACCATACATAGGCAACTACAAGGTTGGTGATAACATTTTGGCACCGTTGCCAGCGAGGTAGAGGCCTACCTTGGTTTAACATACCTCACCTTTCCCTACAACATATCTCTTATTAGTGAATTACTTGTGTGGTTGACCTGGTGACTCCACCCCGCGATTCCATTGAGGACCTTACCCAACGTATTAATCTTAAGTTGTTAGAAAGTGCCATAAATCACAATGAACTTGAATTTATTCGTCCAATTTTTCAATGAAATCAAGGAAAATCCAACCAAGCTTAAAAGGCAACTTCTATCTCGCCGGGACTTCTCTGAAATATATGAGGCACCTCATCCTATGCCAAAAAGATACATTAAAGGGTTGCCTTGTTTCTTTGCAAATTCAACTGAATCAATTGAAAGCCACTTCGATGCTTGTTGGTGTCATATGGAATCCATGGGCGCATAACATGAAGATGTTTATATGCGAGCCCTTTGTGAATCCTTAGGAAGTAACGCCGATTATTGGTTATACACGTTAGCACCAGGATCCATCATTGGATACAACATGTTTATCGATTTATTAAGAAAAGAATGGGGTACAAGGATTGATAAATCCATACATCCAAATAATGATTGTGTTGTTAAGGATCAATCTAATGAAGATGATCAGGATAACCATAATGAGATAACTGACGATTTTCCTCATCAAACTGATTCCTACTCTCTCGATCCAACAGTGGACATGCCTTTGAATGACTCTTCGATGCAGGAGAGTGAGGATGATCAAATCTTGACCCTTCAGGATTATGACCTTGATATTGATATAAAAGGGGAACTTATTAAAATCTTGTCATCATTAGCTCAGGAAGGCACAAATAAAGAAGGAGAACAAAATGATCACTATCAAGAAACATCTTTAGTTGAGCCTTTCATTGGGGAGGTCATTAAAGAGCTTTTAAAAGAGCAACTCCATAGTCATTGCCTAATTAATGATAATTTGAGTCAGTATCCAACCTATCCGAATCTTGATTCAGACCTTGATCATATCACCGCAGAAGAAGAAAAGGTTGAAATTAATCAAACTTCTGTTGAAGAACAATCTTGTGGTCATAGTGTGATTGAAGAGCATGCTTGTAAGAGGGATAGGGAAACTGAAACCGAACTTGTTGGTGTTATTCCTTATCTAGAGCCTAACGAAAAACAATCACATGATGATACGATTGTAAGTGAACTTGATTAAGAACATTGCAATGAGGATCCTTGTCCTGATAGTATCAATAGAATTCTTCAGCCAATCCTTAATCAGAATATGTTGGTTCAATGTGTGGATACTGACCTTGTTTCGAATCTTGAAATCACTCCTGGAATTAATTTTAAAGCTTTTTCCTCTCATCAAATTCTGAGATCAATTATTCCAAGTCTGGGAGAAAATTTTCAATCCGCCCTCCCGTCCCAACTCTTCAAGTCTTCTTGTATGGGTTTGTCGTTTAATCAAGTTGTTACTTTTGAAATTTTGAATCAGGAGTTTAAGCATTATCACGTAATTGGGGAGAATGCACTTCATGTCTCTTCTTAGTCATCCGTAATGAATAAATTTCTTCAATTTGTAAATTTGTATTATGGATGGCTGGAGAAGGTGTATAAAGATCAATTTCATTTTTTCTCCTTTTCCAAACAACAAATGGGCTTGATCTCATTCACAGTTTCATTACATTACAACTTGTCCCCATTTGATTCTCCCATTTCTTCTGGAGTGAATAGAATTAAATGTCCTAGTAGGGTAGAGGAGAAAACAAAGAACTGTTTGGAGTGGCTGAATCATGAATCATATTGTGTTCTTCCATCAAGAACAAACTTGCATACCTTTCATGACCCTATCGATCTATGGGTGGAAGATGTTTGCAACAGTCGACCTCATCCCTAGCATGATTTCATTTCTCTTTATCCATATCTTTCTTCGATTTTCAAACAACAAGTTATAATGTCTTCAACTTTCATTCACATTACTTATAAGCCATTGTTGATTTGTTGTATCATTAACTGCAAAGAAAGCTCAATAGATTCATTCACCAAGTGGTTACATTGGATTTATGATTTTACCTAACAGTTGCCTAAATTGGTTGGAGTAGGATAAGTAGGATCTGAATAAGCCTTTCCCGGCAGTAGTGTAGAACTTTGCACCTTTGTTTGAAGCTCACCTTTGAAGCTCTTAGTATAGTTTTGATTTCTGCTATCCTGCAAAATAAAAAATCAAACTTTTATTGAAAGTTATGGTTATAGATTAGATTTATTTTCTGCTTTTCAGTTCCATGCATCTGTATTTTCAGTATTTTATATATTATCCACATATCGTTTTGACGACCGGTCTGTGAGTTTGGTATAGCTCTGGACATGCTGCAGGTAGTCAGTGGCATTTTGGTAGTGGTTGCAGAGCTGGAGGGATTGATTGAGGATGCGAGAAGCAAAGTATGAGGACCAGATATTCTGAGGTTCTCAAGCGCTCTTTTCAGCAGAGCACTTGTCCCAACAGGCGCCAGATGTTATCACATATATAGTAGCTAGGCTACCATATTCTATTTTTCAGATACAGTACATTTTTCAGCCAGATCTCTTACATATGAGATGTTGAGATGAGCAGTTTTGACGGATCATTATTTTGTTAGTGGACTATTATACTCTCCCATGTCAGGACTGAGTCTCAGGACACTCAGATTCGAGGACTGATGTAGCCGTTTAGTCATTTACAGAGCAGTTGATGATGCCCAGATTGGTTTTAGTGTTTTCTCATTGGACAGATGGATTATTTGCATGGTTATGACTCAACATTTATTATATTGTGTTATGGTTATTATTGCTCTTATATTCATTTTTGTGACATATACTAGCATTTAGTGTCATGATCTGGTGGTCATAAATATATGGACTTGGATGTATTTGTATTATGTATTGATGTCCCTACTTAGACTTGGAAGTTCTTGATCTATACTCATTGGTTTTACCCTCCCTAGGGAGAATAGAGGTAGTCATTCCCACCATACTCTGGCTTGCTAGTGTTGGCTTCCTTGTTCATTGTCTCCACCCATCCATTTCCTTCCAGTTTTGTTTTAACCCGACTTACTACTTGACTTGTGGCATGGAGGACCTTTCCCCACTAGAACCTTTGTTGGACAAACCTCCTTGTTTATATTGTGTCTCGACTCTGAGTTGGTGACAGAACTTGCCTTTGGTGAGTGGGATTGTATGCCTAAATCATTATGGTCGGTTGTCCCGATGTTTGGCACTGTGCAGAACTCCCCCTGGTCACTTGAGATGTTGGCTAAAACTGAAAGCTCATGTACTACTTGTATTGGAAATATTTATATATGCGCCCATGGAAAATGTAAATTCTAAAATGTGTTTCTTAACATATGTGAGCAAAGGGCAAGAGCAATGAAATGCTAAAATACCCTTTGAAGGGTATAAGGAAAGGTCCCAAAAGCAATGGTTAAATATATGCTATATCCAAATATTGCTGACCTTATAAATTTGAGTATGTCCTGGATGAAAGCTGCGATTAACTGTGCTTTTAAGCAGTGGTGAAGTCCCAAAAGGTCATATAGGCCAAAAAGGCCATGGAAATAAAATTGATGGTCCTAATGAAACTGGATCAAACTTGATGTAGACATGATACCTAAGTTGAATAAGCACTCTCTGAACAACTTAACCATTTGTGAGGCACTTCCATTCCTTGTGTTGTTGTTTGTCCGGCATGTGGTCATAGTGAGTATTCCCTTGCATATCCAAAGTGTCGTGATGTTAAGTTGGTAGTCATCATTTGCCCTAGCCTTGTCAATTTCAGCCTTCACCCTTCACTAGCAAATTGACTACAACTATGAAGTGAGTATAGTCCTGAAAGTCTGGTCTGAGTAATAATAAATAAAACCCTATATATGTATTTGGTTGATGTACCGCTAGTGAGGTGACTGCTACTTGTTATGATTGTTGCTTAAATGATTTGTAGAGCATGTCTTAGTCTTATAACACTTGCAGTAGATGGATGATAGTCTGAGTTATATTATTGGTTTCTGGTCATTTACAAGTGATTATATTGTCTATTGGATATTGTTGATGATCAGGAAGAGACCTGGAAAAGGTATGAGTATACATCCTAGATGGATTTCGACTCTCTGAGTGTAATGAGATAGCTTATTTTCAGTTTCGGGAACTTGCAGAGATGATCAGGTTCATTTTACCCTTTTGGTGCAGTTTTGCTCCATAGGATGATGTGTTTGAGCAGGGAGATGTTTTTATTGGATCTCCTAGGGCGTTGTATGGGGCATAGGGGGTGCAGCCACTTGATTGTACCATAGTACCCCCATCCCAGAGATCTTGGTGGGCTCAGTTGGACAACGCAGGCACCCTAGGAGGCTGTTTTGGCAGATTCACATTTCTCGAGGAAGAATAAAAAATGATTAAATGGCTATTGAAGAAATCGATTTGGGCTACTGAGGCAAGGAAATGACATGGGATGAGCCATGATGATGAGAGTGATGTCCTCCGCACCTTCTCTAATAGTTGCAGCACCTGATTGGGCCCACACCTATTTTTCGGGCATTTTTATATTATTTTCTGGAGCTTTTGGGAGGCTCATGATTTCCTCAAGGAGGCACAAAGTCAAAAAATTAAAATATTATATTATTTTATTGTGCCATGGGGCACCTAGAGGGAGTTAGTTAACACTCCATGCACCCACCATGTGCTTCATTTATTTTTGGTTGAGTGGGGTACCCTCTTTATGGGTGTTCTAGTCCACTTTGGTACTTTATGGTTATATTGATCCATGTATTGTATGTTGAGCTCATCTCAACCATTGATTAGAACATTTATATCTTTTAATCTTAGCCACTCATTGAAAGTGGTTAGGATTTTGGTTCTCTCATTCCTATATAAAGGATAGAGCTTCTCATTTGTAAGGGGTTTTTGGCTCTTGGATCTGGATAATAGAAAAACTTTTTTTGTGGATATTTTTTTGATCTCCTTTGCATCTGGTGTTCTTAGATGGTGATTGGAAAGTATTTTGCTTCCTAGCATTCGGGAAATTGTTGCAAGATCTATATATTTTTGGGAATCTTTGTCTTGTCTACAGGAGGGCGACTTCAGCTTGGGCGTTTTTGTAGGGGGGCCTCAACTCGCTTGGATTGTCTTTGTTTTTTATCAGGGGGTTTTCATTAGCGCCATTGCGATCTATGATTTTCTCTTGCTATTTTTCTGTAGCATTTAGCTTTTTTCTCATGTGGCAACAAATTTGATATGGTTGACGTTTGTTGTGCAGGAGGGAGGGCACATTGGCTCCTTGGGGCAAAACGTTGGACATTGAAATGGCTCAAACCTTCTCAAATTGATCGGGATAGCAGGGATCATCATCATCATCAAGGCATCTACAAGGTTTTCCAGGTAAGATCTACAGGTTGGTTCGTTTCTTCCATGATCTCAATCCATTGTACCTGCTTTTCTTTAATTTACTGAAAACTCCAAAATATTAAAAAATCCAAAAAATACTTAATTGAGGAATCGTTCGATCTTTGTACAAACCACTGCTGGGTTTTATAGATCGGGCCTCCCTCTCACAAATTCACCCCTAATGCTGAGCTAGTTTGGCTTGGTTTGCCCTAGATCTAGAAAACTGGCTGTTAAAACCCCAACACCCCCACTGAAAATTTGACCTTTTCCAAATCTGACTTTTTTCCAAAAAATAACCACTTGGGTTCATAGATCGGGTACTCCTCATTCCAAAACACCTCCAACGCTGAGCTAGTTGCTACCAGGTGGCCCTAGATCTGAAAAACTGACTTTCAACACCCTAGCACTCCTCATCAGATTTTGACTTTTTCCAGATCTGATTTTTTCCGGAAATTTTCCAACTTGGGTTTGTAGATCAGGTCATCCACATCCCATTTCTCCTCCAACGCTGAGCTGATGCCTCCCAAATTGTCCTAGATCTAAGGATCTGTCCCTCCAAACCCTAGTGCTAGCCCTCCTTCTGCTGGCTTCCCCTGCAAACTAAATTTTCCGGGCCAAACATTTTTCTTGGTCCATAGATTAGGGCATATCCCAAGTGGGTTCACTCTAATGCTGTGCAGATAGTGACTCCATTGCCCAAGGCCCAACATGCACTGATCTCCAAGCCTAGCGCTAACACTCTTTTGACCTCTTTTTCCTGAAAGTTGACTCAGGTACTTTGACATTGTCACATCTTTCATTGAGTCTATCCCTTTGGTACTAGATAGTCCCAGCTCTGTCCTTACTCACCTTGCATTGGTTAGGTTTCCCAAGGCAACGGTTATCTTCATCAGTTGCTAGTACGTCAACCCCAGATCTTGTATGCACCCCATAAGTTACCTTGGTTCCACTTTGGATCGAACTTTACACTTCCAAAACCCTAATCCAAAGCCTTGGCACACCTGGTAACATCTCCCATAGATCTAGGGTCTTCAATTTACTTTAGACCATACGTACCTCAAGCCTACTTGATATGATCTGGTGTCTAGGTCTGATCTCTCCTGTCGGGAGTAGATCTGGGTCTCCCCCTTTGTTGTCTCGGACTTGGATAATGTAAAGCGAAGACTGCCTTGATTGGCGTGACAACCATCCATTTGGGAGTCTAGGCAGTCTTGGTTCCACCTCCTTGGTTGCTTGCCCCTCTACCATCCATCCTGGATCCACCATACATAGGCAACTACAAGGTTGTTGATAACAGTCTCATTGAAGATGATAACCTTGGTTTTGCCCAGGTTGATTGTCAACTGTCGAAGGTTGTAAAAAAGAGCTAAAGCATCCAACTGTCTCTGCAACCTCTTTTGAGATGAGGCCAAGAGGACCACATTGTTAGCAAAAAGGAGAAAATATATTAGAATTTGGTGGACGATGCACCCATCTCCATCTTGGTTATGGTCATGAAGGCCTCCAACTCATCAATATAGATCCCAAATAAGGTGGGGGATAGGGGGCATCCCTGCTTAACCCCAATGGCACTCTAGATGAAATCAGATACCTTATGAACTATGTGAAGACGACCAAGGATAGACTCATATAGGCGCATGATAGAAATTGGTAGGGTCTCGAAGAATTCCAATGTCTCTAAGCCTTTGGAATAGGGATTTTCGAGGAATAAAATCAAAGGCTTTTCAAAAGTCTACAAAACATCAATAGACTTTCCAAGAGCAATGTCACACTTCCTAGATTATAGCCCAAAGGGTAAAGATGTGGTCAATGGTTTGATATGCGGGTTTGAAACCTTCTTGTCCTCTAGCTCTAAATTGTCTCCTCTCAAGCTCTCCTTAGAGCTTCATATGAAGGATTGTAGCATAGAGCTTCGAGAATGTGTGACCTATCATGATCGTCCAATAGTTGTTGATATCTGAGTTGGAACCCAATTTGTGTATTGGGTGAATGGTGTGATGTGACCAAGACAGTGACAAACCTGTACAGACCACATGGTTAAAGAGATCAGGCACGCAATAATCTAGAGTGGAAAGATTGTGCTTGAAGAACACTACTTGGAAACCCTCCTCATTTGTTGTTTTACTGGTGTGCATTATCCAAACAACATCTTTGATGTCCTGGTGTGAGAATAAATAGCATGAAGGCGGTGGGGAGGTATCTTGAATTTGGGGTTGCTAGGGACATCGTAGATGGTGGAAATATGAGAGTACATGGATCTGAGGTTAATATTAGTTGGGAGGGGGAAGTGGCGGGGGAAAATGGTACACTAGACATTTTTGGGATGGTGAATGAGGAGAGCACATAAGTCCCTTCTCCTTTGAGAGATCAAGAGGCGTTTCTTGTGGCGGAGGAGGCAGCGGTAGGAAACTTTAAGGTTGGGGTAGAAGGGGTGAGCATGGGTGAATGCGTGTTGAAGCTAGCATTGAACAACCTTGCACTCTTTATCGTACCATTTGTTCATAGGGAATGAGCTAGGTTTTGGGACGACGTGAGTGTAGTGGGTAGTTTGAGGATATGATTTTAAGGTTGCTTCCTAGATGGTAGATGAGAGGTAGGTTTACTTGGAAGAGGTAGAATCAAGTAGAGAGAACTGGGAATCAGGGGGGAAGCATCTGACGAAGGTGGAGAGAGAATGCGTCTCGATCCCCTTCATCCAAAATGATAGTAGTACAAGGTGATCTTGGGAGGGTGGTGTGGTAGGAGGGGGGTGTTAGCTTGGAGGGAAAAGGAGAGAAGAGTATAGTCGACAAGGAGGATGGGGGAAACTGAGACGTGACAAATAAAATGGAATATATTCTGGCCTGTTGTGTCTACATGACCAACTCTATGGAGCGTTTGAACTCTACAACATGTGATCAAGAGAGATCTTCATCTAGGAAGATCTTGTTGGAAAGAGGTTACAACATCTTCTTAGCTTTGAGAGCTTGAAGTCTATCCCTAGTAGTTTTGAATTGGAGAAAAAGAGTGGAGTCATAGCTAAACCAAGCTCTATCAAGGGCTACATTAGGAAGGTCAAGGGCATCTTGAAGGAACATGGTCCCAACCTCCACGGGGTTCAGGGATTGATGGGGCAAGGGGAGACCCTCCACCTTGAGGTTCAGTTCCCTAGCCCATCTGGTACGCTCCTCAATGAATTTAGCTTGCTCATCTTCTTCAACTGCTATGAGAGGGGGAGGGCCACTATCCTTCTCACTGGCCACCTGTGCCCATGATTTGATGTGTGTTTCCATTTCTTGTTTAAAGGTGGCCTGTAGGGATTGGATATCATTATATTTTAAAGTCGAGGATTTAGGCATGTAAGGCAACATGTGGGGGGTGGAGGGTGTCTTTCACCTTGTTGTCATGTAGTTATCTCTTGACGGATAGATTCTCTTCTTCCACTACGAAAATCTTGGCAGAGAGAGTATGCATCTCTAAATGGAGCTTGCAATTATCAGTTTCAATAGATCCATTCATTGAAGCAGGTTTTTATCCTGCGATGTCCAAAATGAAAAGTCCGAGTCCATAACTATATCGGTGGGTCTGTAAATTGTTCCCATATTACAGTTTTTGAGGTACTCCAATGGTTGTCTGTTACAAAATTGATTGGTCTTTGTGGTTATAGGGTTCCCAATTGACCCAAAAAACGACCAACTTCTATAGATTCATGCAGAAACCTTGGGCTGAGATGGAGCCAACTTGTTCTTCCTTTGGACTAATCTTAGCACCAGAATGTTCTCCTATAGGAACCAATTTTTCTCCAAATTTGTCCATAGGTTCAAGTATTTTGTCAATTGCTCCGGTCTCTTTTGTTGCACTTAGTAGCTTGCATTGATGATCTAACTCTCTTATGTCGCAATGGTTAGGATATTTGTAATCCCCTTGAAATGGCAACTCTAATAAGGGTTGTCATAGGTTCTAGGTGTTTTTCAATCTTCATGCTTTGGTGGCTGGTTGAGAGTCACAAGATCTCCTTTCAAGATGTGAGGACCCACTAAAGAGAGCCGTGAAAGCTCACTACGTCGAATAGATTGGTGGCACACAAATTGAGACACTTCCAACATTTATTATACAGTACCGTACATGTTTTGAGCAGGTCGTACAACATTGATTTGAATAGGCCGTACAACAGAAATAATGCACAGAAATCGAGGCACTGTTAGTTATGATTTTTGAGGCATTTCTTGTTGTATAAAATCCGTACAATTTGTATTATTTAGAATAGAAATTCCATACTGTCTTGTACAGTAGCTAGGTACAAAAATTAAGGTTGTTAGACTGTACAGTTTCGTATAGGCAATAATGGCATAGATTTTGAGGAGTTTGGCACAAATTTCAAGGTGGTGACTGGGCATGGCTTTTGAGATAAGTACAATGTTATTTATTGCTGGAAAAAGATTGCGGTAAACTCTGTATTTTCTACGAGTTCATAATAAATATTTTTCTTGAATTGGTTTTCCCTTTGGGGTTTTTCTAGGGGCATTGCCCAAGAATTCCGATGTCATTTAACATGTTTGTGTTTTCTATTAGTATTTGTAAAAGATTCAACGTGTTTTCATTTATAAGTTCAATTTATTATGTATTTAATATTTATGTTTAGGCAAGAAATTGCAATAAACTATGACAAGCATTAAATTGAGACAACTTATTAAAATTGAAAACTGGACTTTGGGTCAAGAAAAATTTACATGGTATCAAAGCATTGATACTGAGTAGGGAAACCAGACAAGTTGACACAAGGGTTTGAAATAGAGTTGCAGTTTGTTCACTAGAGAGGGTTGGACCTTGTTATTAGTTGAGCAGGCCATATGGCTATAGGTTTAAGGTTTAAAGTTTGAGGATAGACTGGAAGGGGCTGTAAATTTTAGTCCATGGAAGGAAATGATTGCCTTCTTATTAGAGGAGCAGGAGTTGTGGGACATTGTTGGGAAAACAATTACTTTTCCTACGGATGCAATACAGTTGGATGAATACAAAAATAAAAATGTTAATGCCAAGAGGACAATCCTTGATGTCATTGAAGACCATATCATTCCTCATGTAACTAGAAGAGGAATACCTATGAGATGTGGGAATCTTTAACCGAGTGGTACCAGAGTGATAATGAGAATAAAAAGATGATGTTGAGAGAAAGACTAAGAAACACCAAGATGACCAAAACTGATATAGTTGCATCTTACCTTACTAAGTTGACACAGATTCGTGATCAACTAGGGGTTGTTGGAGAAAAGGTAGAGGAGGTAGAACTAGTCGGAACTGCCTTGAATGGCTTTTAAAAACTATGGAATACATTTGTTCAATGTATTGTTGCTAGGGAACACCTCCTTGACTAGGTAAGACTTTGGGATGACTTTATATAGGAGGAGATTAGAGTTAGTTCCTTATAGTGAGGCCAACAACGGGGGGCGATCATGAGGAAAATGTGGTTCTTTTAGCGAAGGGAAAGAATAGGTTCAGGAAAGGTCAAACAAGCAAGACTAAGTCAAAGAGTGAATAGAAAAAGGACACGAGCAAAGTTAAATGCTTTGCATGTCATAAGATGGGGCACTATGCAGGTTAGTGTGCTAACAAGAAGAAGAAGAAATAGGTTGCGGCTTTAGCTAATGTAGATGAGTTCTCTGCTAGATTTGAGAGTGAGTTCTCTTTGTTGGTATGTCTTTCCACAAGTGCAACTTCTACCAGTGTTTGGTATATAGATAGTGGAGCCTCCACGCATATGACAAGTGTGCATGAGCACTTTACGGATCTTACAGAGAGTGATGTGGATCTTGAGGTTGAGCTTGGAGATGATTCCAAGGTCAAGGCAGTTGGTCGTGGGACAATTTCCTTTCAGAGGGAGTTTCAACAACCCATGATAGTGAGGGATGTATTGTATGTTTTGGGGTTGGCGAAGAGTCTAATGTCAGTTTTTTCTATAAAGGACAAGGGGTATGTTGTGTTGTTCCGAGATGGACAAGTACTCATTCATCTTAAGTAATCCAGTGTCAAAAAAACAAAGGTGATTGGGATTAGACAGGGGAAACTATACAGGCTTATGTTTGAGCTAGCTTGAGCCTTAATACCGAGTAGCAACAACTATGACTTATTGAGTTATGGCATAGGAGGATGTCTCATTTTCACGATGAATCTCTTCAAGTGATGAGAGAGATTGGTACTGGATTGCCAGATTTTAGTATAGAGCTTCAGGATGTGTGCAAAGGGTGTGCACTCAAGAAGTACAACAAGACTGCATTTCTGAGTAGTGATAGCAGAGTAGCAGGGATTCTAGATTTGGTACACTTTGATGTATGTGGTCCGATGTTATATATTTGAATGAGTTTGAGTATTATGTTACCTTTATAGATGGCTTCTCTAAGAAGACATAGATTTACTTCACGAAGACCAAGAGTCAGGTCTTCAGTTGGTTTCAAGAGTTTAAAGTTCTTGTGGAGAACTAGATAGGAAGGAAAATTAAGGTCATGGGACAATTTCCTTTCAGAGGGAGTTTCAACAACCCATGATAGTGAGGGATGTATTGTATGTTTTGGGGTTGGCAAAGAGTTTGATGTCAGTTTTTGCTATAAAGGACAAGGGGTATGTTGTGTTGTTCCGAGATGGACAAGTACTCATTCATCTTAAGTAATCTAGTGTCAAAACAACAAAGGTGATTGGGATTAGACAGGGGAAACTATACAGGCTTATGTTTGAGCTAACTCGAGCCTTAATACCAAGTAGCAACAATTATGACTTACTGAGTTATGGCATAGGAGGATGGCTCATTTTCACGATGGATCTCTTCAGGTGATGAGAGAGATTGTTACTGGATTGCCAGATTTTAGTATAGAGCTTCAGGATGTGTGCAAAGGGTGTGCACTCAAGAAGTACAACAAGACTGCATTTCCGAGTAGTGATAGCAGAGTAGCGGGGATTCTAGATTTGGTACACTTTGATGTATGTGGTCCGATGTTAGCAATATATTTGAGTGAGTTTGAGTATTATGTTACCTTTATAGATGACTTCTCTAAGAAGACCTAGATTTACTTCATGAAGACCAAGAGTCAGGTGTTCAGTCGGTTTCAAGAGTTTAAAGTTCTTGTGGAGAACTAGATAGGAAGGAAAATTAAGGTGTTGAGGCCAGACAATGGGGGTGAGTATACCTTTAATGATTTCAAGAACTTTTGTATTCAGGAGGGAGTCGAAAGAGAGTTGTCAGTGCCATACAACCCACAACAGAATGGGGTCGCAGAGAGAAAGAACAAGGCCATTATTGGAGCAGCAAAGCTAAGTTACATGATTAGGATCTTTCGATGTTTCTTTGGAATGAGACATGCAATACAATTGGTTATATTCAGAACAAGAGTCCTCACGGGGCATTGGGGAATAAAACACTTGAGGAAGCTTTTACAGGGGCGTTGACCATTGATGTCTCAATGCCCTAGGGATTGAGACAAAAATTGGCTCCCCTTTTCTTCTCATTAAATCTCTCTTTTTATATCAATTTACTTGTCTTTTATTTTGCTGCAACCTTATGGTAAAAAAGCCCTACAAATTATATATTGTGAAAAGCCCTAAAAATCTAAATAAATTCATAAGTCCAAAAATAGCCGTGAGGTTGTAATTGTGGTCCACCCTACAAATTCGCCCCAGTTGATTTATCCACAGATGTCTAAGGGTGTCCTCATTTGATATTGAAAAAACCCTAAAAAATAATATTGTTGAAAAACCCATAAAAATTTACATAATTAAAAAAACCTACAAATATTTGGAATTTGCTAAATCTTGTCCACCTATCAATTTCGCCCTAGTGGATTCATCCACAAATCTTGAAGGATGGCCCAATTTGAGCACTTGCATTGGGAAACATGAAATTGTTTACCCCACTTAGCCTCCTCACCTTTTGAGCGCACCTTTCTAAGCTATTGCCTTGGGAGGTGTGAAGCCCTTGCATGGGGATTCGTGAAGTACATTGAAAGTTGTGATATTGATTCATAAATTGAACTAATTCCTTTACTCTGATTTAAGTGTCTATATTGTTCATTGTTGACTCCATGTAAGGAATTGATCTCTGCTATAAAGGTTGTATAAGGGTATTTGCTCGTTGGTGTTTGCAGGTACCCTCAAAATGGCTCTCCCTTGGGTTTAATAGTTACCGAAAGTAGTTGAGAGGCTGGGCTGAGGTGATATTTGGGCCTAGACCTCTCCCATATGCTTACTATTCTCTAGCATGCAAACTATTTTCTATTGCTAATTCAGGGCCTCTAGTTTGAGTGGTAACATAATCCATAGTTTATATTGCTATGATTAACATCCAGGTGCGAAACCACTTCAAAGAGCTAGGGCATTCTAGGAAAGCCATGATTTATCTTGCAATTAACCCTTTTCAAGTTTGAAAATCATCTAATGGGCTAGGGTGCTTCAATAGGACTCCATGTGATCAAGAAAAGTTAAACCACCCTCATATCATTCTCAATATGTGTACAGTAGGGGAGCGCTCAACCAAGGGGTGTTAGACATAGCATGATGAAATGCACCCATATCTCCTAGGGCGTTCTAGCTAGGAGACTTCAAACAGACATAAGTATATCAATAATCTTGTTGCAAATGTGCAAGGAACCCTTCATGTGAGTAATGCCAAACATCCAAAGTACAAAACCTGTCATCAAGGCACAATTATTAACATGTTAAAACTTAGGGAGACCCTAAGTTAATGGGTTCCCACAACATAAGATGCACTAAGATTTGAATAATTGTTTCATTGCTAAGCAATAATGCCCCTAGCATGCCAACACTGTCAAGAAGGGGATACTACAACATCACCAAGATTATCACCTGTTAGGAACATCTGTGCGAACAAGAGAGAATCAAGGGTGCTTTGTTAGAGATGATAGTTAACCATGCCAAGATGCCATCCAAGTGCAAAGTGTCGCCATACAAGCAAGGGCATTCAAACCTTGAGCACAAGAAAAGTGCACCCTAGAGACATGTGCCAACCTTTCAAGCAATATGATGCCTCAAAATATGTGCTAGAAGAGAGGGTGCTCCAATAGAATCCATAGTTTATCTTGTAATTATTAACATCCAAGTGTGAAATCACTCCAAAGAGCTTGGGCATTCTAGGAAAGCCATGATTTATCTTTCAATGAACCCTCTTCAAGTGTGAAAATCATCCAATGATCTAGGGTGCTCCAATAGAAGGCTTCCATGTGATCAATGAAAGTTAATCCACCCTCATATCATTCTCAATATGTGTGCACTAGGTGAGCGCTCAATGAAGGGGTTTTAGGCATAACATGATGAGAAGGTTTATGTGTGAAATGCACCCTAATCTCCTAGGGCGTTCTAGCTAGGAGAATTCAAACCCACATATAAGTATATCATTAATCTTGCTGGAATTGTGCAAGGCGCCCTTCATGTGAGTAATGCCAAACATCCAAAGTACAAAACCTGTCATCTGGGCACTATTATTAACATTTCAAGACTGAGGGAGACCCTAAGCTGATGGGTTCCCACTCCATAAGATGCACTAAGTATTGAATAATCACATCAATGCAAAGCAAGAATGTCCCAAGCATGCCGACATTGTCAAGAAGAGGAGACTACATCATCATAAAGATATCACCTATTACGAACATGCTATGCCATCCATCAAACACCATGATAAGACCTCATCTAATAGCTACTAGCAGCAAACTGGCATCTAATCAATTAGAGGAGAGCAACATCTCACATCTACACCAGTCCATCAAATGAATCACCCAGCAAGCTTGATCTTTGTGATAAAAAATCAAAATCACAAGTGTAACCCTCTTACAATATGAGGGGTAACAGGACACAAAAAACTTTTTGTATTATTACCTAGCTTTTGTACAATAACCTGAAACCCAAGAATACTGTATAGCTCATTGATGGCATTATGCACTCTCTCTTCTCCCTATAAAGATGATAAAGTTATTATCCTTGATGACATCACAGAATCAAACTGGTGATCTCCAAATCATACCCTTATATTTCAAAGTATTTATAGAAATACCTTTTTCTATCCCTCTTTTTTGGAATCAATGCAACAATGGGTGATCCATTTCAGACCCCTCAACACCTTCGCAGTCTCCTGTTGAAAATTATACATTTTTGTATTTTGCCATTATCCCCCGGAACTGGCTGAAAAGGATCCTTACACAAGGTTTCTCTGATTCATTTTTACATACAAGAATGTGGTAGCAGTTTCTATGGTATAAGCTGTTCTTATACTCACTAACCAGTGTTTTGTGTTCTGAAAGCTATCTGGTTTTTATATGCATTGCATTCTTTTCTGTTATGATGGAATAGAGTTGACTCTCTGCAACATCTCTGAACTTTGTGGGAAGTGCTGTATTTTTTCTTTATGTTCATGGATTTAAATTTGCGAGAGAGATTTCAGTCGTATCATTCTTGAAAGATTAGATGTTTCTGGTTCCACAGTGAAAGAGCAGTATCTAACTATTATACTTTGCAGCTTTCACCAATTCTCCAGGCCCTGGACATTAATGAGTCCCATGTTGACACACTACATGATATGGAGGAGGTGCTGTTTGATTCAGGTGAAACAATGGAGCCGGGTTTGTTTATGCTAATAGAGGCTGCTTATTACAGTCTCCCAAACCTTATTGGAATGGTGGTTCAAATGCTTCAGATGGGCATAGTTTGTGTCAACAGAATTTGTCGTTCCAAAAGATTGATTCGATTGAAGTGGTTGGTGCAAAGCAAAGAAAGGGAGGGGCTTCTCTTGGGGAAAAGTTGGTTGGTCTGAAGGAATATATAGTATACCAAATAAGAGTAAGGACTGAGAGAAATCAGTGGGAGATTGAACAAAGATATCGTGATTTTATTCATCTTTATCATCAACTAAAAGGGATGTTTAGTGCCCAAAATGACATACAGCTTCCTTCCCCATGGGAAAATGTTGAAAAGGAGTCTCGTAAAATATTTGGCATTGCTACTAATTTGGTGGAAGTAAGAAGTTTACTTATTCAAGAATGTTTATCTTCTCTGATTGAAGCAGGAGCTCCTTTTGATACAGTACCGCCTTTCCTTTTGTTTTTACTACCACAAAGAAGATCCCATGACACCACTTCTGCATCCGAAGATCAGGAATACATAAATATGGAAAAGGTTTCTGGAGAAAAAGGTTCTAGCTATAATTTCCAAAATTTAGACCACTCATTGCCTATATTACATGCTGGGAAGATTATAAATTTGGGCAAACAGAGTGAGATAGAAGAAATTTCAGCTTTTGGGAAGACCATAAGGCTCAATGTACAAATTCATCCCTGTAAGCCTTTCAAACAATTACTGGAAACTCAACACTACTTATGTGCAGGTTGTTACAAACAATTGGATATCGCAAACAGTTTGATCCAAGGATTTGTGCAGAATATTATGTCAGGGAAGCCTCGACTGTGTGAATACATGGGTCAATTGTTTTGTACTTCTTGTCATTCAAATGAAACCGCAGTGCTGCCATCCTGGGTTCTTCAACTGTGGGATTTTACTCCTCGTCCTGTTTCTCAGATAGCCAAAACTTATCTGGATTCTATTTATGACCAGGTAACTGAATTACTAAGGCTTTAAGATTTAATTATGAACAACAGCAATTTTACATTTGATAGTCAAATACTCAGAAAATATGGCTGGAGGAAAAAAATGAAAACAGTTTGAGACTTACACTTCTTTTACTTCTCTGTACCATTAATGGATTATGTTCTTTATTCCTTGTCAACTCAAAAATTCCTTTCCCCATTGCTCTCTTTTTATGTATGTATGTGTTTATCTGTTTTATTGCACTTGTGTTTAGACTTTATCTGCGTGTGAAGAAAATAATCTTCCCTTTCTTAAGGGAAGGCAGCCATCAACTATCCAATCCTATCTCAGTAACCTCCCCAAGCTTGTATGTTTTGAATGTTGATAGAGAAATTTTTTCTTTACATGCTTGTCCATCTAGGGACATGGGAAACTCTGGTTTTTATGTAGTCTGTGGGAGAACATTGTCTTGGCAATTCTTACAAATTTCTGACATTTTTCCCTTGAGAAGGCTGTGTTGAATACTGCAGTTATGGAGAGCCATGACATATCCAAAGCTGAATTTGGACTAGTGAATTCAGGTACATGGCAACCAATTGCAGGATGCATGTTTTAGAGATTCTAACTACCTGTTACCAACTATTTTGTACCATAGTTGAACCTCCTGTTGAGCTGCCATTTGATGAACATGGTCAATGTTCATGTTCAGTGTAGCAGAAGTTCAAAATGTTTTGCCTAGCCAATTTTGGCTAGTCATTTTTATTTTTATGTTGAAATGACCATGCTCCATGGGGTTTTTGTAATAAAGTGTGCTAGTAGGGGTTTTGAGTGGCTTGGTCCCCTAAGACATAAAATTTCAACTAAGGTATTCCAGGGAGTTTTTTCCCTTGTCAATTATGCTTTGCCTATAGCCGAGTATAATCGATGAGGTTTTCTTCCGCTTCCTCCAAAGCTGGAATGCCTGATTTTGAATTTTGGGCCTTGGGGGGTTATTAGAGTCCAACTAGTAAATATGAACCTACTAGGCACTATTGGTATGTTCCATGGTCATTTCCTAAGCACCGGGATATATCAAAACAATGTCCGAATTTTTTTTTCCCGGACGCGTGGTGATTTTTAATTTTTAATTTTTTGACTATAGGGAATTAATTAAAATTTTCAATTAATTAAACCATTTTGACCATGGTTTAATCGAAAAATTTCAATTTGTAATAATTAAGTGGTCCGAGCAGTGTTTTTGGCAAATAAACAATTATTTTCTAAACCAAAACATTCTTTTAGCCCCTCGACACACTTATCCTAAGTTTCGGACTATTATTTGGCCTTATAATTAATATTTTCTCAAAAAATCCAAAAAATGAGAAATACTAGTTAAAATAATAAAAAATAATAAATTGGAGAAAATCAAAATATCTCCAAAAAAGGCCAAATTGACTAAAATAAAGAGCTAATTAGCGCGGCACGGAGCATTTATGATGATTCCAATCAATATCGGTCAGTTTCAGATCAAGTATCAGAGTGTAGCAGTTGAACTATCAGTCATAAATTTGTCCTCTTTGGTCAAATTCGTTTTTGGTTGAAGTGTGGGTTATTTATTGGTTTGGTGATCATTACGAGGGAGGATGAGCCACCTCACCCCCCCTCATTACTCCAGCACTCAGTTACAACTCAGTTGCAGCTCAGTTCAACTCCAAATCATCATGCCGAGCTCATTCAATTACTCCGGTGTTATTCTTAGTCCGGATTTAGGGATTTGAGCCCTATTTTCTTTTCTTTTTGTATAAATAGAGGTGCTTTGCACTCTTTTATTCATGGAGATTTTGGCATAGAAGCTCTGGAGAATTTCTATTGTAATATTTTGCTTAAGATTTAATAAAAGTTGATGACTTTGGAGGTCAATGCGGAAGCTCTTTGTATGCCATGATTCACCTTGTGAGGTGATACCATTCTTTGTTCCCTTCTCTCTTGATTCTTAAGCATTTGATTTTATGATTGTTGAAGGCTGACAATCTAGCACTATATTGTATAATCCATGCTTTTTTCTTCAAGTTGTGTTGCTTTCAAGTATTGTCCAAGATACAAGAGCTCTTTTATGGTTTTAACATTCATTTTGCAGGTTCTACAAGGAGTCATCTTCTTTCAAAAAAGTCGAGAAGCATAAGAATTCTTTGCCTCATCCATCAATCAAAATCAGTTCTTTCTGGTTACTTGGTTACTTTTCTTAAGTTGGGATCTAAAATCTTTCTCTTCTCTCTTCATATTTCTATTTTATCATATGTTAGTTTTGACTCGAGAAAGTAAGCTTGGGATTTGATCGCAAGTGCCACATAATTTTGTGGCTACTTCTCTTTCCCCATTAGCATCCTTGCATACATCCAGCTAGACTGGAAGGTTTTTGGGACTAGTGCTTCTAGTGGTCGCCTTGTTCGGAGGTTGATCCCACCTTTTGGTTGATTGTCCTCTTTGTGTTTCCTTCGCTGCCCTCTTTCTTCAAATTTTTTGCAGCCTCTTTTCTCCTAAGTTGCTGCCTCGTTTTTACCTTTTTTGCATCCCTCTTATTACTTAGTTCGCTGCTCCATTTCTCACTTTTTTGCGGCCAACTATCTGCTGTTCGCTCCCCCGTTTTTCCTCTTTTCTTCATTTATTTCAGCCCTCTTTTGCCCCCTTTCGTCTTTCTTTAGCTTAGGTTTTTTTTTATGTCATGTATTGGACTTGTTCGTTTGTAGGTGTTGAAGAGAAACTAAGTGCAAGAAGTGAAGCAAGAAGAATCTAAAACTATTGGAGATAACCATAAGGAAGATCCAAAATTGACGATCTCAACCATGAAGACCTAAGAGACATCACTCTTCTTTTTGTAAAAGCTCTTAAGGGCTTCATTATTAGTCTTTGTTTCCACCTAATACACACTTTATGACATAGGGAAGTCAATAACCTGCTATGTGTGTCTTTGGGGGCAAGTGAGAGCTGGGGACCACTGTCACCACAGTTCACAACTCCTCCGTTTAGGCAAGATCCTAACAGAGCCAAGGGGGGTAGTCCCTACGGAATACTAAGTTCCTAAGTTTATTAACAATTTAGTTAATGAGATCTTTATTAAGGCGTGTAGGCTAAGTTCTTGCACTATCTAAGAGATGACAAGCAGGCAATGCAAAATGCAAAATTTCACTTTCAATGATAGTCAAAATCCTTTAGATTAACAAACCAGTGCCTATAAATGAAATGGAGTCAAGACAAATGCAACTTTCAGATGAAATGCAGATCTAGATTAATTAATCCACAGTTTAAGTGTTTTATAACCGAATGAGATTACAAACGAAATAAGTTGAATACTATGGACAATATGCATAGAAATGAATGATTAGCTAAACAATTAAAGCAATGATAGTCAGTTCAACAGTAAAAACAAATGAACATATGAATAATGTCAGTCAATTGCATAGTATAAACAATATCCACAAACTATGAGCAGGTTATTAGTGGAATAAACAACTTGAGCGAAAATACCACAGTGAGATAAACAAATGCTGTGAAATAATTGTAGTAGTTAAACCATTCAACACATGAGATTGCAAAAGCTGAAACAACTACTTGAAAAGTAAAAATGAAATCTATGTTGTGAAATGGAGTGAAATGCTTTTTAGTAACCTGTTTGTAGGACGTTTTGCAGTGTCTCTTGGTTTATTTTAATAAATTTTAAGGGTGTCTTAATCTTGATTTAAGTCTTAGAACTAGGGATGTGACTACCCCTACCACATATCCTCCAAAGCCAAAGAGGAAATGCTGCTGTGCTCAAAACAGTGGAAACAAGTCCACATGTAGCTCGCAAGTCAAACCTCGATGCCCAGACGCTCAACAAGAGGGACGTAAAAATGCCTAGAGACCCTCTACGGTCTTCTACCCCTTCTAGCCTCCGAGGTCATTGTCTTTAGTCAGCGACATACAATATATGGTGGATCCCTATTACTAAGAGCATATCCAACCCCCCGTCGTTTCTCGGAATACTCCGAAGAGTGATGACCAAGTAGAGGAGGAGGGGCTAAACAACTGTTGGTTTATTTTAAATCCTGTGAATGTTGATAATGTGCAAAGTTTATTTTAAGACAATCAACAGGGTCAACCATGTAGTATCCCTTATGGGAGGTGTTGGTACTTGAACCCTGGACCTTGAAAGTAAATGTGAATAAACTGTGAAAGCAAAAGATTGTTGCAGAATTAACAGTTATCTAATTAAGTCCTAAGCCCCTTAGTCCTTCTGCTTTTCATACCCGACCTGAGTTCCCTAAATGGAGATAACAGGAAGGGACAGAGGATACACGGTGGATTTAAGGTTGTATATTACTCTCTTTGCAATAAAAATGAAACAAGAAGTAAATCTAAAGCTAAGTGCTTGAAATGAAATGAAAGAACTTAAAACTAAACTAAAGCTACTATGCTAACCATACAACAATCTCTTCAAAAGAGAAAGGTGGGTAAAAATGGAAATCTAGATCTATTTGCAAGAAAAACAAACTAACAACTAGTAAGCTATTCTACCTCTAATATACTTACAATAGATTTACAAAGCCTTTGAAAAAGGATTTGAGAATACCCCAAGAAAATCTCTCTTTGGGGTTTAGAAATACCAAAAGAAGTGGAGAGAAATGAGGGTTTGGGCCCCCTTTTGAACCAGATGGTTCTTAAGGCTTCTCCAGACTAAAATGGGCAGCACTTCCTTTCCTCCTGTGCAAAACCTGCAATAAAACAATGAGATGTGTTCGCTGGAAATCACAGTAAACACTAAAGAAGACTTGTTAGAAAAATTAGTCCAAAAAAACCCCAAAAGGGCAAAAATATGAGTGTAAAAATGCTTAAAATGAGATGTGTAGAGGGCTGGAAAATGAGTTTCCAGCCACCTAAATGATGTTAAAATAGTAGATCTGAAGTATTGAACTAATATACTAAGGGTTAGGGCCTTAAAACCAAGGTTTTTATCACTATACAATGATAAAAACTGAGTTTTAAAACCCTAATAAACAAATGTGCGAAAATGGAAAACAAAATTATAACCAATGGAGAAAGATGCTCATTTGTTCTAGATCCCTGCAAATAAACTTATGAGAGCTGCAAAATGTAAGCCAAGAGGTGAGCATCCAATAAATCTACCAAATTACTTTGATAAATCTAAAAAAACCTCACAAATGAAAGCAGAAATACTTCTACTTACAAATCTCTCCACAAAATACTTTGTGGAGAGTTATCTAGGCTAATACAAATGCAAATCAAATAGATATATATAAAGCAAGTTACCTTATCCAAAGACACATGAAATGTAGAAGGGAGCCACCAAAAATTCCTCCAATGATCACTTGTATTAAGCCCAACTAGGGCAAGATTTGATACAAAATAAGCCTCTAGGGCTTGAGCAAAACTTGAGCAAAATGAAAGAGCATAAATAAGAGAGGAGTGATTCCAACAGCATGTAATAGCTTGAGAAGTTGATGTCTAATCAGGGAGGGGAGACCTTCTTTTATAGTTGAAAAGATTCCAAACCCACTCCTAAATCAAGGGTCCAAAACATAGATCTAAACTCTAGCTCTCCTCCACCCTTAGACCTAGGTTTGTTGACTTTGCAAGCCATCCACCAATCATAAACAAGGGGGCCTCTTCAAATCAATGGTAAAAAAGATAGATCCATGTCACAATGAAGCTTAACCCTTAGATCTAGGATTTCCATGACTCAAGAGGGGCCTTTGACTTAAATTTTGATTTTTTTTCTTTTATTTTTAATATTTTATTTTTCTTTAATTTTTAATTTTTAATTAAGACAAGAGGGGCACCCACTTAGGAAATCTTCAAAAATTTATTTTGACCATGGGGGGGTTTATTTAAAAATAAAAATTGACTATGCTTAGCCACCCCCCAAACTTAATTAACATGGCTTTATTTGATTTTTTCCTTCAAAATCAAATAATTTAATTTTTCACCCTAGGAAATTAAATTAATTTCCTAGGAAAAAAAACTGTCTTAACCAAAATTGGTCTAATTTCCTAACCTCTTGTCAGAATGACATGAGACTTGAACCAATGGCTTAGGGGGTGTCATAGCATTTTTATTTGCATTCATAGCCCCTATTACAAAAAGCCAAGGTTCAAGATATTACATTTTTACATCAAAACTTAATTAATTAACCACCAAATGGTAAAGTTAATTAATTAGAAAAAAAAAATCCTAACGAAATTCCGCAAGACTACAAGATATGGCTAGCATGGTCATGGACAACAACTTGAAACCTTAGCCACTTCATGGGCTTGATTATCAGAACGCCAATTCACCACTTTGGAGGATTGGTGAGTGGAAAAGCCAACCAATTAAAATTGTTGCATAACAAGATTAACTGGAAGGGGAAAAAAATACTCGGTGAAGAGGACTTCCCTGGGAATAAAGGCCATGGTGACATCCTTAGAGGAATGACCCATGCTGGCATATAAAGTTACATTAATTATCCCACGCAGGGGAGTGGACATTTCATGTACAAAAGGGGCAGAATTGCTCTGCTGAGTGAAAAATCCCTAGGATTTTTCCATGGTGCAAATTGTACAATATGTATATCTGCAATGTACATGACGTTGCCACCTAGTCGAAATAAGTAGGCAACAGTATTCTAGCTTTTATCTTAAAAGTCCTTTTCAAGGGTTAAATTCCCAAGGCAAAGTGTAACACTCAATAAAAATTCTCTTTTTTGAGTGGGGTTTTTAACCCCCCACTCCGAACTTCCCCCATTTGGGGAGGTTTGTGGTGTTCTTGTTTTTGTGTTCTTAGATTAGATTTGCTTTACTTAGAGTAATTTCATTTTCTTGCTTAAAACACTAATTGCTAGATTAGCTTGTTTTATTTCATTGTTAAGTTGTTTACTTTATCATTTAAAAATTTTCATCTTTCAAAATTATTTCAACTGCTTAAAATTAGAAATCTCTTGAATCTCACTTTGTGGATCAAGAGAGCTCTCTATCGGAGAGTTGTTTTTATTTCGGTTTTTTACTTACCCCCATACTTTCTCGATTAAGGCCTTAAAACCTGAAAGAGATTCTTGGGTAGATTAGTTGTTTTTCATTTCAAGTACTTTAATTCCGTGCATGGTAAGTCTCTTGAACTTTGTCATAAGACGAAGTAAAGAGCGCTCTCCGTCGGAGAGTTTTATTTGTGCTCATTAATAAAATTATTCCAATTCACATTTCCTCACTTAAAATTTACTTCGTTGCTATCCCTCACCTAGTATGCTTTGCCGACCCTGAAAAGTTGGACTCGTTCTCAGAACAGTGATTGGATTTGTTAATTTTGCAAGTGATAGCATAATAAAATCTTCACCCCCACAACCAACGCACTGGCGTTGCCAAAAGCATTCGATTTGTTCTCAGTAAGGGCGCCGGAACCCCCCTTTGTCTAAGTTTCCTGGCTTGCTGGTTAAATTCTCCGAACACCTAGCCCGGGATGCTACGGGCTGACAGGTCTCGAACGGAACGACTTATAATACTTTTCCGATTGGACTTTGATACCTTGTTTTCTCAGCCATAATAATCCAAGATCACTAAAACTTGATAAAATTTACAAAGAGCATTTGCAAAACGATCGCACAAACATTGAACTCTTGTATCAAGCATCCCAGCACTACAATTTGTGACTCCATATCCATTGGATAAGACACCGGTCTATTATTATTTTCATATCTCAGGTGTATTGTTCAATATCTTATCATCATGGATGCTTTTGTTTAAATCAATCAGTGTTGTGTTTTATTTAAATGTCGCAAGCATATCTTTGTAAATTTTTAAAGTTAAAGCTGTGATCTTCCCATCAGAAAACTCCTAAACAACTCCCATCCACATCCGCAACCACCAAAAAATATTTAAAACATTGAGCAATAGAAACTCTTTGTTAGGGACTACCCCCCTTGGCTTCGTTAGGAGTTAGCCTAAACGAAGGAGCTAGGAGTAGGTGATAGTACCTGGCTGTAATGTCCTCTTCCAATTAAGCCTTGAGGCCCAATACCGCTAACCTATGTGATTCCTGTGGGTTTGAGCGGTTACTGACAGCTAGGGAATCAGCTAAGGACTGATGCCATCCATAGAAGATCTAGGGCATCATCAATAGGTCAAGAAGGGCCACCAGGGCCAAAGGCCACCTTCGTGCATGCCATCCAAGCATTATTTAATGATGCATGCACTCTTTAAGTCTCCATCTGCATGCATGTAAGTCAACGGCAAATTAGAAGATAAAGTGACCTAATTAGGTTAAAGATTAGGGTTTTTGCAGTTGAACGTTATAAATAGAGGATAAAGCGAAAGGAGACTTCACTTTTGATTATGATTATTTTGGGAGCTCTTGGATAGCAGCACAGCGTGCCGCACAACAGTTGGGGTTGGAGACGGAGTCTTCAGCTAACGGGATTTCGGCAGTGAAACATCTGTCCTAGTCTTATTCAGGGTAAGCCATACAGGTTCACCACTTGTTCTTCATTCATTCATAAGTTATCCAGTATATGGTATAGATCATTGCAGGGACACGTGTGCAACCGTAAGGAGGGGGTTTTCAGCTAGAAAGCCCTAATCAGTTGCTGGGCCTTCAGATCTCAGCTTTACTTCGAAACTCAGGCACCATTCTCATCATCAGCATCATACTCCGGTACCCGGTGATTATCAGATCCGTCCGTGCTCATCCGGAGCAGTTATCAGCCGTTTCGGGATCCCAGGGGCGTGAGCAGCTGTCTCACCAGAGCAAGTCGCTATCCTGCCTAGAGGTCTCAGAAATCCCGCATGTACCAGGCATTCTCTCCAGCACAGGAAGGCTATCAGTCCTGCAAATCGACAGCTTCATCGGACACCTCCTTCACTGAAAGCGTCACCCTTTTTTGACTGGGGTTCTTGCTGGTGGGGGTTCACCGGAAGTAGAAGAGATCTGCCCATCTCCGATCCAGTTCTCGATGCTTGCATACTTTCTCCGAAGCAGTCTAGCCGGCTTATCAGTGGTAAGTGTTCATTCTATCTCACAAACCCTAACCCTAATTTTTCCTATAAAATAGGGATTTTTGCATGGCAGTTTGCATGCCCAGTTGTATCAGCATATTTGCTTAGAAATAGAAAATATCAGGATTTGGGATATTACACTGGCTCTGTGCTTGCCCCCAAGGCCACACCTCTCCCACTCTCTCAAGTGAGGAGACAACTTTCATTAGATTTCTGTTGCTGGTGTGCATTCGACAGACAACACTACCCATTGAAGGAACAATGTATTTGACAGGTTTCTTATAGATATATGATACAACTTTTACATATATATTCTTCTGGTTATAAAGGAGTAATCAATGTATCCTTCAAAGATATGAATTCTAGTATGGATAAAATATGTAATGATCAGAATCAATTGTATTTCATATGTTTGTATCAATGTTTTAAAACTCGGACTCGGACTTGGACTCGGCAATGACTCGGCCGGTTTGATTTTAATGACTTGGTTTACTAAAAAACACATAAAATATTTAAATTTTAAATAAAAAATATATTTTAAAGATTATAATCCATCATTCCAAAGCATTAGAGACAAAACATCCAAAGTATGATCATATATATACCATATAAGGGTGAACATATCAAAATTGCACGAAGGGTACTGTGCCAATGTGCAAGGCTGGAAGCAGCAAATACATAATACATATATGAAAGTTTGAACAAAATGAAAATACATAATCAAAGATGCCTAAATGGAATATAATATATATGATGTAGAGTGAGTCGTGACAGAGTCCAAAAATCAAAATGTTATGATGCCAGTAATAAGTATGCCACTGCATCATTGATCAACATGATCGATAATCAAACTCATCACCAGTGCTAGAACTAGAACCCGGACTAGCAATGACATAAGCAATGGCATCTGGCTCAGGTTCAAACCCCTCAAGGTCATCTACAATTGCTGCAGTAGGAGCAACACTAGCTGGAGTACTAGTTGAATGCGTAAAAGCACGAGGTGCACGTGGATCAAGCTGTACAGGTGCCCACATCGGTCCCTCCCTACTAGTGCCTGCCGTATCTGGAATGAAATAATTTTATATCAAGATTCAATAGTTGTATCAAATTATTACCATATATTATATTGAAACACTCATATTATTCAATGATAGAAGAAAAATATTATGGATTTAGATTTAACACCTGCATCAACATGAACTGATGATGGTACTGGTAATAGTGGATCTGCTTCCATAGTAACATCACCGGCTACATCTAGCTCAATATCAAAATATGGATCAAACTCGGGCTCTTGAGTCTCCACTAACCAATCTGAGGTTGGATCATTATCATCCAACACAATAGGATCTATATCTGGTCTTTTGTTCATCAATTGGTTGCGCCTTAAGCGGAGGTTGTATTGCACAGAGACTAGATCATTTAACTGGTTTTTCTCTAAACTGTTTCTCTTCTTCGTGTGAATCCACTCAAAGACAGACCAGTTGCGCTCACACCCGAACGAACTGCATGGTTGACTAAGGATTCGAATTGAAACATTTGCAATTGAATGCCTTGCCCACCAAATGACTCCCACCAAGATGTTGCAAGTGCAAATGGAGTTAATTCAACGAATTAGATTGTGAATTTAACTAAATATTGAAGTTATTAAATTTTAAAAATTAAACAACTAAATTTAATAAAGACAATGGAATTGTTTACCTGGTTGGTCCCTATCTCTTGCAACCTTAGCCACGGGATTGGCAAAGGTACCTGTGGCTCTAGTGTAAGCGGTAAGCTGTTGGTGTATGTCCAACTGCTCCATCTCATTTGGGACCATGTGCCCAAAGCACTCATACAATCCATCTTTGACCTCACCAGTCTGATCTTCTCCAAACCAAGCTCTATAATGATACCTTGGGTTCAGGAAATACCTAGCTGCATGTATAGGGCGATGGAGTTGAGTGTTGCATCTCTTGTCGATGATATCCCAGATAGGCCCATACTTGGCCACTCTATCCTTGTATGCTGCCCTTATTTGCTCCTTTGCCTGATCCATGGCCTCATAAATGTATCCCATGGCCAATCTTTCCCCATCCACCAACCACAACACCTTAACAAGTGGCTCAGTAATTTTCAAAACCTCTGCTGCTTTTTTTCAAAATAAGCTTTCCAAGATTTTCTTCTTGGTGTCTTTTCCATCTATTCCGCAGGTCCATTTACTTGAACTCCATTCATCACTTGAAACCATTTGTTCCAAGTTCTTTCTTTGTGCAAGGAGAGATTGCAACATGAGGAAATGAGTTGCAAATCTAGTAATGGCAGGCCTAACAAGTTCCCTGCCTTGTGTGTGTTTGCTCATCAAGCTCAATACCCATGAGTGGTTGTAGATGTATCTTGATATGCTTTTGGCATGCTCTACAGTGTGCTTGATCCAATCCTATTTGCATATGTCCTCAAGCATGAGTTCTATGCAATGTGCCGCACATGGGGTCAAAAATATTGTTGTGTACTTTTCCTCTAACATCTTATCAGCAAGAACATAGTAAGCGGCATTATCCGTGATGACCTACACAACATTAGCTACCCCCACCTCCTCAACAACCTCAACAAAAAGATTAAATAACAGATTTTCATCTTTCACCTAATCAGATGCATCATATAATTTCAAAAACAAGGTTCCCTGTGGGAAAGAGACAAGGAAGTTTATGATGGTTCGGTTCTTTGCATCGGTCCATTCATTTGACATGATAGTGCATCTTGTTATGGCCCATGATTCTTTGAACTTCTTGAAGTATTCACCCAAGGATGTGATCTCTTTCTACAAAAGAGATCCTCTCAAGTCATGCATAGTAGGGCCTTTGAAGCCCTTACTAGCAGCAACAACAAAATCCCACATAGGTTGGAAATATGGTGAGTGGGCAGCATTGAAGGGGATATTTGCATCATACTACCATCTAGCTATGTACTCATGAACAGTTATTTTGTATTGCTTTTTCCAATGGGCATCTATGGTGGGCTGAATTGGCCGAGAAGCAGCAACATTGTCAGAGGTGTTTTGAGGTGAGAAAAAACTATGGATATTACTCCCTTTTTTGGACACATTTGTTTCTAAGGGAGGAGGAACATACTAAAAGGTATCCCTGAAATTGGGAGAAGGCCGGGATGAGGAGCCTTCATATTTAGAACGAGGGGCAGATCTGCCAGTCATTTCTGCAAGATGCCTCTTCTTCCCTATTTCTTTCTCTCTCTCTCTTTGTGGTTATTCTTCTCCACTTCATACTGTTCAAATTGTTGTAGCAACTCCAATCTTATCTCTTCAATTACCTCTGAATCAACTTCACATGTGGCAACATTACCTCTAATGCTAGCCAAGTGTTGTTTGAGCCTATGAATGCCTCCTCCCTTAATTAATTTTTTGCAATATTTGCAATATATCTTCCTTTCAACCACATCAGCATGGTTCCATGCTGGATCTTTTGATTTCTGAGGCATTTTGAAATGTAAATGTTAATGGACAATTCACTGTAAAAAAAATACATTAATTTACAAAAATTTACATTAAAATATGTAATTTACAATACTGTAAATTACATGTAATTTACAGTACTGTAAATTACATATAATTTACAGTATTGTAATTAATTGTAAATTGTAATTTATAAAAATTAAAACTTAATTGTAATTTATAACTACATTATACATACCTGTAGGCTGTAACTTCCAACGCTGGCACCTTCAAACCTTTAGATTGTAACTTCAAATGCTGGCACCTTCAAACCTTCAGTGTGGCCATAACCTGAAGAAGCAGCACTGAGCAAAGTTCAAACTCCACGCAGGTTGCAACAAACTCCACGTCATCTGCACTGTGCAGAGCCTCCATTGAGCACCCATGGGCCATACTCACAGACTCCTCGACTGGGTCGTAATTTGTAAACACAACTGGCCGCGGGTAAACTGAAACACTCAGCAACCTTCAACAGTGACTCGTGAGCTCCAAGTCGACAATCAGACAAAAAAAGGAAGCTGCGGGCAGTTAAGTCAAAAGTGTTAAGTGTTAGGGTAGTTGGTTAGTGGTTAGGTTAGATTTTAGGTTAGTTATTACTAAATTTTTAATTTAAAAAAAAAATTGACCTCGGGTCCAACTCGACAAGTTGACTTTTAACTTGACCAAGTTGGCCAGTTCGGTACCGAACTGGCCACCCGACCCGAGTTAAAGGCCGACTTGGCTCAGCTCGGCTCGGGGTCAACTCGGGTGACTCGGCCGAGTCCGAGTCGACTCAAACCGAGTTTTAAAACACTGGTTTGTATAACTTGATAAATTGTGCACTTATCATGGCAATGAATATACGATTCTTTTATACCTAAGTCACCTGGCACGATGACATGGTACACGGAGGACATGTTGATACGTGTGTCCAACATGTGACATGGCGACCTATGGATGACATGGCGACCTCGGAAGCAAGCTTGAAAGAGATCCATGGACACACAATGGAAGCAAAAGTAGAGTCATCAAGGTTTGCACATGTCATGAAGGTCTGCATATGTCATCAATGTCTGCATATGTCATCAAGGTCTGCATATATCCTCTTCAAGTCACTCTTCATATGCACTAGGACTGCCATGCCTTAGTCTGTTATCACTTTATGAAAGAGTCTAGGGCTTTCATCTCCTTGTCTGGACTTTTGGACTGATCAAGCCATTAGAGGAAATTTGAGGTTTAAAATGGGCCTCCTAAGGAAAATAATAAATTAATATCTAAAATAATAAAATAATAGTTATTAATTTTGGAGGAAGAATGAAAAAAACTACTTTTTGTGTTCGTATTTTCGACATATCTCCCTGTGTTTTTACTCCAATTTTGAGTGGGAGAGCTCATTGGATGCGGAATTTAATTCTGCATCCAACGAGTACCCACACTGCATACTTTTGACAGGCCTCGCTACCCCAAAAACAAGAAATACCTGAAAGTATGCAGTGTGGGTATTTTCATCACGTTTTTTCAGGTATTTCTTGTTTTTGGGGTAGCGAGGTCTGTCAAAAGTATGCAGTGTGGGTACTCATTGGATGCGGAATTAAATTCCGCATCCAATGAGCTCTCCCACTCGAAATTGGAGTAAAAACACAGGGAGATACGTCGAAAATACAAACAAAAAAAATAGTTTTGTTTTATGACAAATATGTCAATTCAACCATTATGGTTGACTCATTTTATTGAAATTCTATTGGTTCTTGAATTCCAACTCACAAATTAATAGTTGGCGCGTTTTCTTATAAGGCCCATTTTAGACCCCAAATTTCCTCTAATGTTTGTCACCAAACTAGGATTGTCATCATACTGAATAAGTTAGGGCTGTCCTCTTCAGTGATGCATCAACCTTCTTCACAAAAGAGATTGTCAAAAGTCTTCAATGCAGACTATGTATATGCTTGCAACCTAGGACTGAGAATCTTCAACATTGGATGGTTAAGCCTCCCTTCATGTCTCTCATCATAAAACTCAAACTATCATGCCTTGGAATTGTGTATGACTGTCAACTGTGGAAGAACCCAGATATTGTCAAACTCCGGGACTGTGTGATTGCTGTGGAAGAGTTGCAGCTAAGAAAACCAGGCTGGGTCCTGTTATAAGAGTTGGTGTTCTTCTTATCAGTTGGTGTTGATTGTAATTGTGAAGATTGAAGTCTCCCATTGCAAATAAATAAAGCTTACCTTACATATATTCTTGTGTCTCTTTATGATGTGTTTATTGTGCTTATGATTTAGCTGATGATGTAATTGATAATATAATGCTTGATATACTTTGATTGATTGATAAAAGTTGAAAAAGGCTAAATTGCTCACACATTGATTCACCCCCCCTTTCAGTGTGACCATTGTGTTCAACAATTAGTATCAGAGCATGCCTTTGTCACAAGCCTTGCAAGCTTGAAGGAGATCTGTGGACACACAATGGAAGCAAAAGCAGAGTCATCAAGCAATGATATGCCTATACTTGAAGTTACAAACTATTTCGATTGGAGGAGCAAGATGAAAGCATATCTGAAGTAGTTTGGTGTTTGGGAGATTGTGATCAATCCACCCACTCCATCCAATAAGAAGGGAAAGGAAGCTGCACAGAAAGAAGCAAAAAATGACAATGCTACAGCCTTGAAGTTCCTCATGGATGGAATTCCCAACTCAGTAAAAGCAAGTGTAGGAGAGTACACTTCAGCTAAAGACCTTTGGTTCAAGTTGGAAAGCGACTATCAAAAGGGAAGATAAGACACCTAAAAGACGGATAAGGAATCAGAAGTCAAGGCCTCGGAAGAAGTCAACCAAGAAGAAGAAAATCAAGGAGTGGACTCCAGTAAAGGTATGGATTTTTTTGATCGTAATGATAGCATGTGTGATGAAATTGAGAAGGTTCTTGCAGAAGATGATGAAGATCTATCAAAAGTTGCACAGGAGATACATCTCACTTTGCTGAATATTGATCTTAGAGCCAATTGCGTCTTGAACATAGTAAACCTGAACCATAGTAAATTCATAAGGTTCAAAAGGAGAATCTTGGATTCTTTGAGTGAATATTAGAAGAAGACCGTGACAATGAGAGTATTGCTTGTAAAGCTCAAACACAAGGATGAAGAGTTGCAGGATCAGTTGAAAGACAAGAATGCTGAAGTTGAACAACTAAACACTGAATTGATCAGTCAAAAGGAAGAACAAGAAGAGCCTGGTGAAGACTCAGAAGAGCTTGAAGAAATTAGAAAGGCCAATCTTGATTTGAAGACTTAGCTGGAGGAAGCCAAGAGGATAGAAGAAATATTGAAGAATCAGTTGGAAGAAAAGGAGCAAACAATCCAGAAGCTGGAGATGGAGGTAGTTGGTCTCAGGAAGAAAGGTGAAAAGAGTGATGCCTTTGTCAAGTTTAACGACAGTTCAGTTGTCCTAGATAAAATCTTGGATTTCCAAAGATCTCAATTTGACAAGTCTAGCCTTGGTTACAAGAAAGAAGGAGAAAAATTTGAAGATGGCAGTTGGTCTCCCAAGGCTCTAGAAGCAGGTCCATCGTCGTCTAAAGCTGCTCCCCATGCATTTGCACATGACAACAAAGACTTTGGAAGTTCAAGAATGCATCAAGGAGTTAGGCCTATTCCTCAAAGCAAGCTCAGAAAAGAAACAACTCCAAGATGGAATCAAAGTCCCAGGTATGAAAATGGCTTTAATGGTTATTGTTTTTCTTGTTCTAACTTTGGTCATAATCCTATGGATTGTAGACTCTACGAAAGAAGTTTTGAAAGTCCAAATGACAAAGTTAGATGCTGGACATGTAACCAAGATGGACATATTGCTGCTACATGTTACACATTGAGATGCTACACTTGTAGTGGGTTGTCATAAAGCCCAAGAATGTGCAAGTCAAAGAAGTCAACCAAGGAGGAGTCCCTCATACACATCAGCGAGAAGAACCGGTGAATCTTGGAAGAAGCCCAATACAAAAAGATTTGAAGGTCAGAAGACAAAGCCCCACAGTCAAGGACACTCTCAAGTATGGAGGAATGGAGTTGATCAAAGAAGTGTTGGAAGCTCCAACAACTTAGTTAGGTGCTGGACATTCAACCATGTTGGTCACATTGTTGCATCATGTCGTACTGTGAGGTGTTATAGTTGCACTGGTTTTGGGAACAAAGCTCAAGGCTGTTGGAATACATGGAAACAATCCATGGGAAGTTTCTCATACAACTCAACAAGGAAAGCCAATAAAGATGAAGGAACAAACGCTGAAAGGACAAATGCCAAGAATTAAGTATGAATGAAGAAGACCGAGTAGTTACATATAGGAGAGGTTGATTAGTGTAGGGAGAATAGATGCCATATGGCAAGCCAAGCTTAAGGTCCCTGAAAGAACTTAGCACACCTTGAGTTCATAAGGTTGGAGGATGAACTCAAAGGAGAAAGGATGGCTACTCCAAGCATACAAACATGTCCTAGGATCGTGCATGTTGACAGGGGGAGTAGTAAGAAGTGATTTCAGATCCATATATGTGGACACCCTTTGCCTTTGATGCCAAAGGGGGAGAGATGATGACAAAAGGGACGCATGCTTATAGGGGGAGCATGAGCTGTTGTCATTAATGACAAAGGGGGAGATTGTTGATTGAATTGTCATTGATGCCAACATGGAACTTGCAGTGGTCCCACAGGTAGTCATTGATGCCACTAAATCCCTCTTGCAGTGCATAGGTATGGATGATCTCAGTACCCTCACATCTAGTGCCTTGGAGCCTTTACAGAGATAGGTTTGTTAGTTTTTCACAATTTAATTCAATATGATCTAGGATCTTATCTGAGTGAACAACATGCACAGCAAATCAAACTCAAGAGACAAGAGACACAAAGCATTTCACTGGGGAAACCATAAAGGAGAAAACCCCGCAACTTCCTCAGAGATAGAATGAGCAATAATACAAAACCCCAAAACAAAGAGATGGTCTTCAACAGCTTCCTCCTCCACTTGTGCGAACTTGTCTCTCTCTCTCTCTCTTATGCGAATGAGTGGGTGAGTGAATGAATAAATAGAGAGTTGCTCTTCTCTATTTATACTTATCTTTCACTTGCCTTTTACCCTAACTGGGCCGACTTCTCCTAGGAGAGTCTAATAACCCACTACAACTTAACTCTGGGCCGACTCCACTAGAGAATCTAATAACCCTATCAAATACAATAATGACATTCTTGATCGGAGGAATGAAACCTCTCCGTCGGAAGTACAATGACATATGAATATAACATAAAATATACAAGTGAATACATTCCGAAGTTACAAATACATTGACACTCCCTCTTAACTAGGAAGGTATTCTCTTGACACAGTTCATTAGCACAAGTCTTCATCACTAGATCATCAACAAAGTTGGATCATCATCAAAGCTGGATCATCGTCGTCACTGCTGCTGCTATCTCGACCATCGATCTCCAATTGTAATATCCCAAATCTTGATTTTTCTAATTCTATGCAAATATACTGAAACAACCGGGCATGCAAATTGCCATGGAAAATTCCCTATTTTATAACTAAAATTAGGGTTAGGGTTTGTAGGATAGAATGAACACTTACCATCGATAAGCTGGCTGGAATGCTCTTGAGAGAATATGCATGCGTCAAGAGCTGAATCGGAGATGACCTGGTATCTTCTGCTTTCGGTGACACCCCAGTAGCATGAACCCCAAATCAGCTAAGGGTGACGTTTTTAGTGAAGGAGGTGTCTAATGAAGCTGAGAATTTGTAGGATTGATGGTCTTCCCGTGCTGGAGATAATGCCTGGCACATGCGGATATTCGGAGGTCTCTAGGCAGGCTAGCGAATTGTTCTGGAGGTTCAGCTACTCACGCCCCCCTAATCCCGAAATGGATGATAACTGCTTAGGATGAGCAAGACCGGATCTGATAATCATCGGGTACTGGAGTATGATACCGATGATGAGAATGGTGCCTAGGTTTCAAAGGTAAACTGAGATCTGAAGACCCAGCGAATGATTTGGGCTTTCCAGCTGAAAACCCCTTACGGCTGCACACGTGCCCCTGTAAACAATCTCTGATGGATACTAGATAACTGTGAATAAATTGAAGAGCGGATGGTGAACCTGGATGGCTTACCTTGGATGAGACTAGGGTAGGTATCTCATTGCCGAAACCTCGTTAGTTGAAGATGCCGTCTCCAACCCCAACTGTTGTGGCCGCACGCTGTGCTGCTACTCAAGAGCTCCAAAATCAATAATCATCAAAAAGTAAGTCTCCTTTCACTTTATCTTCCTTTTATAACTTTCAACTGCGAAAACCCTAACCTTTGACCTAATTAGGTCACTTTAATTTCTAATTTGCAGTTGACTTGCATGCATGCACATGGAGACTTAAATGGGTGCATGCATCATTAAATAATGCTTAGATGTCGTGCAAGACGATGGCCTTTGGCCCCGATGGCCCTCCTTGACCTAATGGTGATAATATATTGATGCCCTAGATTTTCTGTAGATGGCATCAGTCTTTAGTTGATTCCCTAACTGTTAGTAACCGCTCAAACCCACAGGAATCACATAGGTTAGCGGTTTTGGTCCTCAATGCCTAATCAGATGAGGACATTACAGTCCTCCCCGCTTGAGATTGCTTGTCCTCAAGCAATTGCAAACTGGGATGTTGCAATACCTATTCACCTTCCCATGTGGCATCCTCTGGCGTTAGTTTTTCCATTGAACCAAGTATTCCCTAATTACCCGGTTCCTGAGTTTTCAGGAATCGGTATTAATAGTCCTTCATCATCTAAAGGAGGTAATTTTGTTGATGGAGCAATGTATTGCCCAAGGGTCTTTTTCAGCTTGGACACATGGAATACATTGTGAATTTTAGCAGTACTCCCCTAAGTGTAGCCATTTAATCCAAGTTCGTTGTTGCCCTGTTACGTAGTTCCTCAGATATCCTTCAATCCACTTGTTGACAATTTCAGTTTGTCCATCGCTCTAGGGATGATAATTCGTGCTGGTGGCTAGTTCGGTCCCCACTAATCTGAATAGTTCCTGCCAGAAGGCACCTGTGAATCTACCTTCCCGATCACTAACAATGGTCTTAGGTATCCCGTGTAACTTGAAGACCTCCTTGAAGAATAACTCAACTACTTGAGCTGCACAGTAATCATATGATATAGAAAAGAAATGTGCAAACACGGTCAGTCTATCAACTACAACATATAAACAATCCTGCCCTTGGACCTTGGGCAATCTTGTAATGAAGTCCATGGAGACACTTTCCCACTTTTGTTCTGGAATTGGTAGTGGCTGAAGCAACCCTGCTGGATGGATGTTCTCAATCTTGTTATGTTAACAGATGCTACATTTCCGTACGTGCTGCATAACTTCCCCTTTGAGGCCCTTCCATGAGAACCTCTCTCGGATCTGTCTGTAGGTCTTCAAGAAACCCTAATATCCTGATAATGGAGAGTCATGTGCTGCCTGTATGATCTTTTTCCTCAAAGTGGACTTTGGGACGAGGTATATCTTGTTCTTGTAATAGATGATGTCATCGACAATCCTGTACCTATCATCCTGAGTTTGTCCATCCAATAATTCGCAAACGAATTTATTTTTGGAGTATTCTACTAAGAGAAGTGCCCTCCAATCTGTGGATATACTCATGAGAGATAGTGAGGCGGGTTTCCTGGATAATGCATCGACTACTACGTTATTCTTACCTTTTACATACTCGATATCGAAATCGTAGGATTGTACTTTGCTAACCCGTTTTTGTTGGCGCTCATTCAGTTCCTTCTGCTCCAAGAAATACTTGAGGCTGTTATGATCTGTTTTGATTTTGAATTTACTGCCCACCAGGTATTGTTTGAACTTCGTGAGAGCATGTAAGATACCTAGCATTTCTTTGTCATATATGGAGTAGTGGCGCTCGTAGTTCTTCAGTTTATGACTCTCAAATGCAATACGGTGATCATTTTGCATCAATACTGCTCCTAGCCCTTCCCCTGAGGCATCACATTCTACTACAAATGGTTGTGAGAAGTCCGGTAATGCTAAAACTGGACAAGAACTCATAATGACTTTCATCTCCTCGAAAGTTCTCTGTGCTAGTTCTGTCCAGGTGAATGCTCCCTTCTTTGTGAGATCTGTGAGGGGTGCTGCAAATTGGGAGAATCCCTTAACATACCTTTGGTAATAAGTGCACAGAACTAAGAAACCTCTCAATTCTGTGACTGTTTTTGGCGCGGGCCAATCTCTGATAGCTCGAATTTTCTCCATGTCAACCTGTACTCCTTTCTCACTGATTATGTGCCCTAGGTACAACATTTCCTTCATGCCAAATTCACACTTGGACATTTTCGTGTAAAGTGAGTGTTATTATAGAATGCGCAGTACTTCGTTCAGGGGTTTTAGATGCTCCTCCCATGTTTTGCTGTAAATCAGGATGTCATCAAAGAATACTAGCAAAAACTTACGTAGCCGAACTCTGAAGGTATGGTTCATGCACGACTGAAAAGTGGTTGGAGCATTGGTAAGTCCAAAAGGCATGCCCAAAAACTCATAGTGACAACGAAAAGCTATTTTGGAGATGTCTTGGTCCCTTACTTGGATCTGATGGTACACCACGCGAAGATCAATCTTGGAGAAGTATTTGGCACCCCGAAGTTTGTCCATGAGTTCATCAATTCTAGGGATGGGATACCCGTTCTTAATGGTATTTTTGTTGAGTGCTTGATAGTCGATGCACATTCGCAGTGTACCATCCTTCTTCTTGACCAAGACTACTGAAGATGCGAAGGGGCTAGAACTGGGTCGAATGTATCCAAGCTCTAGTAATTCTTTGATCATTTTCTCAATCTCATCCTTGTATTTTTTGGGATGCCGATAAGGAGTGGCGATGACTGCTTGTGTCCCCTCCTCTAGCTCAATAATGTGTTCAAAGCCTCGGTTTGGCGGTCTACCTGATGGAAGGTCCTGAAATACCTTTTCGTGTTTCTGTAACAAGACCTGAATGTCGCTTGGGTGTTGTGTGCTGGTTTATGGGGGTTTCCTAAAGGTGACAAAACATTCTGCAGCCCATTCTATATCATCCTGTCTGAGTACTGCCTCCATTCTCTGTGACGAGACCGGTTTTGGGGGATAAGTGTTCATGCCCCTCAAAACTACCCGTTTGCCGTCTGGCCCCTAGAATTCCATTGCCCGGTAGTCTGTAGTGTATTTCCGTATTGAATAAAGCCACTGAACACCCAATACTACACGAGTATCTGATACATCTACTACATAGAATGAATCTGTCATCTGATAGTTACCTAATGTGACATTCAATTTTGGAATCCAGTAGTTGCACTCCATGCTGGAGTTCCCGGCTATTGCTACAGTGAATCCTTCTAACTTCTTGGTCTGAATACCTCTCTTGGGTACCCAAGCGGAGTCAATGAAATTGTGGGTTGCTCCCCCATCAATCAATACTCCACTACTCTGTGACTCTGTACTACTCCTCTGACCCTGAGAGTATGGAATTTTGGTACTCCAGATAATGTAGCAATGACTCCCTCTGGTGTATTGCCCCGGAGTGATTCTTCCTCAGCTGCCCGTAGTTCTTCTGTGGCTTCCTGCTCATAGTCATCCTCATCACTATCTGAATATACTTCGATGTAGTGAGCCTTCGCCTTCCCTGCACACCTGTGTCTTGGCACCCATGGTTCCTGACAAGTGAAACATAGTTTCTTCTTCCTCAAGTCTTTTCTAGTGTCCTCATTTAACCATGTTTTCTTCGGAACATCCTGCTGGAAAGGTTTCTTGTCCTTGTCCCTAACAGGAAAGTTGGTTTTGAGCGGGAACCTGTTCTTTGGGACTGAATCCTGTAGATCTCTAGCTCTGCTAATGGCATCCTGCAGAGTGGGGGGTTTGTAGGCTTTCGCCCATCCCCGTAGTGGCTCTGTTAGGGCCTCAATGAATAACATAGTCAACCTGCTCTCTAACACATCTGTTACCTGACTGCTATCCTTTGGAATTCTGAGATGAAGGCTTCTGCACTACTTGTCTGTTTGAGTTGAGCCAACTCCCTGAAATGTATCTCTGGATCCTTCCTGCCAAACCGCTCCATGAGCTTCTGAGTGAACTCACCGTAGGAGTGTATGGTGTTGTGACCCAATGTCACCAATCTGTGGTACCACCACTCGTGAGCCTCTCCGTCCAGGTGGAGTGTAGCCAATTTAATGGCATCTGTCTTTGTCATGGGATTGAGTTGGAAATAGGTATCCAACTTTTGAACCCATATCCTCCCTGAACCTCTGCGAGTCCCATCAAAGTTTGGGATGGTCAACCTGCCCAAGGTCTTTTGCAACTCATAGTTGTGATTGAATCCCTTGTTGAAATTCCTGGGCCTGTTCCTATTCTTCATGTTGCAAAAATCCGAGAAAGACATGGCAGCATGAAACTCATCCCCTAAGTCCCTGTACTCCTGCAAATAAGCCCCAAAAGGTTCGTTAGGCTCTACCTGCATGACTGGACCACCTACTGCATCTGCCAAGAAGTGAGGCATAGTAGGCCTGTTGGAAGGTCTGCTATATATGTGCGGTGTATTCTGTATATTGGTGTACGCAACCTTTCCACTGCTGCTTAGTATTCTGTATATTGGTGTACGCAACCTTTCCTCAAATCTTAGTGTTCTGAGACTCGGTCATGGAAATGGGAGAGTACTATAGTCCATCAATCAAATCATGATCCATCATAAATGCTCATCTCAGCATCTCATATGTAGGGGAGTTGGCTGAAAAAATGTACTGGAATCTGAAAAATAGAATATGGTAGCCTGACTACTATATATGCGATAACAGTAGGGACATACATACATAATATCAATACATCCGAGTCCACATATTTATATGACTGCCTGATCATGACATTAGATGCTAAGACATGTCACAAGAATGAATATAAAAGCAATGATAACCATAACACAAGATAATATCTGTTGAGTCATATACATGTAAATAATCAATTTGAACCAACATCTGTCCAATGATAAACTACTAATGCAACTCTGGGCACTACTGACTGCTCTGCAACTGGCTAAATGACTACATTAGTCCTCGAATCTGTGTGTCCCGAGACTCAGTCATGGCATGGGAGAGTACTACAGTCCATCATCAAATAATGATTCATCACAGATTCTCATCTTAGCATCTCATATGCAAGGAACTCGCTGAAAAAAGTGTACTCAAATCTGAAAAATAGAATATGGTAGCTCGACTACTATATATGTGATAACACGTGTGCTAGCACTCTTAACCAAATTTCACTTCTCAAAGCTTAAACATAGTTCATCATTCATATCAACATTCATCAATTAATGATGTCATCAACATAAATCATAAAAGACACATCACAAACAAGTATGGTAAAATTTATTTATAATATGATATGAATTACAATGAAGACTTTGATCTTCGCGATTACATCAGCACCAACCGATTGAAGAGCACCAACTCCTATTCCAAGGCCCAATCTGGTTTTCTTAGCTCCAACTAAGAAGAGATGCAAGACCCAACTTGCCTTCACATACTTCTGCCTCTGAATCAAATGATGCTCATCCAACAACGATCATCATCTTGTCACATAAGATGCTATCACTACAGTAGGTGTCACATCAAGATATCATCATTAAAGTTATCACTGTTAAATCAATCAGTCACTAACACCGAAGGTATCGCTTTGTCAAATCAAGACTTGTCACAGATCTCCAAATCAAAATAAGGCTACTCAACGTACCATCAGATCAGAAGTCAAACCTCAACCTGCTAAAGTCAAACCTCAACCTGCTAAATCATAGTTCATCTTATTCAACTAACTCTGCTATAACCTGTGAATGGTCTGCTCCAGCCTGTCATTGATGCTCAAGACTCATACCAAGTCATCAATCTAAATGTCATTGTCAAGGTCTGTCACAAGTTACTTCAACAGGTCTTGTCACTTATTCATTATTTCAAGGATTGTCGCATGTCAAATAACTTGTCAATGTCAACTCAATATAGTCACTGCCGTTCAAGAATCTTGCCAAGTTATTTTCCTTAGCCCAAAAATTATATAAAACAATCGCCAATATATGGCAGCTCACATGGAATTGACCCAACAACACTGAAATATACTCTTGTAGGTGACAAATACAAATTGCAGCCCCCCACTCTTGTCTCGGATGAAGTATGAAGTCACTGTGATTGAGAAGATGCAAACATAAGCTACCAGGAGTGAGTAAACAATTGCAATTTACTTCGGTGTTTAAGATCTTCAATCAACCTCCGAATCAGACATTTTGTACTTGATTACCGAGGCATGGAACAAGGTTACATAGAATGCATGATACCTCGTGACTGTTGTAGAGAGCTTCAGATGGCTTCTTTTGGAGTTTGATCATGATGCCAAGGTTTAAATACTAGACCTTCAATATAACCATCTTCCCTCTTGTTAGAGGCCTTTTTTTGTTGCTGTACCAAAAAAAATAAGAAAAGAATCAAAGCTTTAAAAAATTACTCAAGCTTGCATTGCTTTGAAACTCTGAGCTTTATCCTTCTTCTCTCAGGTTTGCAGCTGCCTCAACTCTATTTCTTAGTTTTCCTTTATTTTTGAATGACATTTCATTTGTATTTATACTAGTTTGAACGTGGAGTTTTATTGGGCCAACATGAAATAAATAATAAAATTCTCTTTCGTTTGGTCGACCTGCACCTTAGACCTGCACCTTTACTCTTTCTTCTTTTTCTCCTATTGTTTTAGTTGCAAGATTCAATCATAGAAGATGCAATCTATAGCATCTGTAGTTGGTGCCACTCTCACTGGCAAAGACACTTATCCAAAATGGTGGAGGAAGATCAAATCTGCCTTCATCTACAATGACCTTTGGGACGGTATTTGCGAAGGCACCACAATAGAGATAGAAGCTGGAGGGCCCATAACCAGAGACCCAGGACCTCCAGAATCCAAGAAAGAGAAGGCCATTTAGAAAACAAAAGACAAGAAAGCTTTAGCGGTAATCACTGCCACAATCAGTGAAGAGGTGAGCCAGCACATATTGCCTGCAAAGTCATGTTTTGAAGCACTAAAAACGTTAAAAGATCTGTATGATTCACACTCTGAAATGGAAGTTATTCAACTAATGCTAAAACTATTCAGTTTAGAAGTAAAAGACAATGATCCCATGTTACTTGCCTCTGAAATCAAAGCTATCATGCACAAGATTCAAGTCTCTGGTATGAAACTAGATCTTCCCCTTGCAGCATTTGTAAAATATTTGTATCCTTCTCACTCCAACTATCTTGAGTCATTGCAAGCAAGTGACAAGTTCAAATCACTGACATT
>LPNX010349261.1:92983-134562 GCA_001517045.1 Pseudotsuga menziesii
AAACAAAGTCTAGATTCATGGGGGACTGGGATGATTCGTTGACAAGAATATTCCAAGGGGTGGATGAGTCACTGAGGCAACTTGCATCTCTTTGTGCCAACCCTCTTGCCAAAAGAAGTTTTATGAGGAGAATATTCGGAGGGTTTAGATCTGGGAAGGATGAGGAGCAAAAGCAAAAGCAATCTTAGGAACTTCCATGAAAGAGCATAAATCAAATGAGAAGAGAACATATCCGTTTCACATGTCATGCAACATGGAAATTTGGTCACATATGTGGGGAAACCATAGGAAAAGATTTATTGCTGCCAAGTGATGTTAGATGCACAAAAGCAAATGGTGTAGATTGTAAGGAGTTGGTAATGGCAAAAGAATTAGACCAACAAGTTGAAGACATTGTTGGGGAATCTATGGTTGGCATTACAACACATGAAGATGACAAATCAAAGCAGGAAGAGCACATAGATTTGCTTGGACATGAGGAGAGGCATGATCATGTGATACCCTTTTGGGAGAACCCATTAAAGGCTCGAGACATGGATAGAGTTGAGTTGGTTGGGCATTCATCCATTGGGCCAACCAACAATGAAGAACAAGAAGGCGAGAGAACACCCACCACAACTACAACGCCTCCAGACGATAGTCACCGGAAGAGGATTGAAGGCCTAAAAGAAGCTCTCTTAGCCATGAAGAAGAATAAGATACTCTGGGACGTCGTATTACAACAGAAGGGTGAGCTTGATGACCTTGGAGGTATGTGTGCCAAGTCAGCTGCCATTCTTTTATGTATTGGGGAACAAATTAGATCCCTAACTAGACAATACAAGAAGGATACTCCTGAGTTTCAAAGCAACCCTCTTCAGGGTCCATTTCCGCAAAGAGCAAAGGAAGTTTTGGGTTGAGGTAGAAGGAGCAGAATCTTCCCATTTGGTTTTACAGGTGGGCCAGAACAAAGTGACAGGGTGGCGGTATATGAGCATGGTGCAACATCAATATGGAGGGGTTGTTCCTTGTTTGGATACTTTTACACAGGGTCAATGTCAAGGAATGGACTGGAGAGAAGTAATGAGTTGGTATCCAACTGAGGGTATAATTTGTGGAGCGATATCCTTAGGCAGGGACAAAGTACAGTTGGAGCCAAAGGACATGGGAAATGATGGATGGCCAAGGTGGCATTGCTATCCAAGTTGATCTATTGGTGGCAGGATCGGTCAAAGGGTTGTTTGGGATCCAGGTATCTAGGGATCAATTCATGATTGGGTTGTAAGGAGGCATGAGGTGATCCAGTGGTTCATATGGGATCCTGGTATTGGCGTCCAGATGCATTTTACAGTTGACAGTTGTCGATTGCTTGAGGAGAAGCAATCTTGGTGAAGGAGGATTGTAATGTTCCATTACTGATAAATAGGGGATTGACTGAGGAGTACTGATACATGGGGCTAAGAATACATTAATACAACATTATTAGATCATCAGTATATTGTAGAAGGCCATTGGAGTAGATATCAACAAGCATACAGAGCATGCAGATCTTATTTCATCTTGCATAAGTCAACAAGCAATTAGTATTGCATGCATGCAAAAGTGAAGTCATGCAAACCCTAAAAGTTACATGCAAACCCTAAAAGCTATATAATAAGATAAGTCGAACCAAAAAGGATCATTGTTATTATTCATCAGTAAGATTTGGTTTGGAGAGCTCTGAGAGGTAATTAGGGTTGAGGGTGAATTCCTTAGCCAACATTGGGTTCGGTGGCAAAATCTATCCACCCTAACCAATTGATAGCGTAGACCATTAAGATATATCATCATACTTCAAAGACCACAAAGATTGTTAGAGAAATAAGGAGATAGCAAGATCAGGAGGATCTAGGGAAACACAGCTGGGCACATCCTTTCCTGTTTGGATAGTGATTTCTTCGTCTGATCAAGGGAGCATCTAGGATAAAGATAGGTTATCTACAGTGAGACAAACTGATATTAGGGAAGCGAGTTGTTTCGGAGAAATCATGGGCACATATGTGCTGGGAATTCCATCTAAGAAGAGCGTATTCTTCATTGTTAGTGCAAGCATCACCATGTATTGAGAAAGGGCGTAATTATCAATTATTGCAGCAACGATCATTCATTATTAGTGGGGCAGAGACTATCCTATTGACTGCTGCGAGTTTACCTACTGTGATTGTGGTTTTTACTGAGATCTGGAGCCATTAAATACACGAGCGCTCCCTTAACTGCTGCGTGTTACTTCATGAAAATCGTGTGCCCTAACTGATATGGAGATAGCGAATTAATTATGGAAGAAGCGCATGTTAATGGTGGCTATATGTTGATCACAAAGGAACGGTACATTAATCCATTATAGGAGCATCGATTCCATTCCTATTAGCTGCATGATCAGCCCCAAATGTTGTGGTAATCATCATCAGTCATATTCCAATGAAAAAAGGTCGTGAATCAGTGTTTGGGGCAGTGTATTAACCCTATTTAGAGACTAGATCTATCTTGACTGAAGTCATGTTTAGGAGCTGTATGCATCAACATGGGGCTGGAACTTCATCTCTTCGACTAGATCTTCTCTGCTGAGCACAAATTCCATTGCTTGAAGGCACACCTTTGTTGCTGATATTACCCTAGTCAAATCTGGGCGCATTCTGAATGAGTATCATCATCAAGACCATTTCCAGGTATGAGAAAAAAGGCTGCTACAGCCAAATTTGTCAGTGTTTACTGCTATATTTATGATATATATTATATACTGTTCATTAATCCATAATTCAATAAAGGAAGATTGTAGCTGCTACAGTTATAGTTCGTTTGAAGTATCTCTGTTTGTAAACCAATTTCATGGCAATTAAACAAGTAAACAGTTCTTCAATGCATACATGTTTATGGTAAATGAAAGATGGGTGAAATCTGAAGTTAGACACCCCAAACCAAACACAAAAACAAACAGATCTGATGTACAATTTACATTAGTAGTAAGAAAGAAACCAATCGTGGAATAAAAGTAAGGGCTTGAGAGAACTTTTCAACCAATAATTTAATCAACTATATAGTAATAGTGGAAAGGTTAAGGGCAGATTTAATTTGGAATGTTACAGGCAAGGACTATCTCCCTATGATGGGCTTATTTGCAATTACTTGTTCTAATACCCTTAAGTTCTTCAATTTGTTCAGGACGTCAAAAACCTGATAAGGATGTCAAAAACCAAACCATAAACCAAGTCAAGTCAAAGGGGTGACAACCAAGGTCAAGGGATTACACATCAAGCCACCATGCATCTTTGTGCAAGAGGTCTTCATAACAATATCAAGTCTCCAAGCACAAGGAATCTATGACACAAGCTACCATATGTGAGGAGACTAGGATCATCCATATCTGTCCATCAACCCTTGTCACTCCTTTGTCATTAATGGCTTGTCATCAATGACAACTATGCCCAACAAAATCTCCCTTTGTCATTGATGGAAACATCTCCTCAATTTCCTCCCCCTTTGACATTAAGAACAAAGTGCCAAACACTTCATCAAAAGCTTCACAGTGCCTAAAAATAATAGTATTTTTGAATACTTCCTGAGATCAAGCTGAAATGTTTGCTCCCCCTTTCATATAGACTTTTTCATCAGCATAAGCCTGCTCATCAAGGAAGTCTGCTATTGTGTCAAAAGATCTGCCACCACCATTAATCTGGTCATCATAGGTCTGCTTAAGCTCATGCCAAGTTCTGCCAATAGACAGAACTTCAAGCTCATGCCAAACCACCAAAGGAGTCTGCTCATACACATCAAGCTAGCAGTAGAATGCTACTCATACCAAGTCGATAAGGGTCTGTTTAAGTGCACTCTGCTCAAGTAGTCATTCTCAGGTCAATTTCTTTCAATTGTCAAAGTACTGCTATTTTCAAAACATTTTGAAGTACTAGTGGAAGCCCAAAGTCTAGTCATGAAAGGAGCAAGTCTCCTAATGATTCTGATATAAAGCTGTAACTTCGTCTAAGAATATGGCTTGATATTTGCAATGCAAGTGGCAGCTTCAAAACCAAGACTCTTTACTTGTATCAATTACTTAAACACTGCTGATGATGACTTGCCAATCCTGTAGATTTTTGAGATTTTTTACTTAAGTGATAAATTAATCACTTAAAACTTAGGAAAAGTGGGTTTTGGGGTATAGTGGGTGATTTGAGTTTGAAAACGAGCACCCCATGGAAAATTCCTCCCCCTAGCCACACTTTTATGACACTTTGAATTTTCTGAATTAAACTATTAAAAAATAGCCTAAGTTTACCGGAAGAATTATTTTTCTCGGAAATTAAAAGAATCTATGGGGGACCTAGTGCAATGTTCATATGATTAAACAAATGTGACTAGCATGGTAATATACATAGAAACCTAGACTTTAATAACCTCCTAAGCCCTAACCACCAAGGCTAATACTCTGGATTTGGAGTGAAAAACCCAAAAATTATAAGTCCTTTGTGCAACAACCGAAAATTAACAAGGGGGAAAAACCAGTGTTCCACGGGGACGCGCCTCCCAAGGTCGGGGGCTCGCCCCCTACACTTCCCACGCCTCGGGGGCTGGGGGGCTTAATGGGAAACATTTCCCTGCGCCCCCCTTTCTGCAAAACTTGGGGAAACGTGGGTCTAGGAGTTTCCCGGATTGGGGGGCTCCCACATGCCCCCTCCTGAAAATGGGGGGCTTCGACACGCCCCCACTGCCCTCGATTTTTTAAATTTTTTTACTTATAAAAGAAATGGTTCATCTTAAATTTTAGGCTTTTACACTAAATGGTCATTTTAAAACGAAATAGAAACAAATAAAAAGAAACAAACATCGATATGATATGCTTGGCTATAATGATTACATTAAATTACACTAAACTCTTCGAGAACATAAGCATGCTAGTATGCAAATGGTGATGGGATGAGGAATTGATATATTTATATGTTGGGGTTCGTATTTTTATTATTTTTCTTTTTTCTTTTTTATAATTTTAGAGACCGACCCCCCTATGTTAGGGACCCTGACGCCTTCCTGACCCCCTGTCCCCCAAAATTCTCCAAAATTTTGGGGTGTCTCTACACATCCCCAATGTGCGTTTCCCTGCTCCCACGCCCCTGCGTTCGGAAAACTTGGTGGAACACTGGTAAAAACACTCTAGAGTACTGCATTGATAGCTAAGTCTAAATTGGCCAAGCCTTCTACAAAAATTCATCATGCTACGTCAACTTATTACAATTTCCCCATAGTGTATGATCATGCAAAATTTTAAAAATGGGCCAAAATTGGCCCTGAAAAGTCTTCTGAACTTATGAGCACTGATAATTAACAAGGAACTTGTTCATAACTTCGGCTGCTCACTAGAAATCCACCTAAGTGCAACTTAATGGATAATAGTTCTAATACAATCCTCAGCTCTCAGACTTCTTGTTGTGAGAGACTTCCTATTTATATGATTTAATTACAAAACACAACATGGTAAATCATCACTTACAAAGTACATTTAGTTATAAGGATTTATCAATCTTACCCTAATTTGAGTATTCAAATTCCATCTCGATCTCTTCTACTTCCAATAACCATGAGTTTACCTCTTCTCTTCTATCAACTTAGATATCACCTTTTCTACTTCCATTAATTTTCGATGTCATCATTCCTTGGTCAAGGAATATCTTGCAGTGTTACGCTGAACCTATACCTAGTGGACCTTCAAATGTGCCCTAGGGAGAGAGGCTATTTTTTGACCAGGAGGGGTGTTATTCAGCAATGGTGGTCATGGCCGAGCCCTTTGGTCCTTCCTTTAGGAGTACTATGGCTTAATGGCATTGCTGACTGCCCTTTATTGGGTTTTTTAACCCTAGGGTTGGTGTCTGGGGCTCCTAGGGGTTGATCACTAGGTCACATGACTCCACACCTTGTTTGCTTGCTCTGGTGTCCTTTGCTTCCGCTATGAGACCTTGGTCTCTCTTCATAGCCACCGCAGACACCCTCCTGCACCTTCAGCTGGCTGGCGCTCTCTCTTCTTGGGCTCCTTCCTCAGAGGACGTCATCCTTCCTCCTAGGCCGTACTGCTGCTTTGAGGGTGTTGAGGGATTTTACAGCAATTTCGGGGTTAGATGGGGCATGACGCCCTCCCTCCAGCTTACTCCAGCCTTTCGTTTAGAGTGATTCGCTTATTTTAGCAGTTTCTAGCACTAAAGGGGGAAAATACCCCAGGTAGCCTCCTATAAGCCTACTTTAGGCCATATTTTTTTATGTTATAATTTTGAATTGACATTTTATAATTTCAAATTGACACTTTAAGGCATGTGGGTGTGGGTATTTTGTAAAGTGAGTGTGAGAGGCTATAAATATACCTCTTCTCACATCATTTGAACATAAGACAAGTGAGATAAAACAATATGCAATTATTTTACCCTACTAGGGCTCTTTGGGAAGTGATGCGCCCCTCTTGAGGAAGATGTTTTTTTGGGTTTGGATGACAATTTCTTGAAGCTCTTTGGTTTTATACTCTTGCTAAATGTGATGATATGATTTGTTGGTTAAACACTTGCACAATGAGGTATCTAGGGTTTTTCTTGATATGTCTTTGTTAAATGTTGATGATGAATGTTTATGGATTGAATGGTAGCCATTAGAGCTGCATTTTGTGTTGGCTAGGTTATTTTTCAACCTTTAGTCACCTTGGTTTGTAGAAGTACATCCCTCTTAGGAGTCCTAGGGTTAGAACCTTTGTCCTTTTGGTTTTGTTGTCAAACCCAAGATAGGCTTCTCAAAAGGAAGGTTAGTCACCTCCTTAGATGCCCTAGGGTTAGGGTAAAACCTAAAACCCTTGTCCCCAAATCTCTTTTCCTTCAAATCTATATTGCATTTGCATACGTAAATTAGCATTTTCATGGTAGAATTAGGGTTAGAAGTAGGTCTACAATTTTATATTAAAAACCCTAGAATTTTTTTTTTGATTTCTTGGCCTTCTTAAAATTTTGGCCCTCTCCTACAATTTGTCCTTGCCCTATTTGTCCCTAGAAACCCTAGGGAGAAATTTTAGGAGGTCCTAAAAATAGAAAATATTCCTAAAACCTAAATGTTTCCATAAAAACAAGCTTTAAAACAGCCTAAAATCAAACCTAACTAGCCCTAGCAACCTCCTTTCCTTCATTTCCCTGGACCTCCACTCCTTTTCTACCTCTCGAACTTCTCTCTCTAAGCCCTTGCTCCACACTCTTGCAGCCTCAGCCTAGGCCTATAAGGTCTCCTCTAGGGCTCTCCCCTCTTTGCAAAGTTACTGCTGGCTTATTTCAAGGATTAAAACAACCCTTGGTACTGCTGCTAAAACAATCTAAAATTTATTGCAGACTGTCACTTCTAGGGCTTCCTTTAACCTGTCATAAGGCTAGACTGACTACCCCTTCAAGAATTAGTAAGCGATGAATGCAAACTACTGTTGAATGAAGGAAATTACACCACATTTTTGTTCTTGAAATGATGTTAAGAACCCATGTCAACCCTTCTCTTTATTTTGTTAGTATATTTTGTTCGACGCATATGCTTTGTAAGTCGTTCCGTTAGTATGTTGTATTATCCCACATTCATGGGGAGTAATAGTTGTTTAGATTAGACTTAGTATATAAGTGAGTGTTGAGGCCAATGAAGGTATCCAAGAGTTATTTGTATTGAGTTTGCTCAAAGGAGGTTTCCCCCTCGAAGTGGCCTGCGATCAATAAAATCTCTTCTGTGCTCTGCTATTTTTGTTATATCGTGCACTTTCATTGTTTATTGCAGGAGGTTCCTCACATCTCGTATCAGAGCACTTTCCTTGGCACAAGTGGGGATTTTTTTTCTTTCTTATTTTTGGCAAAAAAAAAAGAGGGCAAAATTGGGCGGCTACTTTCAGATCAATTTCTGAAACTTCTTGTGCAGATTCAGAAAAAACAAGTTTCAGATTTGAATTCCTCTTGCAAAAAAACGCAGTTTCAAAAAAAATCATCTCATTTGGAGTTCGCTTCTCAGTGGAGTCGCCAGGTGAGCCACTCAAGTAGTTCGCCGAAAAAAGATATGTTGTAGGGAAAGGTGAGGTATGTTGAACCAAGGTAGGCCTCGACCTCCCCAACAACGACGCCAAAATGTTATCACCAACCTTGTAGTTGCCTATGTGAGGTGGATCCAGGATGGATAGTAAAGGGACCAGAAACTAAGGAGGTGGAACCAAGATTTCCTCAACTCCCAAATGGATGGTTGTCACGCCAATCGAGGCAGTCTTCGCTTTATGTTATCTTAGCCCAAGGCAACGAAGGGGGAGACCCAGATCTACTCTCGACAGGAGAGATCAAACCTAGACACCAGATCAGATCAAATGGACTTGAGGTAAGTAAGGTGTAAGGTAATGGAAACCCTAGATCTATGGATGATGTCACTAGGTGAACCAAGGCTTTGGATTAGGGTTTAGGAAGTGTGAGGCTTGATCCAAAGTGGGACACAGGTGACCTATGAGGTAAGTACTAGATCTGGGGTTAAGGTACTAGCAACAAGTGAAGATATCCGCTGCCTTGGGAAACATGACCAATGCAGGGAGGGAAAGGATAGGATTGGGGCTATCTAGTACCGATGGATAGACTCGATGAAAGATATGACAATATCAGAATACCTGAGTTACCAGGATAAAGCCAAAACATAGGAAAAACAAGCAAAAGAGGGGGGAGCGGTAGGGTTGGAGATCAGTGCCTGTCAGATCTAGGGCAATGGAGTCACTATCTACTCAGCGTTGGAGGAGACCCACTTGGGCAATACCTCGATCTACAAACCCAAAAAGGTATTTTGCCGGAAAAGTTGGATCATGGGAAAAACCAGCAGCTTGATGGATAGCGCTAGGGTTTGGGAGGCAAATTTTTTAGATCTAGGGCAACCTGTCCACTTCTAGCTCATCCTTGAAGGAGATTTGGTGAGAGGATGACCCAATCTACAAACCCAACAAGGTATTTTGCCGGAAAAATCAGATCCCGGAAAAAGTCAGAAAAATGGTGAATAGCGCTAGGGTTTGGGAGGACAGTTTCTCAGATCTAGGGCAGAACAACCACTTTCAACTCAGCGTTGAGGATGATTTGGTGAGGGGATGACCTGATCTACAAAACCCAGCAGCGGTTTGGCTTGAGATCAAGTGGTCTAATTTTAATTTTTTTTTGTTTTTTTTTTACTTATGGGATTTTAATGTGAAAATGAAGAAAGCAGATGCCAATGGATTGAGATTTGGAAGAAAGGTACTAACCTGTAGATCTTACCTAGAAATCCCTGTAGATGCCTTGATGATGATGATCCCTACTATCCCGATCAATTTGAGAAGCTTTGAGCAAGTTCTATGTCCAACGTCTTGCTCCAAGAAGTCAATGTGCCCTCTCTCCTGCACAACAAACGTCAACCATATCAGATTTGTTGCACCATGAGAAAAAAACAAAATGCTACAAAAAATAGGAAGAAGAAATCATAGATCGCAATGACACTAATGAAAACCCCCTGATACAAGTGAAGCCAATCCAAGCGAGTTGAAGAGTCCCTGCAAAAACACCCAAGCTAAAGTCACCCTCCTGTAGACAAGACAAAGATTCCCCAAAAAATATAGATTTTGCAACAATTTCCCGAATGCTAGGAAGCAAAAGACTTTTTAATCACCATCTAAGAACACCAGATGCAAAGGAGATCCAAGAAATATCCACAACAAAAGTTTTTCTATTATCTAGTTCCAAAGGCCAAAAGACCCCTTACAAATGAGAAGCTCTCTCCTTTAAATAGGAATGAGAGAACCAAAATCATAACCACTTTTCAAATGAGTGGCTAAGATTAAAAGATATAAATGTTCTAATCGACGGTTGAGATGAGCTCAACATACAATACATGTATCAATATAACAATATAATATAAAAGTGGATTAAATCACCCTATGAGAGGGGATCCCACTCAACAAGAAATAAATGAAAAGCACATGGTGGGTCCATGGAGTGTTAACTAACTCCCTCCGGGTGTCCCTATGGCACAATAAAAATAATATAAATTTTAAACTGTGAAATTGTGCCTCCTTGAGGAAATTGTGAGCCTCCAAAAGCTCCAGAAAATAATATAAAATGCCTGAAAAATAGATGTGGGCCTATCTAGGTGCTGCAACTGCTGGAGAAGGTGTGGAAGAAATCACTCTCATCATCAGACCTCATCCCATGCCATTTCCTTTCCTTAGTAGCCCAAATTGAATTCTTCAGTAGCCATTTAATTATTTTTTAATCTGCCTCGGGAAACGTGATCTTGCCAAAACAGCCTCCTAGGTTGCCTGCGTTGTCCAACTGAGCTCACCAGGCTCTCTGGGAGGAGGGTACTATGGTACAATCAAGTGGCTGGATCCCCTATGCCCCATACATCGCCCAAGGAGATCCAACAAAATCATCTCCCTGCTCAGACCTGCCATCTAGTGAAGCAAAACTGCACCAGAAGGGTAAAATGAGCTTGATCATCTTTGTAAGTGCCCAAAACTGAAAACAAGCTGTCTCACTTGACTTAGAAAGTCCAAATCCATCTAAGGTATATACTCATACCCTCTCCAGGGCTCTGCCTGATCATCTACAATATCAAATAGATGAAATAATAACCTGTAAATGACCAGATACCAATAATGTAACTCAAGTTGACATCCATATGCTGCAGGTGTTAAAAGGCTAAGACATGCTCTACAAATAATTTAAGTAACAATCATAACAAGTAGCAATCACTTCACTTGCGGTACACCAACCAAATACATATATAGGGTTTTATTTATTATAACTCAGACCAGAGTTTCAAGACTATACTCCCTTCATAGTTGTAGTCAATTTGCTAGTGAAGGGTGAAGGCTAAAATTCATAAGGTTAGGCCAAAGGATGACTGCCCACTCAACACTGTGACACTTTGGATATGGAAAAGGGATACTCACTATAGCCATATGTCGAACAAACAACAACAAAGGGGATGGAAGTGCCTCACAAATGTGTGAACTACTTCAGAGGTGCTTACTCACCTTGACAAATGCTCACAATCCAACTCAATACAACTAAGGCCAGCAATCTTTCGATATAACTTTTTAAGAACCATTGCTTTTTGGGCCTTTGATTTTCCATAGCCTTTGTCCACATATTTTTTATACAGACTTTTATCATTTAGGATTTATAAATTCATGTATGTTGAAAAACAATACTTTTCATGAATGTTTAAGTTATTTCAGTGCAATATTTTTAGAGCCAATTTCATTAGGCTAGCCTTGCATTCATGTATGTTTTAAAACACTACTTTTCATGAATGGGCTTTTTCGTAGATATACATTTCATTTCCAAATACATTGTATTGATGGCAGCGCTACTTGTTTCAGGTAAGCAAAACACATCCTATGCAACTCAAAGCCGAGACACAAATAAATAGGGAGGCTTATCCAACAAAGGCTCTAGCGGCGAAAGGTCCTCCATGCCACAAATCCAGTAGTAAGTCGGGCTGAAACACAACTGGAGGGTAATGGATGGGTGGAGACAATGAATAATGAAACCAACACTTGCAAGCGAGAGTATGGTGGAAATGACTACCTACCTCTATTCTCCCTAAGGAGGGTAAAACCAATGAGTATAGATCAAGAACTTCTAGTTTTGAGTAGGGACATCAATACATAAATGATAATATAGATACATCCAAGTCCACATATTTATATGACCCCTAGATCATGATACTAAATGCTAACACATGTCACAAAAATGAGTATAATAGTAGTGATAACCATAACACAATATAATATAAGCTGAGTCATAATCATGCAAATAATTCATTTGAATCAATATCTGTCCAATGAGAAAACACTGATGCAAATCTGGGCACTGCTAACTGCTCTGCACATGGCTAAATGGCTACATCAGTCCTCAAATCTGATTGTCCTAAGACTCGGTCCTGGCATGGGAAAGTACTATAGTCCATCAAATAAATAATGATCCATCATAAATGCTCATCTCAGCGTCTCATATGTAGGGGATCTGGCTGAAATATGTACTGAATCTGAAAAATAGAATATGGTAGCCCAGCTACTATATATGTGATAACATCTGGCTCCAGCTGGGACAAATGCTCTGCTAAATATAGCGCTTGAGAACCTCAGAATCTCTGATCCTCGCACTCTGCTACTAGCATCCTCGATCAATCCTTCCAACTCTGCAACTGTTGCCAAAATGTCAACAACTACCTGCAAAATGTCCAGAGCTATACCAAAGTCACAGACTAGTCGTCAGAACAATATGTAAATAAAATAAAGTACTTAAAATAAAAATGCGTGAAATGGAAAAGCGGAAAATAAATCTAATCTATAACCATAACTTTTAAGAAAAGTTTGATTTTTATTGTGTAGAGAAAGAAAATGAACTCAAGACTGAAAACTACACTAAGATCTTTGAAAAAGCAAGCTTCAGGCAAAGACAAAAGGTGCAAGACTAAAGGCTAAACTACTGCCCCAACGAGTCTTATTCAATCCTACCTACCCTACTCTAACTAGTTTAGACAAGTGTTAAGTAAAATCATAAATCCAATGTAACCACTTGCTGAACGAATCTATTGAGATTTCCTTATAGTTAATGATACAACAAATCAAAGATGGCTTGTAAGTAATGTGAATGAAAGTTGAAGCCATTATAACTTGTTTGAAAATCAAAGAAAGATATGGATAAAGAGAAATGAAATCATGCCAAGGATGAGATTGATTATTGCAAACTTCTTCCACCCATAGATCGATAGGATCATGAAAGGTATGCAAGTTCATTCTTGATGGAAGAAGACAATATGATTCATGACTCGGCCACTCCAAACAGTTCTTTGTTTTCTCCTCTACCCTACTAGGACATTCAATTCTATTCACTCCAAAAAAAATGGGAGAATCAAATGGGGACAAGTTGTAATGTAATGAAACTGTGAATGAGATCAAGCGCATTTGTTGTTTAAAAATGGAGAAAAGATGAAATTGATCTTTATACACCTCCAACCATCCATAGTACAGATTTACAAATTGAAAAAGTTTATTCATTACGGATGACTGAGAAGACTCAAAAAGTTGGTACGAGAGGGTGGATTAAAATTTATCTCCCAGACTCGGAATAATTGATCTCGGAATTTGATGTGAGGAAAGAGCTTTTAAATTAATTCCAGGAGTGATTTCAAGATTCAAAACAAGGTCAATATCCACACATTGAACCAACACATTTCGATTAAGGATCGGATGAAGCATTCTATCGATACTATTAGTACAAGGATCCTCATTGCAATGTTCTTGATCAAATTCACTTACAATCGTATCATCATGTGATCGTTCTTCTTTCAGCTCTAGATAAGGAAACGCATCAATAAGTTTGGTTTCAGTTTCTCTATCACTCTTACAAGCGTGCTCTTCAATCACAATATGACCACAAGATTGCTCTTCAACGGAAGTTTGATTGATTTCATCAAAGTCTAAATCCAGATTCAGATGGCTTGAATCCTGACTCAAATTATCGTCAATTAGGCAATGACTATAGAGTTTCTCTTCTAAAGGCTCTTCAATGGACTCACAAATGGAAGGCTCAACTATGAGTGCTTCTTGATGGCGATCGTTGGGTTCCCTTCCACGGATTAAATCCAAAATTTTCTCTGTGACTGCTTCAGGTAATAATAACAAAGTATCTTGTATGATTTGATTGATATCCCTCTTAGTTTCAGCATGAGGTTTTGAAACATTATCCTCAAAGTACTCTGTAACATTCTTTTGGATTGCAGGCACGCTCATAATTTGGAACATTTCAGGAGAGGAATGATCCAATTAAGAAAGCAAATTGCCAATATACTGATTATAATCATTGCTAGATTCACACTCTGAAGAATTATCAGTGTTCCTACCCCACTTATCTATTAACAGATCTGTGAACATGTCATACCCAGTGATGGATTCTGGTGCTAAATGATCAAACCATAGTTGAACATCCCTTTGCAAGGATTCTCCTAAGGCTCGCATATAAACATCTTCATTGTTCGCACTTCTAATTTCCATGTAATCCCAAAGCATATCCAAATGACTTTCAATAGATTTATCCTTATTTCCATTAAATTGGGGCAACCTCCTAGTGTAATCGTTTGGCATAGGATGAGGTGCCCCCGGTATTTGAGAAAAGTCGAAAGGAAACTGTTTGTCTTGTTTCTTAACAGCTCTGGTTACTTGGCTATAAGGCTTTGGCTGGGACTGACTCCTAGGTTCATGCGGACTTATAGGTTCATGAGGGGTAGTCACGACAAAACTTGTATTACATTGATGAAGAGGATTACAAGGATCATTCACTTGATGCTGGTTTACTAATCCACTTGGGATGGTTGGGAAATCTTTATTGCATGGGTGAGGAAATTGGTGGGTATCATAAAGATTGTGATAACTAGATTCATACCCATAATCATGCTCGAGATCATCCTCATACCCATAGTCTGATCTCCATCTATCCCTTTCGTTTATTTGCCTTCTAGTTTCATTTATACTTTCATTTATACTTTCACTTAATTTCTTCATGCGTATGATAAATATATCTGAATTCATTACGATTTATGGGATGGGTTCACTTCTCAGTGGAGTCGTGTTGTGGAGTTGCCAGATGAACCACTCAAGTAGTTCACCGAAAAGAGATATGTCGTAGGGAAAGGTGAGGTATGTTGAACCAAGGTAGGCCTCTACCTCCTCGGCAACGACGCCAAAATGTTATCACCAACCTTGTAGTTTCCTATGTGAGGTGGATCCAGGATGGATGGTAGAAAGACTAGCAACTAAGGAGGTGGAACCAAGATCGCCTCGACTCCCAAATGGATGGTTGTCACGCCAATCGAGGTAGTCTTCGCTTTATGTTATCTTTAGCCCAAGAGAACAAAGGGGGAGACCCGGATCTACTCCCGACAGGAGAGATCAAACCTAGATACCAGATCAGATCAAATGGACTTGAGGTACGTAAGGTGTAAGGTAATGGAAACCCTAGATTTATGGATGATGTCACTAGGTGAACCAAGGCATTGGATTAGGGTTTAGGAAGTGTGAGGCTTGATCCAAAGTGGGACATAGGTGACCTATGAGGTAAGTACTAGATATGGGGTTAAGGTACTAGCAACAGGTGAAGATATCCGTTGCCTTGGGAAACGTGACCAATGCAGGTAGGGCAAGGACAGGATTGGGGCTATCTAGTACCGATGGTTAGACTCGATGAAAGATATGACAATATCAGAATACCCGAGTTACCAGGATAAAGTCAAAACACTGGAAAAATAGGCAAAAGAGGGGGGAGCGCTAGGATTGGAGATTAGTGCCTGACAGATCTAGGGAAATGGAGTCACTATCTACTCAGCGTTGGAGGGGACCCACCTGGGAAATACCTTGATCTACAAACCCAAAAAGGTATTTTGCCAAAAAAGTTGGATTATGGGAAAAAACAGCAGCTTGATGGATAGCGCTAGGGTTTGGGAGGCAAATTTTTCAGATCTAGGGCAACATGTCCACTTCTAGCTCAACGTTGAAGGAGATTTGGTGAGAGGATGACCCGATCTAGAAACCCAACAAGGTATTTTGCCGAAAAAATCAGATCCCGAAAAAAGTAAAAAAAATGGTGAATAACGCTAGGGTTTGGGAGGATAGTTTCTCAGATCTAGGGCAGACCAGCCACTTTCAGCTCAGCGTTGAGGATGATTTGGTGAGGAGATGACCTGATCTACAAAACCCAGCAGCAGTTTGGCCCGAGATCAAGCGGTCTAATTTTAAATATTTTTTGTTTTTTTATTATTTATGGGATTTTAATGTGAAAATGAAGAAAGCAGATGCCAATGGATTAAGATCTGGAAGAAAGGTACTAACCTGTAGATCTTACCTGAAAATCCTTGTAGATGCCTTTATGATGATGATCCCAGCTATCTTAATCAATTTGAGAAGCTTTGAGCAAGTTCTATGTCCAACGTTTTGCTCCGAGAACTCAATGCGCCCTCTCTCCTGCACAACAAACGTCAACTATATCAGATTTGCTGCATCATGAGAAAAAAACAAAATGCTACAGAAAAATAACAAGAAGAAATCATAGATCGCAATGACACTAATGAAAACCCCCTGATACAAGCAAAGCCAATCCAAGCGAGTTGAGGCACCTCTACAAAAACGCCCACGCTGAAGTCGCCCTCCTGTAGACAGGACAAAGATTCCCAAAAAAATATAGATCTTGCAACAATTTCTCGAATGCTAGGAAGCAAAAGACTTTCCAATCACCATCTAAGAACACCAGATGCAAAGGAGATCCAAGAAATATCCACAAGAAAAGCTTTTCTATTATCTAGATCCAATGGCCAAAAGATCCCTTACAAATGAGAAGCTCTCTGCTTTAAATAGCAATGACAGAACCAAAATCATAACCACTTTTCAAATGAGTGGTTAAGTTTAAAAGATACAAATGTTCTAATCGACGGTTGAGATGAGCTCAACATACAATACATGGATCAATAAAACAATATAATATAAAAGTGGACTAAATCACCCTAGGAGAGGGGATCCCACTCAACAAGAAATAAATGAAGCACATGGTGGGTCCATGGAGTATTAACTAACTCTCTCTGGGTGTCCCCATGGCACAATAAAAATAATATAAATTTTAAACTGTGAAATTGTGCCTCCTTGAGGAAATCGTGAGCCTCCAAAAGCTCCAGAAAATAATATAAAATGCCCGAAAAATAGATGTGGGCCTATCCAGGTGCTGCAACTGCTGGAGAAAGTGTGGAAGTCATCACTCTCATCATTAGACCTCATCCCATGCCAGTTCCTTGCCTTAGTAGCCCAAATCGAATTCTTTAGTAGCCATTTAATTATTTTTTAATTTGCCTCGAGAAGCGTGAACCCGCCAAAATAGCCTCCTAGGGTGCCTGCGTTGTCCAATTGATCCCACCAGGCTCTCTGGGAGGTGGGTACTATGGTACAATCAAGTGGCTGGACCCCCTATGCCCCATACAACGCCCTAGGAGATCAAACAAAATCATCTCCTTGTTCAGACCTGCAATCTAGTGAAGCAAAAATGCACCAGAAGGGTAAAATGAGCTTGACCATCTCTGTAAGTGCCCGGAACTGAAAACAAGCTGTTTCACTAGACTCAGAAAGTCTAAATCCATCTAAGGTATATACTCATACCCTCTCCAGGTCTCTGCCTGATCATCTACAATATCAAATAGACAAAATAATAACTTGTAAATGACCAGATACCAATAATGTAACTCAGGTTGACATCCATCTACTGTAAGTGTTAAAAGGCTAAGCCATGCTCTACAAATCATTTAAGTAACAATCATAACAAGTAGCAATCACTTCACTAGCGATACATCAACCAAATACATATATAGGGTTTTATTTATTTTAACTCAGACCAGACTTTCAAGACTATACTCACTTCATAGTTGTAGTCAATATATGAGTGAAGGGTGAAGGCTAAAATTCATAAGGTTAGGCCAAAGGATGACTACCCACTCAACACTGTGACACTTTGGATATGGAAAGGGGATACTCACTATAGCCATATGCCGGACAAACAACAACAAAGAGGATGTCAGTGCCTCACAAATGGGTGAACTACTTCAGAGGTGCTTACTCACCTTGACAAATGCTCACAATCCAACTCAATACAACTAAGGCCAGCAATCTTTAGATATAACTTTTTAAGAACCATTGCTTTTTGGGCCTTTGATTTTCCATAGCCTTTGTCCAGGTATTTTTTATACAGACTTTTATCATTTAGGCTTTATGCATTCATGTATGTTGAAAAACACTACTTTTCATGAATGTTTAAGATATTTTTGTGCAATATTTTTAGAGCCAATTTCATTAGGCTAGCCTTGCATTCATGTATGTTTAAAAACACTACTTTTCATGAATGGGCTTTTTCATAGATATACATTTCATTTCCAAATACATTGTATTGATGGCAGCGCTACTTGTTTCAGGTAAGCAAAACACACCCTAGGCAACTCAGAGCCGAGACACAAATAAACAGGGAGGCTTATCTAACAAAGGCTCTAGCGAGGAAAGGTCCACCATGCCACAAATCAAGTAGTAAGTCGGGCTGAAACACAACTGGAAGGTAATGGATGGGTGGAGACAATGAATAATGAAACCAACACTAGCAAGCCAAAGTATGGTGGAAATGACTACCTCTATTCTCTCTAAGAAGGGTAAAACCAATGAGTATAGATCAAGAACTTCCAGTTTTGAGTAGGGACATCAATACATAATATAGATACATCCAAGTCCACATATTTATATGACCGCCAGATCATGATACTAAATGCTAACACATGTCACAAAAATGAGTATAAGAGCAGTGATAACCATAACACAATATAATATAAGCCGAGTCATAATCATGCAAATAATCCATCTGAATCAATATCTGTCCAATGAGAAAACAATGATGCAAATCTGGGCACTACTAACTGCTATGGACATGGCTAAATGGCTACATCAGTCCTCAAATCTGAGTTTCGTGAGACTCAGTCCTGGCATGGGAGAGTACTATAGTCCATCAAATAAATAATGATCCATCATAAATGCTCATCTCAGCATCTCATATGTAGGGGATCTGGCTGAAAAATGTATTGAATCTGAAAAATAGAATATGGTAGCCCGACTACTATATATGTGATAATAGTTATAATAGAGAATCTGAGCAATATTGATCGGGTTATGCTCGTTTTAAAGTTTTCGTCTCAAAATCCTATCTCTATTTACGGGTTTTTTTGGGCGTTGGGTGGAATTTCTACGAAATTTTTTCTAGTGCTGTGATTATTGCAGTAGTTCTTCATCTTTGCACCGGTATTATTCATTCAGATCAAGTAACCCTATCCGCTTAACTGTGGGAAGTACTTGGGCATAGCCTTAAAACTCATTGTGAGGAGTACCACAGGAACCCCGAAGTAGCTAGCCATTGAGAGGACCTTCTAAGCGATAAGGGAAACGACCCCTACCTGATTGACTAGTTCCACCCATGAGGTAAACCAAGAGCTGTCATTTATGGCAAAGCCGTTATCAGTATTACCTGAGTTATGGAGTGAGGGGTACTGCCCCAATACGCAAGCCGTTAGACAACATTGGTGGCCGAGTGAATCGATTGAACCTTTAGGAATCCGAACATACCTAGGGTCCATATCCATTTCCAGTTGATAAAGTGCAGATTTCCAGAACCGTCACAGATCATTTCCTCCATTTCCAGTTGATAAAGCGTAGATTTCCAGAACCGCCAGAGATCATTTCTGACCATATGTTCTTTGATTTAGCTCCATTTACCTTGAAAAGTCACTGTAACCCCCGTAATCCCATTCTGCATATTTCCTTCCTTGAGGACCCTATCCCAAATTCCACTTGTCGAAGCCCGAAATTCCACAATTGTCTATTTTTAGGGTTTGCCATAACTCTTTCAATTCTCACCCAATCGCCTTCAAATTTTGCCACTGTGTTTGTTTCCCATTTCTGGTTGCCCCTCTTTGACAAATTTTCCCATTCTTTCACCCCGCTTCTGAAATTCGCATTTTCTGCTTCCCTGCCCCTCAGAAGGTATTTTAAACCTAGTCAAACCCCAATTACCCACCAGAGTTTTTCCCAACTCAAAATTTTTCTTTTCTAAAACCCTTTTCGTTTTTGTTTTTATACCCATTTCCTTAAAAAAAAATCTGCTTATGGTTGTCCCCCGCGTAGGAGCAAATAAACAAATGGAAACAAAACTTGTTGCCATCAAGACCAAACTCAAAGATCTGGATAAAAAAATTCTTGGCCTCCATCTTCAGCCTTCACCCATGAGAAACCGTTGACAACTGGGGTATTCTGCAGACACTGGGTTCTCTTCCTCTAGCAACTTTCGTGGGCCGAAGCTTGATTTTCCTCGTTTCAATGGTGATGATCCGACTGGATGGATTTACAAGGAAGAACAATATTTCAGTCTACATAACACTTTTGATGTCAATAAAGTGCCACTTGCATCCTTTCATTTGGAACATGAAGCCCTTCAATGGTTCCGTTGGTACATCAAGGATCATGAAGAGCCATAATTGACAGATTTTTTCCAACTCCTTTTGCAACGATTTGGTCCTAGTGGTTTTGATGACGTCACAAGAGCACTCACTAAATTTCTCCAGACAGGCACTGTAAGAGAGTATCGAACAAAATTTGAGAAATTGGTCAATCACACAGAAGGATTGTCTGATGCATTCTACCAGAGTTGTTTCATCAGTGGTCTGAAGGATACAATTCAATCTGAGGTTAAAATGTTCTGTCCCAACATAATGATGGAAGCCCTAGGGTTGGCTAAGTTGGCAGAGGACAAGATCAGGGTTCAACAACGCTCCAAATCCACTTTTATTCCATTCAGAAATATGGTTCCCCAAATACCTCCAATCCCGCCAGCTCATAGAACCACTCTTATCAAGCATTTGTCTGAACTCGACATGTGGGCACATAGGGAAAAAGGCCTTTGTTATAATTGTGATGAGAAATTCACCCAAGGACATCAATGTGCTGAGCAAAAGCTCTATCTCTTGGATGTGGCTTCTCCACCTGCACTTGAAATTTGTGAAACTGCTCAGGATCCAGTAGATGAGCAAGTCGACATTCAAGGGCTTACACATTGAAGGGCTTACAATCAGGGTCTCTCAGCACCATTAGTTCACATCGCATGGAAAACTTCCTTAAGAAGAATTCACATGGTGTCATCGCTCAGCTCCATTTCATTCAGCTGCAAACTTAAGCAGTCTCCACTACTCTCTTGGATCTTTTATTCAGATGCAACCTTCAGATGCCCGATTTTTCCAAGCCCTTCACTATTGAGAGTGATGCTTGCGACAATGGACTTGGTGCTGTCCTCCTTCAGGATGACTATCCCATTGATTTCACCAACAAATTCCTTTCTGGTAAGAATTTAGCCGCCTCTACATATGAGAAGTGGCGGCCATACCTCTTAGGGAATCATTTTTACATAAAGACTGATCACTAGAGTCTGAAATATTTCCTGGACCAATGGGTCTCATCCCCAACACGACAATACAGAAGCGGCGGCCATACCTCTTAGGGAATCATTTCTGCATAAAGACTGATCACTAGAGTCTGAAATATTTCCTAGACCAACGAGTCTCATCCCCAACACAACAAAAATGGGTTAGCAAACTCATGGGTTATGACTATGAGATCACTTACAAGAAGGGTAAGGAAAATCTTGTGACGGATGCTCTTTCCCCCACATTTGATGACCATGTGTCTCTTTCAACTATTTCTATGCCTATTCCAAATTGGTTACACTCTGTTCAGCAAGGCTATGTCAACGACTCTTCATTATCTGAAATCATCCAACAGTTGGCCAGTAACGCTTCTGTTGTATCGCATTACTCTTGGGATGGTTCTGCTCTGAAAGACAAGGGTTCTCTGGTGCTTCCACAAAGCACAGATCTTAAACATGCGGTCTTCTATGAACTCCATGCTTCTCCATCAGCAAGGCACTCTGGGTTTCTCAAAACGTATGAGCAGGCACGACGTAACTCCCCTTAGAAGGGAATGAAACGAGAAATTCAACAGATGGTTGCCGAATGTGCTCCCTGTCAGCGCCACAAGGGTGAAACTACACTCCTTCCTGGATTGCTCGAACCTTGCCCATCCCTACAAGGATTTGGACAGATATTTTGATGGATTTCATTCAAGGGCTCCCTAAATCTGGAGGGAAGACTGTAATCTTGGTTGTGGTTGATCGGATCTCCAAATATAGTCATTTTTGTGCTCTCAACCATCCATGTACCGCCTCCTCAGTCACACAAATTCCAGATATTTCGTCTTCATGGAATCCCTTCTTCCATTGTCTTAGACCGCGATGCAACTTTCACAAGTCATTTTCACCTCATTGGCACCAAACTAAATATGAGTTCAGTTTATCACCCACAACCAAATGGTCAAACTGAAGTCATCAACAAATGTTTGGAAACGTATCTTCGTTGCTTCACCTCTGAACAACAACATTAGTGGGAAAAGTGGCTCCCTCTCGTTGAATGATGGTACAACACTTCCTACCATATTACATCTAAAATGACTCCATATGAAGCAGTTTATGGTCAAGCACCTCCAGTACTCCTTCCATACACCCCCAATAGTTCACCAGTTCAGGCAGTTGACATGGTTCTTCGAAACCGAGATCAGATTCCTCACATTTTGTAGGACTCACATGGCAAGAAATTGCATGAAATAGCAGGCCGATCAACACCGTTCTGAACGCACTTTTCAAGTTGGTGATATGTTTTTTCTTCATCTGCAGCCTTACAAGCAATCCTCCTTGAAAGTCAAAGGGCATCTGAAGCTTGCTCCAAAGTTCTATGGGCCAAATACTGTTCTTCAAAAGATTGGGTGGGTTTCTTATAAATTGGAATTTCCTCCTTCTTGCATTCACCCAGTATTTCATGTATCGTCTTAAGAAAGTGATTGGCACCAACATCAGAGCATAAATTGTTTTACTAGAACTCGATAACGAAGGATCCATCATTTTGAAGCCGGAGGCCATCCTCAATAAGCGCACTCGTCAACTTCGCTCTCGGTCCATCACAGAGATCTTAATTCAGTGGCACGACATGCAACCAGAGGATGCTACATGGGAACCACTCATTCAGATTCAGCAACAGTTTCCACATCTAAAGCTTTGAGGACAAAGCTTTTCTAAGAGGGAGGGGATGTTAAGAACCCGTGTCAACCCTCTTCTTTATTTCGTTAGTATATTTTGTTGGATGCATATGCTTTGTAAGTTGTCCCGTTAGTATGTTGTATTATCCCACATTCATGGGGAGTAATAGTTTTTTAGATTAGACTTAGTATATAAGTGAGTGTTGAGGCCAATGAAGGTGTCCAAGAGTTATTTGTATTGAGCTTGCTCAAAGGATGTTGCCCCCTCGAAGTGGCCTGCGATCAATAAAATCTCTTCTGTGCTCTGCTATTTCTGTTATATCGGACTTCCCTTCCTAAACCCTTGCTCCACACTCTTGCAGCCTCAGCCTAGGTCTATAAGGTCTTCTCCAGGGCTCTCCCCTCTTTGCTAAGTTACTGCTGGCCTATTTCAAGGCTTAAAACAGCCATTGGTACTGCTGCTAAAACAATCTAAAATTTATTGCTGACTGTCACTACCAGGGCTTCCTTTAACCTGTCATAAGGCGACACTGATTACCCCTTCAAGAATTAGTAAGCGATGAATGCAAACTACTGTTGAATGAAGGAAATTACACCACATTTTTGCTCATGAAATGACTACTGAATATGCTTACTGTTTATAAGTTATCCATAAACAGTTGCATAAAAAATTGGCTAATGAACCTTATCTTATTGGCTTGTGAAATATATGAATTTTGAGACTGATTAGTACATGATTATATACAGATATTGAATGCATTTTTACTTTATCTCTTGGATGCCCTACTGCTGCATACCTGAAGTTGTTAGTGTATACATGAACATATGTTTAAAGGGTGAATGACTACTGCTGTCCTAACAAATGATACAAGTATTGTTGTAAGAAGCATTTACATTCTTGTCCTCCATTGATGAATGAGTCCACCTAAGGCTATCATAAAGGTATTGGTCAAACTTGCAATATAATGCTTCTACCCTTTCTATTGGCTATACTTGCAATGGATGGCATTCGGGATTTTTAAAGTTGGTATGCTAGTTGCACTCACAAAGTTAGTATTTGTATGAATAGTATGTCTTCTTCATTCCTTGAATTGACTTCATTCCTTACAGATTCGCTTCTAGGGCTCTCCCCTAGGAGGTTCTAACTTCCAAAGAAGTTTGAGAAAGTGACTTAGGTGACAGTGGTCACTTTCTCCTTCATATGCTTATCGGTGAGTAGCCCTGTTAGTTCATCCAGTAACATTGCAGTACATTTGAGGCCTGCAAGCCAAGCTTGTATATTATGCACCCCCTAAGGAAGCTACAATGCAACCTTACAGTACTTTTGACACCTGCAACCCAACCTTGTGTCACTTCTTTGTAACCTGCAGCTCAACCAACCTGCACCCTGACCTTGTCATAGTCTTAGTGACTCAGAATTTGACTTTCTTATGCCATAATATTTATTCATGTGCAACACGTACCTATGTATCTACCATATCAACCTGCAACCTGTGCTTGCAGTATAACTATACCGTATCATAGCAAATTGAAAATTCAGTTGGGTGCTTAAAATACTACTTTCATGTTTCTTGCTGTCTACTTTACATCTATCATTTGGAGAAATAGAGTGATTGCACAATTTTGGATCCCCTATGGAAGAATCAATGTAGTAAAATTGTGGGAGAATGTTATTAGATGCATTGATATTAGAAAAATACTGTTTAATCATACTACCCTCAAGTGGCAACATGACTAAATGAAGTGAAACGGTAACTGCAATTGATTTCAGTAAACTTTAGCAGTTTGAGAGAGATTGATACATTGACACTAGCTACAGAACTGCTAACAAGCTATAAGTTCTTATTCACTACTATATCTTTAAGAATATAGTTCATTTACAATTCTGACCTTTACAATAGTAGCTTATTATTATTTTTTAAATCATTAGTTATGTAAAATGTTCTATAGTAAGCCCATGGGGCGTAGAATAGATGGTGGATGGGTGTACTGTTAAGGCACTCCTTGTGTAAGGTCACCGGTTCGAAACTCCGTGGGTGCTTGCTTACAAAAAAAAACATGTTCTATAGTACATGTTCAGTTGTTACAAAAACATAAGAACCTTGCTGCAGTTTTGTATTAGGAATATTATAATTATATTGCCAGTCTAGGTGAAGATTGACATGGCAGTTTCATGTGTACAATAGGTTGATACTTCTTAATTTGTGAAAGTGTGCGTTGTGGATGTGCCTCTCTTTCTCTCAAGTTTCACTGCGTAGAATGAATTTCTCGTCATTTTTATGTTTGGGTGTTACCTTTTCTAAAAGTAATTTTGTAAGGGTATTGGTTTGGCCTTTTTGTAGTAATAATATTTACACCTCCTGTCTGCAGCCAATGCTCTGTGTTAGTGCCATTAATCCTTACATACTTTCGAAGGTGCCTATTTTAGTACATGCTATGGAGATGCGTAAGAAACTGAGCAAAATGTTTGCTTGTATTCATTGTCCTGCACGGGCATCCATACAACAAAGTCTTGGATCACGCCGATATCTTCTTGAGAGTAGTGACTTTTTGGCTCTGCGTGACCTTGTGGATCTTTCAAAAGGTGCATTTTCTGGTGAGTGACATTTTTAACTAGATTTCTATTTACAAGCTGATGATTCATTGGGCTGGAAAATTAGTTTCTGTTTAGCAGAGACTGGCACTTTAACTATCTTAAGAATAAAAAATTAAAAAAGGTCTGATATTTGATACACTCTTTTGGTCAAACAATTTTGAATTCCTGTAGATTTCTTAGGGTCATCTTGAGCAGATTAGAAGTGCGATGAGTTTTTCTAAGTCGTACTATCATTTTAGTCCTTTCTTATTTTTACCCTACACAGAAATGAAATGAAAATATTTTAGTGTCCACTGATGACCAAAAAAGGCCAACGGGACTGGAAAGTACAGCAGAGTACATTGTTTACCTTATCAATGTAGAATATGTATGTGAAATATTCTGTATTAGGTATCTTTTTTGTCTATTTTTTTGCTTTTGTACTCATCCATTGCAATTGTTTTAGCAATAGGCTTCTCACTTCATGCAGCTGTGAGAATGGTGTTATAGGTACTGCTGCATTGTATACAGGGGCTGGATATGCTTCTGAATTCTTAAAAGTTTTAGGGGAGCATGTAAAATCTTCGATTTACCCTATGGCATCCGTCTCTGCCTGGAACTTGAAATTCCCCAGCTTTGAAGAAGGACAAGGTTGTATGGATTCCACTCATTTCTTGTTCTTAAAGGCATAAAATTGATATCTTCTTAAACATATTTCTTTTACTGCTTATTGTTTTTAGATTGGTCACCTATTTATGCATTACTTTAAGTTGTTTCCAGTTTCCACATACTTATAGCACATGTTACAAAGTCTAACCTTGGTCTAATATTTTATTGCATAAACAAGCATAAACTCTCATTGGAAAAATCTGCTACTGGAAGGAATTTAGTATTTGAAAAATAAGTAAAGCAACACACCGTCACAAGAGTTCAGCCAGGTTGTTGACTTTTAGTATGAAATGCTTTTTGGAAACTTGGGTAAGTTTCAAATTGAGAATTGATTAAGACAGCCGAGTCAAAAAAATTGATAAAAGTAGTTGTTATCACATATAGATTTGCAGCTGGGCTTCCATGATGCAGCATGCAGACTTATCTTTTATTTTATTCCGGACTACTTTTCACATGGGGTATTAGCATGGATCTTTACAACTTCAGCCATTCCAGGGCCTTGTTCATCAGATTTTCCTTGTCAGGACTGAGATTCAGGAGTCCATTGAGATGCTTTTGGTGATGATCTAGTTCATTGTAGCAGAGCAGCAGATCAGAGTTGGTACACACAGTTAGAGAGGGGCTTATCAGTTGGAGACAGGTATATATGGTGAGATCAGGTATACACTTTCTTGGTTTGATTTTGCTCTATGATGTATGTCAAACACCTATGCTTGTCATGTTAGGATGATTATGGTGACCTATGCTTATATGTACTAATGCTTTAATATGTGTTATGACTAATCAAGGGACTTGATGTGAAGTCTGTTGCTCATGCCATGCTTGTACAAATAGTAAACCTTAGTGCTAGGTTGGTTCCATGTATCACTTGTTCCCATCCATCCAATTTCATCCATTGTAAAATTTGTCCTGTGACTTACACTGTTTGAGACTTGTGAGATTGAAGATCCTTTCCCCATTTTGACCTCTATGCATGATGGATCCCATGTTTTGTGTCTCGGCTCTGAGTTGTGCAACAAAACTTGCTGAACCCTTGATCCTTTTGGGCCAAGAGAACCCGCTGGTGTTGGTTCCTGAGCTTAGGTGAGTTGGGTTTTCAAGCCTTCACCTCTCTGGTTGGTTTCCCCCTTCACAACTAATTCTAATTGTCCCTTAGGATCTCTTCACTACAGTTTCTTGTGTACTCAACGCAAGGGTCCTAGAAAATAGCCTCACGGAGCTTGATCTTTAGCTTGGATGTGAGTCATAGACATGATTGTTATAGTGGAATGGGCTCTTTTCAGATCATCACATCCACCCGTTAGACACCACCATTCCCTATTGTTTATCTATCATGCATATGTCACTTTGGTTGTGTGTACTTGTCATTATTCAGATAAATCACAAAGTCAAAGAAGGTCAAAAGTCATTGCCCTTTTCCTTAGCCTTTGTTGTCCATCCTCACCCAGCAATAGCACATTGTTTACCCTTTGTAAGTATGGCATGGACAAGCAGACTTCCAGAAAGTTCCAAGATTCTTTAGAAGCATAGGTACATCTTACTATTATTATTTTTATTTGTCACCATGATTATGAATAATTGATTTAAGCTTGGTTTTGATATACACCATTGGAGCATTTCTTACCCTAGATGCTTACAAGATCATTTTGATGCAGTATCTCACCTTGATTTTGGGTACTTTGACCGGGTCAACTTAGTTGACCAAGTCAAGCATGGTTCTCGAGGCAGTGAATCAAAATACATGGTTTAAATTTGTTCCAGACATGCCCAGGACCAATACTGCGGTTTCAGTTTTGAGAGTTTGGCCTCGGTTCTCCTGATAAGTGATCATTATCACTTAATTATTGGCCAAATGATCAAATTTTATTACAGATGGTGGTATGTTTGGTTCTCCTAGAGCAGTGCAGTGTTCTAGGGGGTATGAGTAGTCACTTATACCATTCTTCTATGCCTCCAGATCATCCAGAGCAGTCAGTTCGCCCCAGTTTGCACCCTGGACAGAGTTATGATGGATTTATCATTTTCCAGAGGTTGTACCAGCAAAAATGAACTAGAGAATTCAGTGAAAAAATTGATCAAGGAAATGGCTTGGAATTTTGGCGGATGATGTGTCTCAGCATCCCGAACAGTCCTTCAGCAGTTGTTCGGATTATATTTATCTTGGCTTAGCCAGTGAGGAAAGCCCCCCAAGGGGCGTCCCCTCTACTTGGCTAATGATGTATTGTATTGTTATATCATATGATTTGAAGTTGTTAAGGGGCCTAGGGTGAATTAAGCTCCTAATGACACCATCCTATGTATTATCATGTCACATCTTATGTTATAATGTGACTTTCACTTTAGAGAGTCATCCTTGAGCAAAGTGCGCCCCGTCTTTTGACTTAGTCACTTGATCCATGTATTGATCTATGTATTGTTGATCTCCACCGTTGATGATGTTATAATCTCAACTGTTAGATGCAAAAGTAAGTTAGGGTTTACGTCTTTCTCAAACTATTTAAGAGAGGTGACCCCCCATTGTAATTCTTGAGCTCTAGCACTGGATTTTGAATAAAGAAGATTTGTTTGGGATTACTCTCTATGTATCTTATGAATGATTTGACGATCTGATGATTTATATTGGTGCTCTTTTGTACTGAGCTTGTTTCAGAAGATATCTTGCATTTTTTCCTTTACCCACTTCTTCTGCAGGAAAGGAGGCGCGATAGGAGATAATAAGATAAATAAGATAATTTTATTAATGTCCACTAATGACCACAAAGTAGGTCAACGGGACTGTCGGTTACAATGATATGTTATGCATGTGGGAGGATCAAATGATCTCCCGGAAAGGAAATATAATATAAGCAATACAGGTGAAATGGAAAGAAGTAAAGATGTGCAAGGCGAGCTAGGATGTAGCATGGGAGAGAGAGAGGGCGCATTTGTGGGGCAACTCACCATTTGCCCGACTCTTGGGGTGTTCGGTTCAGGGAGTGTCTCTTTCTAAATGAATTTTTACTTCTTGTCCTTTCTGTATTCTACAGATCTAGTTCGTTTGTCTGATCTTTTGATTGTTCTCTGATCAGGCAGGTTGAGAAGGGTGCTTGGGTGATTGGTTGAAGCATAACAACATCAAGATTCTCTCCGAGAAAGTTCATCTGATCAAGAAAGGGACATTCTTCATCATTTTTGAGGTCATCTGCAAGATCTAGGTATGTCTCATAGGTGATTCCTCCTTTCATTTTCTGCATGCATTGCCCATCATTTCCTTAACTAAAAACCCCTCATTTAATATTAGGAAAAATCACCAGACCAATTTGCATCGAGAATTGGCAAATTTGGCGATCTGGGTTTTGTTCGGCAAACCGAAAACCCCTCTCCCTCAAAAAACGTCAACCTTGGACTCCTCTGCCCATCTCCAGGCATTGGTTTTAGTCTAAGAGAAAACGCCCTTGTTTGGTCTGCTAGGCAGTTTCCCTCTGTTCCTGATCTGGTTTCACTTGGGTATTTTTATTGTCGAATCCTTTTACTAAAGTGGGTGTGTTGAAGGCCTAATTTCATTATATCAACCTCGGTCTGGGTATTTTCCACATTTCTGATTAAATCTCTGCAGGGTCTCGGGTCTAATCATTTGAACAAGCACACAAACCCTAGATCTATTTTAAACTCTGTAAGTCATTGATCTAATTGATTCGAGTAAGATTTCAATAATCCTTAAACACCTGTATTCGAATACTCCTTAAATTGTGGCTTATCCCTTAAATCTAGGGTTTCCAGCTCTCACCTTACGTATTCACTCTTTGGGCTTGATCTGGTGATTGGCTGTAGGTATGTCCTTTCAGGATAAGATCGGGTCTCCCCCATTGTCACTTGGGCATTCAGTGACATAAAATGAGGGAATCCTTAACCGACGTGACAACCATCCATCTTTTGGGGGTTAGGGTTTTCGTAGGTCATGACTTTGGTTGCCTGACCCTTCTTCCATTCTGTATTGGATTTCTATATCGGGGAAACTACAAGATCCGTGATAACAATAATCTTGTCGATTAAATATTTTACAAGTTCATCAAAGTGTTAGCCATTTTAACTATATGTTTGAAGTTTGGACATGTTAAAAGTGTGCTAAAATTTGAGTCGCAAAAAGTCTTGGAGGCAAGTGAAGAAAACCGTCGGTAGAAGCATTTGAAATCAAAATAAATACGCACTATCAAAGCTTAAGTAATTGTGTTTGAATTCAGATTGGTCAGGGCGTAAGGACGTCAATTGAGTTTGCCAGCCTAGTGTCATAGGTTTTGTTACAACTTTTTCTCACACCCTGGGTGACAAAGTCCCAACTCACTAGGTAAAAGACAAGGGCAACTAAGAGGGAGGCCAGTGTCGCCTCACAGATCCCTCTTCTACTCTAGGATGGGAATTATTTCAACACAAGGGAGGCTTCCCTATGGGTGATAATCTAACTTTTCTGGTTGATTTAACAAGGCTTGGAAGATCGATCACAATGTTGGTTTCTTGTGAGATTATCCAATATGTTTTTCCAAAGTTTCAAGGTTTTATACAGCTTCCCTACTTGCAGATTTTTGAGTGGCACAAGGGCTTATGTAAATTTGATTTTAGTGGTATCAAATTCTTGAATAAATTTCAAATTTAGATGGTTGTTGCATTGAGAGTAGCGAGGTGATCTCAGACCAGCATGGAGGATATGTTGTTACATTTGGCACGTTATGTAATGTAACATTCCCAAAAATAAAAAGTAATTTAAAAAATTCATGTCATCTTATAACTTATAAAAAATAAGAAATTAAAAAATTCATGTCAGTTCATAAAATAACATAATTAAAACCAGCATAGGTCTATCTTAAACCTGGATCTATTAAGGACTGAGAGGGATCCAATTTCTTCAGGTGTAAGTTTTTTTAATCTTAAATTTTTTACACATCATGAAAAAAATTACGCCTCAAGAAATTGGATCCCTCTCGATGCTTAATAGATCTGGGTTTAAGATAGATCTATGTTGGTTATAGAAGTCCCAACGCCTCAATAAATTGGATCCCTCTCGATGCTTAATAGATATGGGTTTAAAATAGATCTATGTTGGTTATAGAAGGCCCATAAACAGATCTTAAAAAGAGTATATGAGGGTTGGAATGAAATCTGTTTTGTCTTATGATTTTAATGGATTATATTTTAGATTTAATTCTATAACATTCTCAGGAACTACTATACCTGAATGGGTTCGCTTGTTTCTTTGAATCTCCCTTCTTCACTTGCTAGCCTCATGGTAGAGGTGCGAGTGTAGTGGATTATGTCCTCTGTAGCCAACACTTATTCCCCTTTATTTGTCGCCTCTCAGTTTATCTCAGCTCCCTTGCCAACCATGCTCTTCTCTTCTCTCTTTGGGATGACACCTCCCTCCTTAGGACCACCTCATACTACTATCCTACTCAACGAGGGGGATTTGGACATATTTTCTTCTCAACTTCGTTAGATGCTCCCCTCCGAGTCCTAGTTCTCTTTACTTGAATTAGCCTGTTTGAAGGACACTTGCCTCTCATCCACCATTTAGGAAGTATCCTTAAAGTACTACGGTCACTCCACTTGGTTCACTCCCTCCTCCCAAAAATTTGGCTCCAGCCCCATGAACCATTGATACGACGAGGAGTGCAAGTCTGTTCACCACCAGCTTCATCATGCTTTCACCCATGCTAAAATCAGTCCTGAAACATATCATTGATATCAGTCCCGAAACATATCACTCATTTGCCAAATAAAGGGTGCCCTAGGGGGGATCAATGCGCTCTTCAATGTTGGTCATCAGGAGGTAAAGTTTGTATGATTCCGACGGTTGGTTTTGGATATGTCTCGTGTTTTATCTTGCTGGTTTTAATTCCAGAAATATATGTGGTATCATTATATATTTATCATCGCTCCTAACCTTCCAAGTCAAAGGGTTTATGATGCATATCTTTCAATGAATCCATTAAGGCATCGGTCTACTAACAATGGGAAGGTATTGTAGGGATATAGATGTTTTCTACTGTGTTTCTTATAGGTCTCTCCTTACTCCATTTCGGGGAGCCTCTCGTGGCCCAAAGGAGCACGGGCTTTTTACCGGATGAACTAACAGGGCTAGTCATCAGCAAGCATGTGAAGGAGAGAGTGACCACTGTCACCTTAGCCACTTCTCCAAATTACTTTGGAAGTCAGAACCTCTAAGGGGAGAGCCCTTCTGGAAGACACTAAGACAACAAAGCTATGTCTTCTATACGAGAGTTAGTGACCAATTCCTTAATGGAGTCAAATTAAGAATGAAGACGACATACTAATAAACAAATGTGAATCTTGTAAGTACTATCAATACATCAACTTCAACAGTGCATTTGTCTTTGATAAGTACATAACCAACATCAACTTAGATCAAGCCTATATTATATAACAACTGTGAAGTGTCATCCATCCATGTATAACCAATTACAAGCAAAATGAAAATGCTTCCAATAGCAGTGCTTATATGAATTGTTACAACAACAGTGATCATTCACCATCTAAGGATATATTCATATATTGGTTCCAAGCATTTCAAGTACACTAACTAATGTATCCAGCAATGTTCATCACCCAACAAAACATGAATCTTGGTTGCTTCTAATCATAAGACTGTTTAGTTTAGGAAAGCAAAACAATATGTATGCTTGCAAATAGGGTCTGAAACAAATCTTTAAATGATCATTCACTACCAACCATAGGGTATTTGCAAATATTCAAAGTTTGAACTATGATCATATCCAACAATGTTAGTATGTACAGTCTGATATACACATGCTAACAATATTAGAATCAGTACTTCCTTCAATAACAAATCGCACCAATAAATAGCTAACCTTCTAACCAATTTTAATGTGTTTGTTGTGCAGAGTTAGAGGACTGATAGAATGGGAAAGGTAAGGCTTCCACAAAGTAGCAGACCCTGTATAGGGTGGGCTGCAGCCTGTCACTGAAAGGGCAACCCTTTTGGTTGGAATGGCCTTGGACAAGGCCCTAAAGGGCAGATCGAATGATCATATCCGACAATGTTAGTATGTACAGTCTGATATACACATGCTAACAGGATTAGAACCAGTGCTTCATGCAATAACAAATCACACGAATAAATAGCTAACCTTCTAACCAATTTTAATATGTTTGTTATGCAGGGTTAGAGGACTGATATACTGGGAAAGGTAAGGCTGCCACAAAGTAGCAGACCCTGTCTAGGGTGGGCTGTAGCCTGCCACTGAAAGGGAAACCCTCTTGGTTGCAAAGGCCTTGGACAATGCTCTAAAGGGCTGGCCGAGGGTAGAAGGGGGCTAGCAGAGGTCTGTTCCAGACCTAAAGAGGAGGCCGAGGAGCTAAACAAGTAGCCCAAGGGTGATTTGAAGGTGGTCGAGGCTAGAGGGAAGCCCTATAGGGCTACTTTTGTCAGGTCGAGGGGAGAAAAGGAACAAAAGGGGGCACAACCGAGGGTGTTAGCAACCTTAGGTATTAGGGATGAGGTCTAAAAAGGAGGTGAGAGGAGGGTTTGAGGTGAGTTGGAGGTGGGGTAAGGCAAGTAGAGACCAAGAAGGACAGGGCCGAGGGTTGCAGCAGCAAAAGGGAGCAGGCCTTAGGCTGAAATAGAGGAGAGAATGGTAGGCCATGAGGGAGAAAGAGAGGAAAAAGGAGGATGATAGAGCAAGGAGAGTTAAGGCAAGGGTTTTGGGAGCTTAAGGGAAGAGAAAGAAAGCATAAGAGAGAAGGATGGAGGCTCGCTTAGCGGTTTATGCGAAATGCAGACCTAATCTAACATGCAAAATGCAACCTACCTAACCCTAGATACTAGGTTTTGTAGAAAGGAGAATTTTTAGACAAAGGGAGAAGACTTTACCCTAACCTAGGGCAACTAAGAAGGTGAGTAACCCTCCCTTGAGAAGCTTAACCTAGGATTCACAACAACCCTAAAGACCTAAGGTTCTAACCTTAGAAGGACTCCTATAGGGACGTACTTCTACAACCAAGGTGACTAAAAGTTAATGAAAGACCTAGACAAGACAAAATGCATCCCTAATGGCTACTGTTATCACCAACCTTGTAGTTTCCTATGTCTGATGGATCTAGGATGGATGGTAGAGCGGCAAGCAACTAAGGAGGTGGAACCAAGACTGCCTAGACTCCCAAATGGATGGTTGTCACACCAATCAAGGCAGTCTTCACTTTATGTTACCTAATTCCAAGATAACAATGGGGGAAACCCAGTGTAATGTCCTCTTCTGCTTAGGCATTGAGGACCAACCCACTAACCTATGTGATTCCTGTGGGTTCGGGTGGTACTGACAGTTAGGGAATCAACTGAAGATTGATGCCATCTACAGAAAATCTAGGGTATCAATATTATATCACCATTGGGTCGAAGAGGGCCACCGGAGCCAAAGGCCACCGACATGCATGACATCTAAGCATTATTTAATGATGCATGCACCCGATTAAGTCTCCATGCGCATGCATGCAAGTCAACTGCAAATTAGAAGTTAAAGTGACCTAATTAGGTCAAAAGTTAGGGTTTTCGCAGTTGAAAGTTATAAAAGAAAGATAAAGTGAATGGAGACTTTACTTTTGATTATTATATGATTTTGGATCTCTTAAGCAGCAGCACAGCGTGCGGCCACAGCAGTTGGGGTTGAAGACGACGTTTTCAACTAACGGGGTTTCGGCAGTGAGATATCTGCCCTAGTCTCATCCAGGGTAACAATCCAGGTTCACCATCTGCTCTTCAATTTATTCATTCCTTTATAGTTATCCAGTATCCATCAAAGATTGTTTACACGGGCATGTGTGCAATCGTAAGGGGGTTTTTAGCTGGAAAACCCCAAATCATTCACTGGGTCCTCAGATCTCAGTTTACCTTCAGAAACTAGGCACCATTCTCATCATCGCTATCATACTCCAGTACCCGGTGATTATAAGATCCGGTTTTGCCCATCCGAAGCAGTTATCAGCAATTTTGGGATTAGGGGGGCGTGAGCAGCTAAACCTCCAGATCAATTCGCTAGAGACCTCAGAACTTCCGCATGTGTCAGGCATCCTCTTTGGCACGGGACGACTACCACTCTTGCGAATTCTCAGCTTCAACGGACACCTCCTTCACTGAAAACGTCATCCTTAACTGATTTTGGGTTCGTGCTACTGGGGTATCATCAGAGGCCAAAGGTACCAGTTCATCTCTAGATCGGCTCTTGATGCATGCATATTCTCTCAAGAGCATTTTAGCCAGCTTATCAGTGGTAAGTGTTACATTCTATCCTGCAAACCCTAACCCTAATTTCAGCTATAAACTAGGGAATTTTTGCATGGCAGTTTGCATGCCCGGCTATTTCAGTAACTTTGCATAGAAATAGAAAATATCAGTATTTGGGATATTACAGTGGTATCAGAGCATGTTCCTTGCCAGCTGTGGGCTTGAACATGAGAAGTAGATGAATACAGAAGAGGATACTTTTGTAACCTATAGGAAAAGAAGGGGTAGGTACACGGAGGACTTTGAGGATATCCAACTAGAAGATACCAACTCAGACATCGACCCAATAGGTATACACTCTGACAGGGTAAAAGGAATGGGAGAAGATGAGGACAGAATGGAGTTTCGCAACTTAGTATCTGCGTTGCAAGACTTAACCAAAGGGAAAAAAGATATACTCAATGCAATCAACAAATTATAGACGAAACCAGAACTAGGTAACAACAGTACACCTCCCTCACCAATAGACAGAGGGTCTACAAGCAGTAGTGGGAAGGTTGCATACACCAATATACATAATACATTCTCACATATATAGCAAACCTTCCAACAGGCCTACTATGCCTCACTTCTTAGCAGATCCAGTAGGAGGTCCAGTCATGCAGGTAGAACCTAGCGAACCCTTTGGGGCTTATTTGCAGGAATACAGGGACTTGGGGGATGAGTTTCATGCAGCCATGTCTTTTTCGGATTTTTGCAACATGAAGAGTAGGAACATGCCCAGGAATTTCAACAAGGGATTCAATCATAACTATGAGTTGCGGAAAACCTTGGGTAGGTTGACCATCCCAAACTTTGATGGGACTCGCGGAGGTTCAATGAGGATATGGGTTCAAAAGTTGGATACCTACTTCCAACTCAATCCCATGGCAAAGACAAATGCCATTAAATTGGCTACACTCCACCTGGACGGAGAGGCTCATGAGTGGTGGTACCACGGATTAGTGACATTGGGTCACAACACCATTCACTCCTATGGTGAGTTCACTCAGAAACTCATGGAGAGGTTCGACAGGAAGGATCCAGAGATACATTTAAGAGAGTTGGCTCAACTCAAACAGACAGGTAGCGCAGAAGCCTTCATCTCAGAATTCCAGAGGATAGCGGTCATGGTAACAGATGTGTCAGAGAGCAGGTTGATGATGTTGTTCACTGAGGCCCTGACAGAGCCACTACGGGGATGGGTGAAAGCCTACAAACCCCCCACTCTAAAGGATGCCATTAGCAGAGCCAGAGATTTCCAAGATTTGGTTCCGAAGAACAGGTTCCCTCTCAAAACAAACTTTCCAGTTAGGGACAAGGACAAGAAACCTTTCCAGCAAGATTTTCCCAAGAAAACATGGTTAGACGAGGACACTAGGAAAGATTTGAGGCGAAAGAAATTATGTCTTACCTTTCAGGAACCATGGGTGCCAGGACACAGGTGTGCAGGGAAGGCAAAGGCTCACTACATCGAAGTGTATTCGGATAGTGACAGGGAGGACTATGAACAGGAGGCAACAGAAGAACTACGAGCAGCAGAGGAAGAATCACTCCAAGGTGATACACCAGAGGGAGTCATTGCTACGTTATCTGGAGTACCGAGATTCCATACTCTCAGGGTCAGAGGAGTAGTACAGGGCCACAAAGTGGGAGTATTGATTGATGGGGGAGCAACCCACAATTTCATTGACTCCACTTGGGTAGCCAAGAGGGGTATTCAGACAGAGAAGTTCGAAGGATTTACTGTAGCGGTCGCCAGGAACTCCAGCATGGAGTGCAACTATTGGATTCCAAAATTGAATGTCATATTAGGCAACTACCAGATGACAGATTCATTTTATGTAGTAGATGTGGCAGATACTCATGTAGTATTAGGTGTTCAATGGCTTTATTCAATAGGGAAATATACTACAGACTATTAAGCAATGGAAATGGAATTCCAGGGGCCAGACGAAAAACCGGTAGTTTTGAGGGGCATGAACACTTATTCCCCAAAACCGGTCTCTTCACAGAGAATGGAGGCAGTACTTAGACAGGATGACATAGAATGGGCTGCAAAATGTTTTGTCACCGTTAGGAAACCTCCAGAGAATAGCACACAACACCCAGGTGATATTCAGGCCTTATTATAGAAGCATGAAAAGGTATTTCGGGACCTTCCAGCAGGTAGACCGCCAGACAGGGGTTTTGAACACATCATTGAGCTAGAGGAGGGAACACAGGCAGTCATCACCACTCCTTATCGGCATCCCAAAAGATAAAAGGATGAGATCGAGAAGACGATCAAAGAATTGTTGGAGCTTGGATACATTCAGCCCAGTTCTAGCCCCTTTGCATCATCAGTGGTCTTGGTCAAGAAGAAGGATGGTACACTGCGAATGTGCATCGATTATCGAGCACTCAACAAAAAGACCATCAAAAATAGGTATCCCATCCCTAGGATTGATGAACTCATGGACGAGCTGCAGGGTGCCAAATACTTTTCAAAGATTGATCTTCACTCCGGGTACCATCAGATCCGAGTAAGGGATCAAGACATCTCTAAAACAACTTTTTGTTATCACTATGGTCACTATGAATTCCTGGTCATGCCTTTTGGACTTACCAATGCTCCAACCACTTTTCAGTCGTGCATGAACCATACCTTCAGAGTTCAGTTACGTAAGTTTTTGCTAGTATTCTTTGATGACATCTTGATTTGCAACAAAACATGGGAGGAACATCTGAAACACCTGGACGAAGTATTGAGCATTCTAGAAGAACACTCGCTTTATGCAAAAATGTCCAAGTGTGAATTTGGCATGAAGGAAATGCTGTATCTAGGGCATATAATCAATGAGAAAGGAGTACAGGTTGACATGGATAAAATCTGAGCTATCCACGATTGGCCCGTGCCAAAAACAGTCAAAGAATTGAGAGGCTTCTTAGGCCTTTGCACTTATTACCGAAGGTATGTTGAGGGGTTCTCCTAATTTGCTGCACCCCTCACAGATCTCACAAAGAAGGGGGCATTCACCTGGTCAGAATTAACACAGAAAACTTTTGAGGAGATGAAAGTCATTATGAGTTCTTGCCCAGTTTTAGGATTACCATACTTCTCACAACCATTTGTAGTAGAATGTGATGCCTCAGGGGAAGGCCTAGGAGTAGTATTGATGCAAAACCATCACCCTATTGCATTTGAGAGCCGAAAACTGAAGAACTACGAGCGTCGCTACTCCATATATGACAAAGAAATGCTAGCCATCTTACATGCTCTCACGAAGTTCAAACAATACCTAGTGGGCAACAAGTTCAAAATCATAACAGCCTCAAGTACTTGGAGCAGAAGGAACTCAATGGGCGCCAACAGAAATGGGTCAATAAAGTACAAGCCTACGATTTTGAGATATAGTCTGTAAAGGATAAGAATAATATAGTAGCTGATGCATTATCCAGGAGATCTGCTTCATTATCTCTCATGAGTATATCTACAGATTGGAGGGCTCTTCTCTTAGTAGAATACTCCAAAAATAAATTCGCTTGCGAATTATTGGATGGACAAGTTCAGGATGACAGGTACAGAATTGTCAATGACATCATCTATTACAAGAGCAGGATGTACCTCGTTCCAGAATTAGCTTTAAGAAAGAAAATCATACAGGTGGCACATGACTCTCCACTATCAGGGCATTAGGGTTTCTTGAAGACCTACAGGCAGATCCGAGAGAGGTTCTCATGGAAGGGCCTCAAGGGGGAGGTTATGCAACACGTGCGAGAATGTAGCATATGTCAGCAGAACAAGATTGTGCACATCCATCCAGCAGGGTTGCTTCAGCCACTACCGATTCCGGAACAGAAGTGGGAAAGTATCTCCATGGACTTCATTACAGGATTGCCCAAGGTCCAAGGGCGAGATTGCTTATATGTCGTGGTTGATTGAATGACCAAATTCACACATTTCTTCTCTATATCATCTGATTACTCCGCATCCCAGGTAGCTGAGTTATTTTCTAGGGAGGTCTTTAGGATACACGGGTTACCTAAGACCATTGTCAGTGATCAGGACAGTAGATTCACAGGTGCCTTCTGGCAGGAGCTATTCAGATTAGTGGGGACCGAGCTTGCTACTAGCACGAGTTATCATCCCCAGAGTGATGGACAAACCGAGATTGTCAACAATTGGATTGAAGGATATCTGAGGAACTATGTAACAGGGCAGCAGCGAACTTGGATTAAACGGCTACACTTGGGGGAGTACTGCTACAATACTACCTACCACATGTCTATTAGGCTAACACCTTTTAAGGCATTATATGGCTATGATGCCTTGGACTATGCAGATTTATCATTCGAAGACAGCAGGGCTCCTAAGGCAAAGGATTGGATACAGGACAGTTAGGATATTCTTAAAATTTTGAAAGAGAACTTACAGACAACCCAGAATCAATAGAAGTTGTATGCAGACAGACACAGGGTTGAGCGGAGCTTTGAAGTAGGATATCTGGTATATTTATGGCTCCAACCCTACATACAGTCTTCACTTAAGAAGAAAGGAGCGGAAAAGTTAAGACCTCGCTTCTACGAACCCTACAGAATAATCATGAAGGTGGGATAGGTGGCATATGAACTAGAACTGCCACAGGAGAGCGAAATTCACAATGTATTCCATGTGTCCAACCTAAAAAAGACCATTGGACAACACATTGCTCCATCAACAGAATTACCTCCTTTAGATGATGAGGGACTATTGATACTGGTTCTTGAACGGATCATACAGACTCGAGAAAGAAAACTCCAGAACTGGGTGATAAGAGAATACTTGGTCCAATGGAAAGAATTACCTCCAGAGGATGCCACGTGGGAAGAAGAACAGGTATTGCAGCATCCCAGTTTGCAGTTGCTTGAGGACAAGCAATCTCAAGCGGGTAGGACTGTAATGTCCTCTTCTGCTTAGGCATTGAGGACCAACCCGCTAACCTATGTGATTCCTGTGGGTTCGAGCAGGTACTGACAATTAGGGAATCAACTGAAGACTGATGCCATCTACAGAAAATCTAGGGCATCAATATTATATCACCATTGGGTCGAAAGGGCCACCGGTGCCAAAGGCCACCGACATGCATGAGATCTAAGCATTATTTAATGATGCATGCACCCGATTAAGTCTCCATGCGCATGCATGCAAGTCAACTGCAAATTAGAAGTTAAAGTGACCTAATTAGGTTAAAAGTTAGGGTTTTCGCAGTTGAAAGTTATAAAAGAAAGATAAAGTGAATGGAGACTTTACTTTTGATTATTATATGACTTTGGAGCTCTTGAGCAGCAGCACAGCGTGCGGTCACAGCAGTTGGGGTTGAAGACGACGGCTTCAGCTAATGGGGTTTCGATAGTGAGATATCTACCCTAGTCCCATCCAGGGTAAACCATCCAGGTTCACCATCCGCTCTTCAATTTATTCATTCCTTTATAGTTATCCAGTATCCATCAGAGATTGTTTGCAGGGGCACGTGTGCAGCTTTAAGGGGGTTTTTAGTTGGAAAACCCCAAATCATTCGCTGGGTCCTCAGATTGCAGTTTACATTCAAAACCCAGGAACCATTCTCATCATCGGTATCATACTCCAGTACTCGGTGATTATCAAATCCGGTCTTGCCCATCTGGAGTAGTTATCAGCAATTTTGGGATCAGGGGGGGCATGAGCAGCTAAACCTCCAGATCAATTCGCTAGCCTGCCTAGAGACCTCAGAACTTCCGCATGTGTCAAGCATCCTCTTTGGCATGGGACGACTACCACTCCTGCAAATTCTCAGTTTCAACGGACACCTCCTTCACTGAAAACGTCACCCTTAGCTCATTTTGGGTACGTGCTACTGGGGTATCACCGGAGGCAGAAGGTACCAGTTCATCTCCAGATCATCTCTTGATGCATGAATATTCTCTCAGGAGCATTTCAGCCAGCTTATCAGTGGCAAGTGTTACATTCTATCCTACAAACCCTAACCCTAATTTCAGTTATAAAATAGGGAAGTTTTGCATGGCAGTTTGCATGCCCAACTATTTCAGTAACTTTGCATAGAAATAGAAAATATCAATATTTGGGATTGTTGCCGCCTAATACACACTTTATGACACAGGAAAGTCACAACCTGCTATGTGTGTCCTTGGGGGCAAGTGAGAGCTGGGGACCACTGTCACCACAGTCCGCAACTCCTCCGTTTAGGCAAGATCCCAACAGAGCCAAGGGGGGTAGTCCCTATGGGAAAACTATTAATTGATGATTAATTAAAGGGATCTTTTCTTAAGAAGAGGCTAAGACCTTATATGAAACAAGACCAGTGCCTAGATAATGGAGTCAAAATATTTACAAGTTACAA
>LPNX010349261.1:135462-190044 GCA_001517045.1 Pseudotsuga menziesii
TAAAAACCCGTTCCATGGTGTGGCATCCGTATCATATGACCCGTACCAGCACATAAAATTACATTAATTTTCCCACACAGGGGAGCGGACATTTCGTTTACAAAGGGGCAATTGCCCTGCAGAAGAGAAAAATCCTCAAATTTTTCCAAGGTATAATTATGTACATCCACATGTACATGGAGTTGCCACCTAGTCGAAATAGGTGGGCAACAGGGATATTACACCCAGATCTACTCTCGACAGCAGAGATCAAACCTAGACACTAGATCAGATTAAGTATGGCTTGAGGTATGTAAGGTGTAAGGTAATTGGAAACTCTAGATCTATGGAAGATGATACCAAGTGGACTAGGGCTTTGAATGAGGGCTTCAGTCGTATGAGGGTTGATCCAAAGTGGAATACAAGTGACCTATAGGTGTAATACTAGATCTAGGGTTGAGGTACTAGCAACTGATGAAGATAACTGATGCCTTGGGAAACGTAACCGAGGCATGGTAAGTAAGGATAGAGTTGGGACTGTCTAGTACCAAAGGGATAGCCTTAATGAGAGATATGACAATGTCAGATTACCCGAGTCATCAAGGAGCAGTCAACTTTCAGGGGAAAGAGGTCAAAAGAGGGCTAGCGCTAGGCTTGGAGATCGGTGCCTGTTGGGCCTTGGGAAATGGAGTCAGTATCTGCACAACATTTAAAGTGAACCCACCTGGGATATGCCCTGATCTATGGACCCAGAAAAGTGTTTTCCCGGAAGATTCAGTTTATAGGGAAACCAGCAGAAGGAGGGCTAGCGCTAGGGTTTGGAGAAGCATATATGCAGATCTAGGACAACTAGGAGTCTATCAACTCAGTGTTGGAGGAGAGATGAGATCAGAATGGCCTGATCTACAAACCCAAGTCAGAAAATTTTAGAAAACATAAGATCTGGAAAAGTCAAAATCTGATGAAGGAAGCTAGGATACTGAAAGTCAGTTTTTCAGATCTAGGGCTACCTGGAAGGAACTAGCTCAGCGCTGGGGGTGTTTTGGAGTGAGGGAGACCTGATCTACAAACCCAGATGATTATTTTCTGGAAAAATTCAGATTTGGAAAAGGTCAAAATTTCAGTGTGGGGCGTTGGGGTTTTATCAATCAGTTTTTCAGATCTAGGGCAAGCCAACAATCTTTTGGACAACATTGAAGATGAAATGGTGAGAGGGATGCCCGATCTACAAAACCCTGCAGTGGTTTGTCCAAAGATCGAGCGGTTCCCCGATTAAGTATTTTTTTGGACTTTTAAATATTTTGGAATTTTCAATAAATTGAAGAAAAGCATGTAGAATGGATTGAGATCATGGAAGAAAGGAACCAACCTATAGATCTTACCTGGAAAACCTTGTAGATGCCTTGATGATGATCATCCCTGCCATCCCAATTAATTTGAGAAGCTTGAAGCGAATTCTATGTCCAGTGTTTGCCCGAGGAAGTAAATGCGCCCTCTCTCTTGCACAACAAACGTCAACCATATCAGATTTGTTGCCACATGAGAAAAAAGCTAAGTGCTACAGAAAAATAGCAAGAGAAAATCATCGATCACAATGACACTAATGAAAACCCCATGATAAAAAACGAAGACAATCCAAGCGAGTTGAGGTCCCCCTGCAAAAATGCCCAAGCTGAAGTCGTCCTCCTGTAGACAAGATAATGGTCCCCAAAAAATATAGATCTCATAACAATTTCCCGAATGCTAGGAAGCAAAAGACTTTCCTATCACCATCTAAGAACATCAGATGCAAAGGAGATCCAAGAAAATATCCACAAGAAAAGTTTTCTATTATCTAGATCCAAGAGCTAAAGACCACTTACAAATGAGAAGCTCCCTCCTTTAAATAGAAATGAGAGAACCAAAATCCTAACCACTTTCAAAATGAGTGGCTAAGATTAAAAGATATAAGTGTTCTAATCAATGGTTGAGATGAGCTCAACATACAATACATGGATCAATATAAACATAAAGTACCAAAGTGGACTAGATCACCCATAAAGAGGGTACCCCACTCAACAAGAAATAAATGAAGCACATGGTGGGTCCATGGAGTGTTATCTAACTCCCTCTGGGTGCCCCATGGCACAATACAATAATATAATATTTTAATTTTTTAACTTCGTACCTCCTTGAGGAAATCGCGAGCCTCCAAAAAGCTCTAGAAAATAATGTAGAAACGCCCAAAAAATAGGTGTGGGCCCAATTAGGGGTTGCAATTACTGGAGAAGGCACGGAGGACATCACACTCATCATCAGGACTCATCCCATGTCATTTCCTTGCCTCAGTAGCCCAAATCGATTCCTTCAGTAGCCATTTAATCATTTTTTAATCTGCCTCGAGAAACGTGAACCTGCCAAAACAACCTCCTAGGGTGCCTATGTTGTTAGACTGAGCCCACCAAGCTCTCTAGGATGGGGGTACTATGGTACAATTAAGTGGCTGCACCCCCTATGCCCCATACAGCGCCCTAGGAGATCCCAATAAAACATCTCCCTGCTCAGACACATCATACTATGAAGCAAAACTGCATCAGAAAGGTAAAATGAGCCTGATCATCTCTGCAAGTGCCAGGAACTGAAAATAAGCTATCTCACTAGACTCAGAGAGTCCAAATCCATCTAAGGTGCATAGTCATACCCCTAAAAGGTCTCTGCCTGATCATCAACAATATCCAATAGACAATATAATCACTTGTAAATGACCAGATACCAATAATATAACTCAGGCTATTATCCATCTGCCGCAAGTGTTACAAGGCTAAGACATGCTCTACAAATCATTTAAGTAACATTCATAACAAGTAGTAGTCACCTCACTAGCGGTACATCAACCAAATACATATATAGCGTTTTATTTATTATTTACTCATACCAGACTTTTAGGACTATACTCACTTCATAGTTGTAGTCAATTTGCTAGTAAAGGGTGAAGGCTGAAATTGACAAGGCTAGGGTAAAGGATGACTTACCAACTTAACATCATGACACTTTGGACATGGGAAGGGAATACTCACTATAACCATATGCCGGACAAACAACAACACAGGGAATGGTAGTGCCTCACAAATGGTTGAGTTGTCCAGAGAGTGCTTATTCAACTTGGGCATCATGTTTACATCAAATTTGACCCAGGTTCATTAGGACCATAAATTTCATTTCCATGGCCTTTTTGGCCTATATGACCTTTTGGGGACTTCACCAGTGCTTAAAAGCATAGCTAACTACAGCTTTCATCTAGGACATATTCAACAATATTTGGATATAGCATATATTTAACCATTTCTTTGGGGACCTTTTCTTATACCATTCACGGAGTATTTTAGCATTTAATTGCTCTTGCCCTTTGCTTGTATATGTTAAGAAACACATTTTAGAATTTACATTTTCCATGGGCGCATATATAAACATTTCCAATACAAGTAGTACATGAGCTTTCAGTTTTAGCCAACAACATCTCAAGTGACTAGGGGGAGTTCTGCACAGTGCCAAACATCGGGACAACCGACCAGAATGATTTAGGCATACAATCCAACTCACCTAAGGCAATTTCTGTCACCAACTCAGAGCCAAGACACACTATAAACTTGGGATGTTTTTCCAACAAAGGTTATAGCGGGGAAAGGTCCTCCATGCCATAAGTCAAGTAGTAAGTCGAGTCAAAAACAAAACTGGAAGATAATGGATGGGTGGAGACAGTGAAAGATGAAGCCAACACTAGCAAGTCAAAGAATGGTGGGAATGACTACCTCTATTCTCCCTAGGGAGGGTAAAACCAATGAGTATAGATTAGGAACTTCCAAGTCTAAGTAGGGACACCAATACATAATACAAATACATCCAAGTCCATATATTTATGACCGCCAGATCATGACACTAAATGCTAGTATATGTCACAAAGATGAGTATAAGAGCAATGATAACCATAACACAATAAAATAAATGCCGAGTCATAACCATGCAAATAATCCATCTAAACCATCATCTGTCCAATGAGAAGACACTAGAACCAATCTGGGCATCACTAACTGCTCTGCAAATCACTGAATGGCTACAACATTCCTCGAATCCGAGTGTCTTGAGACTCAGTCTTGACATGGGAGAGTATAATAGTCCACTAACAAAATAATGATCCGTCAAAATTGCTCATCTCAGCATCTCATATGTAAGAGATCTGGCTGAAAAAATGTACTGTATCTGAAAGATAGAATATGGTAGCGTGGCTACGATATATGTGATAACATTTGGCTCCAGTTGGGACAACTGCTCTACTGAAAAGAGTGCTTGAGAACCTCAGAGTCTCTGGTCCTTGGACTCTGCTTCTTGCATCCTTGATCAATCCTTCCAGCTCTGCAACCGCTACCAAAATGTCACCTGCTACCTGCAGCATGCCCAGAGCTATACCAAAGTCACAAACCAGTTGTCAGAACAATATGTGGATACTATATAAAATACTGAAATAAAAATGCATGAAACCGAAAAGCAGAAAATAAATCTAATCTATAAACATAACTTTCAAGAGAAAGTTTGCATTTTTATTGTGCAGGATAACATAAATCAAAACTATACTAAGAGCTTCAAAGGTGAGCTTCAGGCAAAGATGCAAGATTCTACACTACTGCCGGGAAAGGCTTATTCAGGTCCTACCTACTCTAACCTAACCAATTAGGCAAGTGCTAATTAAAATGATAGATCCAATGTAACCACTTGCTAAAATGATTGATTGAGCTTTCTTTACAGTTAATGATACAACAAATCAAAGATGGCTTAAAGGTAATGTAAATGAAAATTAAAACCATTCTAGCTTGCTGTTTGAATTTCAAGGAAAGATCTGGACAATACGGAATGAAATCATGCCAAGGCTGAAGTTGAATTTCTATAAACTCATCCATCAAGATACTGATAGGATCATAAAAAGTATGTGGGTTCATTCTTGATGGAAGAAGACAATATGACTCATGATTTAACCACTCCAGCCAGTTCTTTGTTTTCTCCTCTACCTTACTAGGGCCTTCAATTCTATTTAATCCAGAAGAAATGGGCGAATCAGATAAGGACAAGTTGTAATGTAATGAAACTGTGAATGAGATAAAGCCCGTTTGTTGTTTAAAAATGGAGAAAAGATGAAATTGATCTTTATACATTTTCTCCAGCCATCCATAATACAGATTTACAAATTGTAAAAAATTATTCATTACGGATGACTGAGAAGGGACATGAAGTGGCTTTTCCCCAATTACGTGATAATGCTTAAACTTCTAGTTAAAAATTTGGAAAGTATCAACTTGATTAAAAGACAAACCCATACAAGAAAATTCGAAAAGTTAGGACGAGAGGGTGGATTGGAAATTTTTTCCTAGACTTGGAATAATTGATCTCAGAATTGAAAGAGCTTTTAAATTAATTCTAGGAATGATTTCAAGATTCGAAACAAGGTCAGCATCCACACATTGAACCGACATATTCTGATTAAGGATTGGATAAAGAATTCTATTGATAGTATCAGGACTGGGACCCTCATTGCAATGTTCTTGATCAAGTTCACTTACAATCGCATCATCATGTGATTGTTCTTCTTTAAGCTCTAGATAAGGAAAAACATCAATAAGTTCAGTTTCAGTTTCCCTATCCCTCTTACAGGCGTGCTCTTTAATCACACTATGACCACAAGATTGTTCTTCAACAGAAGTTTTATTAATTTCAACCTTTTCTTCTTCTACGTTGATATGATCAAGGTCTGAATCCATATTCGGATAGGTTGAATACTGACCCAAATTATCATCAATTAGGCAATGACTATGGAGTTACTGTTTTAAAGGCTCTTTAATGACCTCACCAATGGAAGGCTCTACTAAAGATGTTTCTTGATGGTATATGTTAGGTTCCCTTCCACAGATCAGATCCAGGATTTGCTCTGTGACTGCTTCATGTAATAATAACAGAGTATCTCGTATGATTTGATTGATATCCCTCTTAGTTTCAACATGAGGTTTTGAAACATTATTCTCGAAGTACTCTGTAACATTCTTATGGATTGCAGGCACGCTCATAATTTGGAACATATCAGGAGAGGAATGATCCAATTTAGAAAGCACATTGTCAATATATTGATCATCAACAGCAAAATCATTGCTAGACTAACACTCTAAAATTTTATCAGTGTTCCTACTCCAACTATCAATTAACAAATCTGTGAACCTGTCATACCCAATGATGGATCCTGGTGCTAAATGATCAAACCATAGTTGAACATCCCCTCGCAAGGATTCTCCTAAGGCTCGCATATAAACATCTTCATCGTTTGCACCTCTAGATTCGATGTAATCCCACAGAATATCCAGATGACTTTCAATAGATATACCCTTATTTCCATTGAACCGAGGCATCCTCCTAGTGTAATTGTTTGGCATAGGATGAAGTGCCCTCGATATTTCAGAAAAAATCAAAAGGAGATTGTCTGTCTTGTTTTCTAACAGCTCTGGTTACTTGGCTATAAGGATTTGACTAGGACTGACTTCTAGGTTCATGTCGACTTACAGGTCCACTCGGGATGGTTGGGAAATCTTTGTTGCATGGGTGAGGAAGTTGGTGGGTATCATAAAGATTGTGATAACTAGATTCATACCCGTAGTCATGCTTGAGATCATCCTCATACCCGTAGTCTGACCTCCATCTATCCCTTTCGTTTATTTCAATCATGTTTTTGGTTAATTCCTTCATGTATCTCAAGAATACATTTAAATTCATTATGATTTATGGGATGGGTTCGCTTCTCAATGGAGTCGCGTTGTGGAGATCTCTTCAGGATTTACGAGACATTCTAAGAACTTAAGATTCATACGTTGGGTATGGTCCTCAGTGGAGTCACAGGGTGGAGTCGCCAGGTGAACCACTCAAGTAATTCACCAATAAAAGATATGTCGTAGGGAAAGGTGAGGTATGTTGAACCAAGGTAGGCCTCTACCTCCTTGACAACGACGCCAAAATGTTATCACCAACCTTGTAGTTTCCTATGTATGATGGATCTAGGATGGATGGTAGAGGGGCAAGCAACTATGGAGGTGGAACCAAGACTGCCTAAACTCCCAAATGGATGGTTGTCACGCCAATCAAGGCAGTCTTCACTTTATGTTACCTAAGTCCAAGATAACAACGGGGGAGACCCAGATCTACTCCCGATAGGAGCGATCAAACCTAGACACCAGATCAGATCAAGTATGGCTTGAGGTACGTAAGGTGTAAGGTAATTGGAAACTATAGATCTATGGAAGATGATACCAAGTGTTCTAGGGCTTTGGGTGAGGGCTTCAGTTGTATGAGGGTTGATCCAAAGTGGAATACAAGTGACCTATAGGGGTAATACTAGATCTAGGGTTGAGGTACTAGCAACTGATGACGATAACCGCTGCCTTGGGAAACGTAACCGAGGCAGGGTAAGTAAGGACCGAGTTGGGAGTGTCTAGTACCAAAGGGATAGACTCAATGAGAGATATGACAATGTCAGATTACTTGAGTCATCAAGGAATAATCAACTTTTAGGGGAAAGAGGTCAAAAGAGGGCTAGCGCTAAGCTTGGAGATCAGTGCCTGTTGGGCCTTGGGCAATGGAGTTAGTATCTGCACAGCGTTAAAGTGAACCCACCTGGGATATGACCTGATCTATGGACCCAGAAAAGTGTTTGGCCCGAAAGATTCAGTTTACAAGGAAACCAGCAGAAGGAGGGCTAGCGCTAGGGTTTGGAGAGGTAGATCTGCAGATCTAGGACAACCAGGAGACTATCAGCTTAGCGTTGGAGGAGAGATGAGATCATAATGGCCTGATCTACAAACCCAAGTCAGAAAATTTCAGAAAAAATTAGATCTGGAAAAGTGAAAATTTGATGAAGGAAGTTAAGATGCCGAAAGTTAGTTTTTCAGATCTAGGGCTACCTGGCAGGAACTAGCTCAGCGTTGGGCGTGTTCTAGAGTGAGGGAGACCTGATCTACAAATCCAGGTGATTATTTTCCGGAAAAATTCAGATTTGGAAAAGGTCAAAATTTTAGTGGGGGGCACTGGTGTTTTAATAGTCAGTTTTTCAGATCTAGGGAAAACCAGCAACTTTTGGACAACGTTGAAGATGAAATGGTGAGAGTGATGCCCGGTCTACAAAACCCAGCAGTGGTTTGTCCAAAGATCGAACAGTTCCCCGATTAAGTATTTTTTTGGATTTTTAAATATTTTGGAATTTTCAGTAAATTGAAGAAAAGCAGGTACAATGGATTGAGATCATGGAAGAAAAGAACCAACCTATAGATCTTACCTGGAAAACCTTGTAGATGCCTTGATGATGATGATCCCTGCCATCCCAATCAATTTGAGAAGCTTGAAACAAGATCTAGCTCTAGTGTTTGCCCGAGGAAGTCAATACGCTCTCTCTCCTGCGCAACAAACGTCAACCATATCAGATTTGTTGCCACATGAGAAAAAAGCTAAATGCTACAGGAAAATAGCAAGAGAAATTCATAGATCACAATGACACTAATGAAAACCCCCTGATAAAAAACGAAGACAATACAAGCGAGTTGAGGTCCCCCTGCAAAAACGCCCAAGCTAAAGTCGTCCTCCTGTAGACAAGACAATGGTCCCCAAAAAAATAGCTCTCATAACAATTTCCTGAATGCTAGGAAGCAAAAGACTTTCCAATCACCATCTAAGAACATCATATGCAAAGGAGATCCAAGAAAATATCCACAAGAAAAATTTTCTATTATCCAGATCCAAGAGCCAAAGACCACTTACAAATGAGAAGCTCTCTCCTTTAAGTAGAAATGAGAGAACCAAAATCCTTACCACTTTCGAAACGAGTGGCTAAGATTAAAAGATATAAGTGTTCTAATCAATGGTTGGGTTGAGCTCAACATACAATACATGGATCATTATAACCATAAAGTACCAAAGTGGACTAGATCACCCATAAAGAGGGTACCCCACTCAATAGGAAATAAATGAAGCACATGGTGGGTCCATGGAGTGTTATCTAACTCCTTCTAGGTGCCCGATGGCAGAATAAAATAATATAATATTTTAATTTTTTGACTTTGTGCCTCCTTGAGGAAATTGCGAGCCCCCCCAAAAGCTCCAGAAAATAATATAAAAATGCCCAAAAAATAGGTGTGGGCCCAATCAGGGGCTACAACTATTGAAGAAGGCGCGGAGGACATCACACTCATTATCAGGACTCATCCCATGTCATTTCCTTGCCTCAGTAGCCCAAATCAATTCCTTCAGTAGCCATTTAATCATTTTTTAATCTACCTCAAGAAACGTGAACCTGCCAAAACAGCCTCCCGGGGTGCCTGCGTTGTCAAACTAAGCCCACCAGGATTTCTAGGATGGGGGTACTATGGTGAAATTAAGTGGCTGCACCCCCTATGCCCCATACAGCACCCTAGGAGATCCCAATAAAGCATCTCCCTGCTCAGACACATGATCTTGTGAAGCAAAACTGCATCAGAAAGGTAAAATGAGCCTGATCATCTCTGCAAGTGCTTGGAACTAAAAATAAGCTATCTCACTAGACTCAGCGAGTCCATATCCATCTAGGGTGCATACTCATACCCCTACTAGGTCTCTACCTGATCATCAGGATAACATTAGAGGAAATTTGGGGTCTAAAATGGCCCTTATAAGAAAACGCGCCAACAATAAATTTTGTGAGTTGGAATTCAAGAACCAATAGAATTTCAATAAGATGAGTCAACCATAATGGTTGAATTGACATATTTGTCATAAAAGAAAACTACTTTTTTTGTTCATATTTTCGACATATCTTGCTGTGTTTTTACTCAAATTTCAGGCGGGAGAGCTCGTTGGATGCGTAATTTAATTCCGCATCCAATGAGTACCACATTGCATACTTTTGACGGACCCCACTACCCCGATGTCATGTTTTTTCAGGTATTTCTTGTTTTTGGGGTAGTGGGGTCCGTCAAAAGTATGCAGTGTGGGTACTCGTTGGATGTGGAATTAAATTACGCATCCAAGGAGCTCTCCCACTCGGAATTTGAGTAAAAACACAGGGAGATATGTCGAAATTACGAACAAAAAAAGTAGTTTTTTTCATTCTTCCTCCAAAATTAATAACTATTATTTTATTATTTTAACTAATATTTTATCATTTTCCTTAGGAGGCCTATTTTAGACCTCAAATTTCCTCTAATGAATAGACTATAATCACCTGTAAATGACCAGATACCAATAATATAACTCAGGCTATCATCCATCTGCTGCAAGTGTTACAAGGCTAAGACATGCTCTACAAATCATTTAAGTAACATTCATAACAAGTAGCAGTCACCTCATTGGCGGTACATCAACCAAATACATATATAGAGTTTTATTTATTATTTACTCAGACCAGACTTTCAGGACTATACTCACTTCATAGCTGTAGTCAATTTGCTAGTGAAGGGTGAAGGCTGAAATTGACAAGGCTAGGGTAAAGGATGACTTATCAACTTAACATCATGACACTTTGGACATCGGAAGGGAATACTCAATATAACCATATGCCAGACAAACAACAAGACAGGGAATGGCAGTGCCTCACAAGTGGTTGAGTTGTTTAGAGAGTGCTTATTCAACTTGGGCATCATGTCTACATCAAGTTTGATCTAGGTTCATTAGGACCATAAATTTTATTTCCATGGCCTTTTTGGCGTATATGACCTTTTGGGGACTTCACCAGTGCTTAAAAGCACAACTAACTACAGCTTTCATCCAAGACATATTCAAATTTATAAGGTCAGCAATATTTGGATATAGCATATATTTAACCATTGCTTTTGGGACCTTTTCTTATACCCTTCACGGAGTATTTTAGCATTTCATTGCTCTTTCCCTTTGCTTGTATATGTTAAGAAACACATTTTAGAATTTACATTTTCCATGGGCGCATATATAAACATTTCCAATACAAGTTGTACATGAGCTTTCAGTTTTAGCCAACAACATCTCAAGTGACTAGGGGGAGTTCTGCACAGTGCCAAACATAGGGAAAACCGACCAGAATGATTTAGGCATACAATCCAACTCACCAAAGGCAAGTTATGTCACCAACTTAGAGCGGAGACACACTATAAATGGGGAGGTTTGTCCAACAAAGGTTATAGCGGGGAAAGGTCTCCATGCCATAAGTCAAGTAGTAAGTCAGGTTAAAAATAAAACTGGAAGATAATGGATGGGTGGAGACAGTGAAAGATGAAGCCAACACTAGCAAGCCAAAGAATGGTGGGAATAACTACCTCTATTCTCCCTAGGGAGGGTAAAACCAATGAGTATGATCAGGAACTTCCAAGTCTAAGTAGGGACACCAATACATAATACAAATACATCCAAGTCCATATATTTATGACCACCAGATCATGACACTAAATGCTAGTATATGTCACAAAGATGAGTATAAGAGCAATGATAACCATAACACAATAAAATAAATGCCGAGTCATAACCATGCAAATAATCCATCTGAACCATCATCTGTCCAATGAGAAAACACTAGAACCAATATGGGCATCACTAAATGCTCTGCAAATGACTGAATGGCTACATCAGTCCTCGAATCTGAGTGTCTTGAGACTCAGTCCTGACATGGGAGAGTATAATAGTCCACTAACAAAATAATGATCCATTAAAACTGCTCATCTCAGCATGTCATATGTAAGAGATCTGGCTGAAAAAATGTACTGTGTCTGAAAGATAGAATATGGCAGCCTGGCTACTATATATGTGATAACAGCTATCATTCAATCCATAAACATACATCATTCATCAACATTTAACAAAGAGAGATCATGAAAAACCCTAGATACCTCCTTGGGCAAGTGTTTTACCAACAAATCATAGCATCACCTTTGCAAGAGCACTGAACCAAAGAGACTTCAAGAAATTGCCATCAAAACCCAGAAAACATCTTCCTCAAGAGAGATGCCTCACTTCCAAAGAGCCCTAGTAGGGTAAAATAAGTGCATAGTGTTTTATCCCACTTGTCTTATGTTCAAATGAAGGGAGGAGAGGTTTATTTTTAACCTCTCACACTCATTTTACTAAAATATCCAGGCCTACATGCCTTAAAATGTCAACTTAAAATTATATAAAAATGGCCTAAAGTAGGCTTATAGTAGGCTACTTGGGGTATTTTCCCCCCTAGGTGCCAAAAATTGCTAAAGTAAGTGAATCACTCTAAACGAAACTTGGAATGAGTTGGAGGGAGGGCGTCATGCCCCATATAACCTTGAAAATGCTATAAATCCCTCAACGCCCCCCCCCTCGAAGCAACTGTACAACCTGGGAGTGTTTCCGCCTTTCATGCACCTGGGGGGGTTAGGTTGTCGTGGCAGAAATCTTCAGGCCACTAAGTGTGTCCTTGGGGGCAAGTCTCAAGTCAAGGATGTCACCTTGTTCTTGACTCCTCCGTTTAGGCCAACTTCTAATCGAAGCCAAGGGGGGTAGACCCTATTAGTTTCTAAGGTTGTTAAGGCTTTAGTGTATTTGTGGATGAGTGAAATATTTAGGAGTTTATAAAAACAAGTACCAAGATGCTTACAGATAGATTTGAAATAAAAGCGAATAAAATAACAACAACATACAATATCAAATATTCTGGTAACAAAATTATTAAGAAAATTGACACCAGAATTACATTACGCAATAGAGAAACAGACCAATGCCTTAAATGGAGTCACCAATGAAAGAAAAAATGTTGATAGTGTTGAAAGATTTGTTTTGCAAGTGCTCTTGGTAATTTTTCTTTTAGGAGGTGAAGATGAGTAGATTAGATTAGGGGGGAAGGGAATTCCATATATACCTGACAGTACGCGGAGTATGTCCAAAACCCTTATCGATGTGGTTCCACGTGAAGAATATATGGGATGGATTGGAGTCTCTAGGATGTGTCCAACACTACACCAACGAGGGTGTAGGCTGACGGTATCCCGAGGTCACTATCCAGTGGTTCCTGCTTCCTCTATGAACTTTCCCTGCAACGGATTAATTTGAGGCTTTGGATTTTTGCCTTGGGAGGTTAATTTGAATGTGAATCTATATTAAACTAGCCACCCTCGTTGCTTTTGATGCATGCAACTGGTTGGTCGAACCGCAACGATGCAGAGAATACACAATGAAGCCTTGGTAAATTTTAAGCATTTTAAATGCGATGTGTTTGTTTGTTTATTAAATCCCCAAGAATCTCTTTTAGGTTGAAAAACCCTAATCAAGAGAGCAAGGGGTGTAAATTGTATGAAAAGTAAAGAACAACACAACAAATGAATAAATGAGAGTTTTCTAATTAGACCTACCATGCATCTCTTTTCCCTTTCGGGTAACCCGGGAAGTCGTGGAGTTAGTATTTGTATTACTTTGAATCAGATAAAATATATTGCAAAAGTATTAATCAAAGTATACTAATCTGCAAAAAAGAAACTACACTAAAAACGGGGAAAATCACGAAAATTGACATTGACATAGATTCCCCCGTGGGGATGGGGAGTGGGCTCTGAAGAGCCTGCTCAAATACTTCATTATGATCGGTTATAACACTTGTTAGGAAAGGGCAGTTGGTTCTAATAGAAATTGAACCCAAGGACTTACAAAACTTTTAAGAAACAAGTTGTGGAACAAGGGGGAACTCCTGGAATGCTCTGGATGGCCCAAATGTTAGTTTTCGGATAGCATTTCCTCCTCGTTTTTGATGGACCTGCTAAAAAAACAAGTAATCATTAGTAGGTGTCCAAATACACTTTAGAAGTGTCTTTGGATAACACCAAAAAAAATAACCAAGGAAAGCAAGCTTTCCTTGGGATCTTGGCTTGCTATTTGGGCGGCCAATAATATTCTTCACTTGGATGCAAGTTTTAACTTTATATGATCGAAGAAAAGACTCTTTTAAAGAAGACTAAGATTTACTTTGAAGTGCTTGCTAGAAGAGAACTTTTTTAAGCTATATCTACCTAGAAAGCTTATGGAACTTTAAATAATTATGAGATCTAGGTTTTTAAAAAACTTGTGAATAAGGTCTAACAAATAATCTTGGTAGAATAACCTAGATACTCATAAACAAGCATGGTAACCAGGGAGAATTTGATCTGAAGAGAGAGGAAGAGGAGTGAAGCATGGTTTGTTGCTGGAATGAATCAACCAAGAGAGGCCCTTCTGTGGAGTGCTGAGGCACAGTGTCTTGAATTTGTTGGAAATGGAATTGCGTCAATCTTAATCCACACCTTTTTCGTTCTTGGCAACCTAAAATTAGATTACAAATCTTGCACACACCTCATGAGATATGGATATATATACGAAAAAGATGAAAACAACATGCAAATAAGCTTATTTAAAGTTAAACATGTATAATTTGGATCTTTGAACATATATGATATGAATAAAAACAAACAACTAATCTTACTTGTCAATTTCTACTCCTATTGATTTAGCTGAATCTTTCAAAGCTAGTACACAAAGGAAGCAAGAAATGAGAAGAAGTAAAAGTCACCACATTTGCAGCATGATGTTGGTAATCCACACACAAAAGCACTACACGGTATAGCTTCTCAAGCTTCTTTATTCTCAAGCAAAAAAGAATGAATATCAGAGTATTACAATAGCCACTAGCTCTTCATCCAACTCTAACTAGTTTGGAATGAGAGGGTTGTGCTTTATTTATAGCCGGAGAGCCCTAGAGGGAGTGCATCCATAACTGGCAAAGAGAGAGGGATCTTTTTGAGTCAAATAAGGATGCGCTTGAGATAGAGTGGAGGGCTCACTAAGGAGGAGCAACCTCCCATGAGGTAGGCGACCTCACTCCACCTACCTGCTACCTACTTGCTACCTCTAAAAACGCCAATACCAAACTACTTGCTATCCCATGAGGTTGGCATCATCTTCTCATGTGCGAGTTATGGATTCAACCCTCCACCAACTTCATTCACTTCCTCTCAACTTTATATCCTAAGTTGAAGCTTTATTCATGGATGAAGGGGGCTAATACCAACTTAATCGCATCCTTTAATTTGGTTGGCGCATCTCACATATGGTTGGTGTCATCTCTCAAACTAAACCATTCGCCACTTCAAAAATTAGCCAAAGTTTTGATTCTTTAATCATTTAGAAGGGGTTGCATAACATGGGGGACCCATTTTCCATGTCACCCCATGAATAAAACAAGTCATATTTTACTTTTTTTTAAATTTGACTTTAGTGCCAAATTGTTGCAATTTTAGCATTTATTGACCACTTTGTAGCTCCTTTAAAGAAATAATGCCTTACATGATGTTTTAGCCACCCGAATCACATGAAAAGTGGGCCCCGGAGTGGAGAAGACGCTCTGAGTGTGAAAACGGGCAACCACACGCCAAATTCTGCCTTGGGATCAAGCTTTTATGTCTTTTACAATTTTTTAATTAAGCTATTAAAAATGGCCTAATTTTGTGGATTTTTTTTTTTTTGTGAATTGAACAAAAACCTAGGGGGACCTAGCACATGTTCATATGAATCAATTCACATGCCTAGCGTGTTTATAAACATTGACATAGAGGCTCTAATAACCCCCTAAGGCCTAACCACCAAGACGACTACACCAACTTTAGAGGTGTGAGTGAAAAACTCAGAAATTATTAGTCGTTTGTTCAAAAACCAATAATTACCAAGGGAAAAAACACTCTAGGCTAGTCAGCGTGATGTCTAAGTCTAGGGAGTCGAGTCTTTTATAAAATTGACCAGGCTAGCACATTTTTTACAACTTCCCCAAGGGGGTATGAACATGTGTTACAAAAAATTTCCCTGAAAAAGCATGGCGGAATTCTGGACTCTAAAGAATGACCTGGTATACTTGTTCTACTTTTCCGGCTCACTTGAAAAATCCACCAAGTACAGCTTAGGTGGTAATAGGGAGTAAAGATGATGTCCTCTTAGGAAAGATCCCAAGGAGAGAGAGCGTTAGCCAACTGAAGGGCCAGGAGGGCGTCTGAGGTCGCTGTGAAGGGAGACCAAGGTCTCATAGTTGAAGGAAAGGCCACCAGTGCATGGAAACAAGGTGTGGGGTCATGTGACCCAGTGATCAACCCCTAGGAGCCCCAGACACCAACCCCAAGGTTAAAACCCCCAACAAAGGGGAGTCAACAGTGCCATTAAGCCATAGTACTCATAAAGGAAGGACCAAAAGGCTCGACCATGACCACCACCATTGAATAACATCTCTTCTAGTAAAAGGAAATGGCCTCTCGCTCCCTCGAGCACATCTTAAGGTGCGTTGGGTACAGGTGCAGCGTAACATTGGCTCCAACTGCAAGACGAGTGCTCTTCCTGGGTGTGCTTGAGAACCTGTGAATCTTTTGGTACTTGTAGATCTACACACACATCAAATATCCAAAGGGATTAAAAGCATCTTGAGGCAGACACTTTTGTTCTGCCTTGCTCAAAATAATGAAATGCAACTAACTCAATCATGAAAGACCAATGCAAAGATAACAATAATATGCCTAGACTCAAACAAAACTAACCCTACCTACCCTAAACATGATAATAAAAAAGGGTTGTGTAATCATACCACCAATGTAACCATTTGAGTAAACAATTCCTACCTGATATCTTACCTTTGTCTTTATATGCAATCCATGATAACACCTGATCGATGATATGTTGAGTACGTACCAAGATCCTTATCTAGGCGAGGAAAGGAAACTAAACCACTATAGGAACTTGGAAGACTTGAAATTGATGCCATGGAGAGGGATTGTTTTAACAAGCTTTGTTGATCCATGCTTCTACTGGACTTATGTATGGGACACCTCCATCACACATTTCTATTAAGAAAAAAAATTGCCTGAAACTTGTCCATAGATCTTGAACTTGGGAGGCTATTAGTAAAGTAGGTCTTCACAAATATTCATATGTCAGCTGCAACCTGTCCCTGTATTTACTTAAGCATTTCTTTGGATATACAAGTATATCGCTCATCTTTGTAGCAATCATGTTAGCATTCCAAATAATCTTTGAAATTTTGAACTTGTCAGCTAGATAATTCATATCTTCATGCTTCAAAAGAAAAGATAAACAATAAATACTATGAAACTGAGGAATGAAAATCATACCTGTCCACATCCTTGTCTTGATCTTGTTAAAATGAATCATTAATGACTTACCAAGATGGGATAGAAAGGGTTGAACAACTTCTTCAATACTTGCCGCAAGACAACGTTGGAAGTGTTGATCAGGGGACATCATCGACTGAAAGGTAGTGGGGACATCATCAGCAACAGGATCCACACCTTGTACTACTCCATCATTGAGGAAGGGAGCAAAAGGGTTGACCCATTCTTTATTGACAACAAAGAAGACTTCTTTTTCCACACATATGCAAGGGAGCGGGTCCACCATGATGTTGCAAGGTCTTGAAGAATCGTATACCGGTGGACCGAGGAACTCCGAGTAATTGTCGTCTTTATACCCTTGTAATTTTCTCTAAGAGAGCTAGAATATCATAGGAAACCGCAACTTGAGGATATGGAGAACTCACCAATTCTACAACTTCTTCAACTAGGGTTTCTTGGTCTTCATTTTCTGGAGGAATTTCACTTTCATCTTCATGAGGCTCTTCATATATGAACATAAGGGCCATAATGTCGGTGACCAACTCTTCAACAATAACATGTTGAAGCAAACACTTTTCTAATGTTGATCTTCCTCTTTGTCATCAAGGAGTGCTTCATGCTCTTCTGAGGCCTATTCGTCCTTTATAATCTTCAAGATCTCCTCCTTAATGTTAGGATCCCACTGATCGTAGAATGCTTCAATCAGTTCTAGATAGGAGGATATCCCCTTAGGAGGGAGTCCATCATACCAAGCATCCACATCTTGGTTCCTTCCTAGACCGAGGGATATTACAAATAATTGTATCATGGTATCCTCGTCCATAATGTCCCATGCAACAAGGACTTCTTTGAACTTCGTAACATGTGTCGCAGGCTCGCAATGGTATCTTTGCCCTTGTGGAATGTCAGAATAGATTTGAGACAACGATGCTTGTCGAACTTATTCGGGTATCCCGGAATGATTGAGAAGTCAAACAAATCAAGACTCCCCATATTTTTCTGCTCGAGAATACTTGCTTTGCGCTTCCTTATCTTTTATTTAGTGGAGTATCCTGGATAGACCTTCCAAGTTAAGCAAATCTCACCAAAGTATATAACAATAAGCATACCTGATTCATGGGCTGAGTTCTTTGTTTGTGGAGTCACCGGATAAGCCTGCACGATTAGTCCTTTCTAGAAAAATATATGTCATCATGTAAACAAGGACGTAAGACTTACCAATAATGTTGTTCTTCCCGGATAAGTCACCTTAACAATTGGAGGTCCCTGACAACGGCGCCAAAATGTTACCAGATGAACTAGCAGGGCTAGTCACTGATAAGCATGTGAAGGAGAGAGTGACCACTGTTACCTTAGCCACTTCTCCAAACTACTTTGGAAGTTGGAACCTCCAAGGGGAGAGCCCTTCTACAATACACTTGGACAACAAAGCTATGTCTTCTATACGAGAGTGTTAGTGACCAGTGCCTTAATGGAGTCAATTTAAGAATGAAGAAGGCATACTAATAAACAGATGTGAATCTCGTAAGTACTATCAATAAATCAACTTCAACAGTGCATTTGTCTTTGATAAGTACATAACCAAATTCAGCTTAGATCAAGCCTATATCATATAACAAATGTGAAGTGTCATTCATCCATGTATAACCAATTACAAGTAAAATGCAAATGCTTCCAATAGCAGTGCTTATATCAGTTGTTAGGACAACAGTAATCATTCACTATCTAAGGATATATTCATATATTGGTTCCAAGCATTTCAAGTACACTAACTAATGTATGTAGCAATGTTCATCACCCAACAAAACATGAATCTTGGTTGCTTCTAATCATAAGACTGTTTAGTTTAGGAAAGCAAAACAGTATGTATGCTTGCAAATAGGGTTTGAAACAAATCTTTAAATGATCATTCACTACCAACCATAGAGTATTTGCAAATGTTCAAAGTTTGAACTATCATCATATCAGACAATGTTAGTATGTGCAGTTTGATATATGCATGCTAACAGGATTAGAATCAGTACTTCGTTCAATAACAAATCGCACCAATAAATAGCTAACCTTCTAACCAATTTTAATGTGTTTGTTGTGTAGGGTTAGATGACTAATATAATGGGAAAGGTCAGGCTGCCACAAAGTAGCAAACCTTGTATAGATTGGGTTTCCATTGAAATGGAAACCCTCTTGGTTGGAAAGGACTTGGACAAGGCCAACTGAGGGTAGAAAGGAGCTAGCAAAGGTCTATTCCAGATCTAAAGAGGAGGTTGAGGAGCTAAATAAACATCTCGAGGGTGATTTGAAGGTGGTTGTGACTAGAGGAAATCCCTATAGGGCTGGTTTGGTCAAGTCAAGGGGAGAAAAAGAACAAAAGGGGGAAGCCGAGGGTGTTAGCAACCTTAGGTAATGGGTCTGAGATCTAAAAAGGAGGTGAGAGGAGGGTTTGAGGTAAGTTGGAGGTGGGGTAAGGCAGATCGAGATCAAGAAGGACAGGGCTGACAGTTGCGGCAACAAAAGGGAGCAGACCCTAAGTTGAAATAGAGGAGAAAATGGTAGGCCATGAGGGAGAAAGAGAGGAAAAAGGAGGACGATAGAGCAAGGAGAGATAGGGCGAGGGATTTCAGAGCTTAAGGGAAGAGAAGGTGAGCATAAGAGAGGATGGAGGCTTACTTAGGGTTTTATGCGAAATGCAGAGCTAATCTAACATGCAAAATGCAACCTATCTAACCCTAGATACTAGGTTTTGTAGAGAGGAATATTTTGAGACAAAGGGAGAAGACTTTACCCTAACCTAGGGAAACTAAGGAGGTGAGTAACCCTCCCTTGAGAAGCTTATCCTAGGCTTCAGACAACCCTAAAGACTTAAGGCTCTAACCCTTAGAAGGACTCCTATAAGGACGTACTTCTACAACCAAGGTGGCTATAAGTTGATGAAAGACCTAGCCAAGACAAAATGAAGCACTAATGGGTACCAGTCAACCCATAAACATACATCATTCATCAACATTTAACAAATAGATCATGAAAAACCCTAGATACCTCCTTGTGCAAGCGTTTAGCCAACAAATCATAGCATCACCTTTGCAAGAGCATTGAACCAAAGAGACTTCAAGAAATTGCCATCAAAACCCATAAAACATCTTCCTAAAGAGGGGTGCCTCACTCCCAAAGAGCCCTAGTAGGGTATAATAAGTGCATGGTGTTTTATCCCACTTGTCTTATGTTCAAATGAAGGGAGGAGAGGTTTATTTAAAGCTTCTCATATTCACTTTACAAAAATATTTAGGCCTACATGCCTTAGAATGGCAATTGGAAATTATAAAATGTCAACTTAAAATTATAACATAAAATAATATAAAAATGGCTTAGGTGCCAAAAAATACTAAAATAAGCGAATCACTGCAAACGAAAGGTTGGAGTAAGCTGGAGGGAGGGCGTCGTGACCATTCTAACCCCGAAAATGATGTAAATCCCTCAACGTCCCCCCTCAAAGCAATAGTACGACGTGGGAGTAAAGATGACGTCCTCTTAGAAAGGAGCCCAAGGAGAGAGAGCGCCAGCCAGCTGAAGGGACAGGAGGGTGTCTAATGTGGCTGTGAAGGGAAACCAAGGTCTCGTAGCTGAAGCAAAGGCCACCAATGCAAGGAAACAAGGTGTGGGGTCATGTGACCCAGTGATCAATCCCTAGGAGCCCCGGACACCAACTCCAGGGTTAAAAACCCCAACAAAGGGCAGTCAGCAGTGCCATTAAGCCATTGTACTCCTAAAGGAAAGACCAAACAACTCAGCAATGACTACCACCATTGAATAACACCCGTAAAAAAATGGCCTCTCTCTCGCTGGGGCACATTTGAAGGTGTGCTGGGTACATGTGCAACGTAACAGGCCTAAAGGAGAAAGTAGTTACATTGAGGTGACATTGGGTGTATCTCCTTGAAGTGTTGTCGATCATAGCACTGGTGGGTCCACCGGGTCCACCTATCTTACTTGGGTTCACATACTTCATTTGGGTCTACTTACCTTCGATCATGGAAGAGTGTTAATTTTTTAGGTAACATAGCTCAAGTGTAAGATTAGATATTTCTGAAAATAAGGAAGATCATACCTTCTTATGGATGTTTTTGATTTGGGGTTTCGCCATGTATATTAGGTGTACTATTTATTTTTCTCTTATCTCTTACTATTTGATTATTTGGTGCTTGTATGGATAGAAGGTAGACTAGTAGATTCTTGCTATTGATTTACATGTTAGTAAAGTTATTGTTTTATGTTTATGCATATTTCTCAATAATCTAACACACATGTGGTATGTGTTATCACATATATAGTAGCCGGGCTACCATATTCTATTTTTCAGATTCCAATACATTTTTCGGCTAGCTCCCCTACATATGAGATGTTGAGATGAGCATTTATGACGGATCATGATTTGATTGATGGACTATAGTACTCTCCCATGCCATGACCGAGTCTCAGGACACTCAGAATGAGGACTGATGTAGTCATTTTAGCCATTTGCAGAGTAGTTATTGATGCCCAGAGTTGTATAAGTTTTTGCTCATTTGACTGATGTGTGTTCAAATGGATTATTTGCATAGTTATGACTCGGCTTATATATCTTGTGTTATGGTTATCATTGCTCTTATACTCATTGTTGTGACATGTATTAGCATTTAGTGTCATGATCAGGCGGTCATATAAATATATGGACTTGGATGTATTGTATTATGTATTGATGTCCTTATTCAGACCTGGAAGTTCTTGATCTATACTCGTTGGTTTTAACCCTCCTTAGGGAGAATAGAGGTAGTCATTCCCACCATACTTTGGCTTGCTAGTGTTGGTTTCATCATTCATTGTCTCCATCCTTCCATTACCTTCCAATTATGTTTCTGACCCGACTTACTACTTGACTTGTGGCATGGAGGACATTTCCCCACTAGAGCCTCTATCATTGGATAAGCCTCCCTGTTTATTTGTGTCTCGGCTCTGATTTACCTAGGTTGTGTTGGCTAACCTGATGCAAGTAGCGCTGCCATCAATACAATGTGTTTGGAAATGAAATGAATATCTTATGAAAAAGCCCATTCATGAAAAGTAGTGTTTTTAAACATACGTGAATGCAAAGATAGCCTAATGAAATTGGCTTATAAAATGAAAAGTAGTGTTTTTCAACATACATGAATGCATCAAGCCTAAACAATAAAAATCCGTGTAATAAAAACATGGACCAAGGCTATGGAAAATCAAAGGCCCAAGAAAGCAATGGTTCCTAAAGTTATATCTAAGGATTGCTGGCCTTACTTGTATTTAGTTGAATTGTGAGCATTTGTCAAGGTGAATAAGCACCTCTGAAGTAACTCACCCATTTGTGAGACACTGCCATCCCCTTTGTTGTTGTTTGTCCGTCATATGCTACAGTGAGTATCCCCTTTCCATATTTGAAGTGTCACAATGTCAAGTTGGTAGTCACCCTTTGGCCCAGCCTTGTGAATTTTAGCCCTCACCCTTCACTAGCAAAATGATTACAACTATGAAGTGAGTATGGTCTTGAAAGTCTGGTCTGAGTTATAGCTAATAAATGAAATCCTTTATATGTGGTTGATAGATTGCCAGTGAAATGATTACTACTTGTTATAAGTGTTATTTGAATGATTTGTAGAGCATGTCTTGACCTATGAACGCTTGCAGCAGATGGATGCTAGCCTGAATTATATTACTGGCTATATGGTCATTTATAGGTTATTATTTTTTCTATCTGGATGTTGTAGATGATCATACAGAGACCTAGAGGGGGTATGAGTATACACCTTAGATGGATTTGGACTCTCTAGGTCCAGTGAGACAGTTTGTTTTCAGTTCCGGGCAGTTGCAGAGATGATTTGACTCAGTGTACCTTTCTGGTGCAGTTTTGCTTTACTAGATGACATGTCTGAGCAGGGAGATGATTTTGATGGATCTCCTAGGGTGTTGTATGGGGCATGGGGGGTCCAACCACTTGTTTGTACCATATTACCCCCCTCCCAAAGAGCCCGGTGGGCTCAGTTGGACAACGCAGGCACCCTAGGAGGCAGTTTTTGGCATGTCACATTTCTCGAGGCAGATAAAAAATAATTAAAATGGCTACTGAAGAACTCGATTTGGGCTACTGAGGCAAGGAAATGGCATGGGATGAGTTTTGATGATGAGGATGATGTCTTTCATTCCTCTAGCAATTGTAGCACTTGGATGGGCCCACATCTATTTTTTGGGCATATTATATTATTTTCTGGAGCTTTTCTAGGCTCACAATTTCCTCAAGGAGGCACAATTTCACAGTTAAAAAATTATATTATTTTTATTGTGCCATGGGGACACCCAAAGGGAGTTAGTTAACACTCCCTGGACCCACCATGTGCTTCATTTATTTTTTGTTGAGTGGGATCCCCTCTCCTAGGGTGATTTAGTCCACTTTTATATTATATTATTGTATTGATCCATGTATTGTATGTTGAGCTCATCTCAACTGTTGATTAGAACATTTGTATCTTTTAATCTTAGCCACCCATTTGAAAAGTGGTTAGGATTTTGGTTCTCTCATTCCTATTTAAAGGAGAGAGCTTCTCATTTGTAAGGGTCTTTGGTTCTTCGATTTGGATAATAGAAAAACTTTTCTTGTGGATATTTTTGGATTCCTTTGCATCTGGTGTTCTTAGATGGTAATTGGAAAGTCTTTTGCTTCCTGGCATTCACGAATTTTTTGTGAGATCTATATTTTTTTTCGAGGATCATTGTCTTGTGTACAAGAGGGCAACTTCAGCTTGGGCGTTTTTGCAGGGGCTCCTCAACTCACTTGGATTGGCTTTGCTCGTATCAGGGGGTTTTCATTAGCGTCATTGTGATCTATGATTTCTTCTTGCTATTTTTCTGTAGCATTTTCTTTTTTCTCATCATGCAACAAATCTGATATGCTTGACGTTTGTTGTGCGGGAGAGAGGGCGCATTGGCTTCTTGGGGCAAAACGTTGGACATAGAACTCACTCGAAGCTTCTCAAATTAATCGGGATAGTAGGGATCATCATCATCGAGGCATCTACAAGGTTTTCTAGGTAAGATCCACAGGTTAGTAATCTTCTTCCAGATCTCAATCCATTGGCATCTATCTTCTTAAATTTTTACCTTAAAACCCTAAATAATAAAAAAAACAAAAATATTGAAAAATCAGACCGCTTGATCTCGGGGAAAACCATTTCTGGGTTTCATAGATCGGGTATTGCCTAAAGGAATCACCCTCAACGCTGAGCTAGAAGTATCTGGTTTTCCCTAGATCTAAAAAAACTGACTTCCTAGCCCTAGCGCTACCCACTGTGTTGCCAGTTCCTCCCCTGATTTGACTTTTTCCGGCAAACTGCTTTCTTGGGTTTGTAGATCGGGCAAATTCCTAGGTGAGTCTCCTCCAACGCTGGACAGATGGTGACTCCATTGCCCTAGATCTAGCAGGCACTGATCTCCAACCCTAGTGCTATCCCCTCTTTGGCCTCTTTTTCGTGGGTTTTGACTTTTTCTTGGTGACTCGGGTACTTTGACATTGCCATATCTTCTTTTGAGTCTATCCATCGGTACTAGATAGCCCCAATTCTGTCCTTCCCTCCTTGCATTGGTCACGTTTCCCAAGGAAGCTTATATCTTCACCTGTTGCTAGTACCTCAACCCCAGATCTAGTATTTACCTCATAGGTCACTTGTGTCCCAACTTGGCTTGAATCTCATATCTCCTAAAGCCTTGATCCAAAGCCTTCGCTCACCCAATGACATCATCCATAGATCTAGGGTTTCCATTATCTTACACCTTACGTACCTCAAGTCCATTTGATCTCATCTGGTGTCTAGGTTTGATCTCTCCTGTCGAGAGTAGATCCGGGTCTCCCCCTTTGTTGTCTTGGGCTAAGATAACATAAAGCGAAGACTGCTTCGATTGGCGTGACAACCATCCATTTGGGAGTCGAGGCAATCTTGGTACCACCTCCTTAGTTGCTGGTCCCTCTACCATCCATCCTGGATCCACCTCACATAAGCAACTACAAGGTTGGTGATAACAGTATGACACTCCAATAATGTGCTCCAACCTCCAACATCTTGAAGAAGCCTCTAAAATGAGTGCCAACCATTGAAAGTGATGAAGATAGGTCCAAACTTGAGAGGGGATGGTCCAATTGTGTGCTACATCTCCCATGTGCCATGGAAGTGAGGGCCTTCATCCTCTAGAAAAGGGGTAACCCCCTCCTAAAGACCATAGTTGCCAAGATAATCCTCCAAATGAGTGTTCAAAGGGGGTGCCTCACATGAAATACTTAGTCAACATCATAATATACCATAACAAGAGTCATATCATGGAAATATAGAAGAACACTTTAGTCCTAAGGGGTTATCCCACATTTGACTTGGGAAATGTACACAAATATGAACATAATACTAACAACTCAATGACTTATCTAACCTTTACTCATCTAGTTTAACATTGGTGTGACTTGCATTAAATCTTCTTACATGTGAAAAATGCCCAAGCCAAGGTGCAAATCCTAGATTCCTAAGACAAGTGAGAGTAAATGAAATGAATGTGTACTTAGAGAAGGAAGGCGGTCTTTGCAAGTTACCCATCATAGCAACTAAGTGTTAAAGGTCTACCCTTAACTTTCAAGAGCTAGAGTTTAAGATTTTTCTTCCACTTGTGTGCCTTATAAGGAAGTGTTGTCATGGGTCACCCATCCTTGTGCCTCTCTTTTGTGCTCCTTTTTTTTCTTTCTTGATAATTCATTTTATCCCCTTTATTGTCTTAGTCCTTTATGTTAGTTTTTATAACCCAGTTGATCCTTCCCCATGATTTTGATGTCACATGGGCGGGACATAAGTTGTATTCTTCTTAGTGAACTTTTTAATGTAAAGTGCGTTTTATATTATTAAAGTGACTTTGTACTTTATAAATTTAAAGTGACTTTAAGTTGTGGAACCCAAAAAGTGCATTTAATGTATTTAATAAAGTGAATATGTGCATTAAATGAGAGCCCTCAGATAAAGCTAATCTCATCCTTTGATTAAGTTGGTTGAGTTAGTTTGGGTGAGATAAAGTATAAAAGAATGTCTAGGGAAAAGAGAGACATTACATTAGATGGAGAAGAAGACAAGAGAGAGAGAAAAAATAAATTTCAAGAAGGAAATTTCTGATTTATGAGAGAGGGACCGATCATCAATCTGAAGGCACGATTCCCAAGACATCTGCAATTCATTGGACCATATAGCTAGAATCAGTACAGTCATTATTGCAGAACATACATGCACATAAATCGAGGCAGATTGGCAGGCACGAATTACTAGACCGAATTTTCTGCATTTAATGCTGGCAGAATCTGTACTGTCCCTACTTGACACGAATCTCGAGAAATTTGCTATGTATAGTTCACGTGTGGGTTGACTGTGAGTATTTTGGCATGTTTTTCAATGCATTTTTTCAGATGAGGGTTTTTGAAATTATTTTGATGCTGTCGAAATTCCGAGCTGTTGAATTTCTGATTTCTCTCATAAATAAAATTCTTTCTCTAGGTTTTCCTCTTGTCAGGTTTTGCCCTAGGCTTGGCCCTAAATTTCTGTGTTATCACATTTTTCTTTAGACTGAAGTTGAGTGCGTTGGTGTTTATACTAAAACTATCAGATAAATTCATCTTATGAATTTTTAGTTTAGACAAGTTATAGATCAGATTTGCAGTCAAGTGTTTGAATATGAGATTTTGTGATTGTTTTTTAAATTTCTTCATGGTATCAGAGCGTGATTGTTGAAGAAGGTGTGTTAAGTTATGTGATACAGAACATAAGAGAGAGTCAGGGTGTGTTAAGGTTTATCAGTTGAAGTCATGACCTTAACATGATTGAGATATGAAGACAGACTGGATGGGTCTGATAATTTCAGCCCTTGGAAAGAGCGCATAACCATATTGTTCAAAGAGTTGGAGCTATGGGATATTGTTGGTGCTTCAGACACCATCATAGTTCCCACAAATGCTGCTTTGAAGACTTCGTTTGACAAGAAAGATATCAAAGCGCAGAGAATCTTTTTGGACTCTATAAAAGATCATGTGATACCTCACATCACAGGTAAGTCACATGCTTTTGATATTTGGAAAGCCTTATGTACTCTTTATCAAAGTAAGAATCAAAATAGAAAGATGGTTCTCAGAGAAAAACTGAGGAATACCAAGATGACTGATGTTGATACAGTAACCACTTATCTCACAAACGTTTCTCAAGTTAGAGATGAACTGGGTGCTTCTGGTGAGAAAGTGGAAGATGAAGAGCTTGTTAGATATACTCTTAATGGGTTCACTGCAAAATGACACACATTTGTGCAAGGAGTAGTTGCTAGAGAAAAACTTCTTGATTGGATAAGGTTATGGGATGACTTTGTCCAAGAAGAGACTCGGGAGGGGACTTTCCAAAATGGCATTCAAAGCAGTGAAGAAAATGTAGCCCTTCTTACAAAAGGAAAAGGTAAAGGGGGGAAGAAAAGGGAGAAAGACCTTAGTAAGGTTCGTTGTTATAACTACAACAAGTTTGGTCACTATGCTAGTCAATGTCCTAAGAAGAAGGATGAAGACAAAGAGGGAGCAACATCAACAGAAGTATTAGATTTTGCTGCCAAATTTGAAAAGGAATTTTCTTTGGCATCAGTTGAGACTCCTATAGATAGTTCAATGGATTTCCATGACACATGGATAGTTGACAGCGGTTCAACTAGCCATATTATCGGAAAGTATGGATTTTTTCAGAGGATAGAAGAAATTTCTCTAGGTCACTTTGTTGAAACGGATATTGGAAATCCTCAGGCAGAGATAAGAGGAGTTGGAACTGTGAAATTCCAACTAGATCTGGGAGAAATTCTTCAAGTAAACAGGGTATTGTTTGTTCCAGGTATGAAAGTTTGCAGACTTTCTATGTCATCATTAGAGGATGATGGGTATGGATTATTTGTCAAGACAGGACAAATGTTTCTATATCAGGTTGAGAACCCAGTTGGTACCACAATTTTACTAAGGAATAGAAGAGACAGACTTTATTTTCTGCAAGGAGAAGTGATGTTTCCAGGGTCAGGACGATGGTTATCTGAGACTGAATCTTAAGATGAGGCAGGTGCACAGATGATACCTTCAAATGAGGAAAGCTATACTGGCAGGAGACTGAGCCAGTATGAAGCTTGTGAGCAGAGGTAGGGGTTTAGAGAGAATTCCCCTCACAATTCTCAGTTTAGAGTTGATTTTCGACATGGATCTCCAGGTCACATTCCAGAGCAAGAGGGAGCTTCTTTAGAGGATAGAGACCCAGGTGGTAGAGATACAAACATTGTCGGAAGGACCTCCCTCGTTAAGAGGGAGTGTTAGTTTTTATAACTCAGTTGGTCCTTCTCGATGATTTTGATGTCACATGGGGGGGACATAAGTTGTATTTTTCCTAGTGAACTTTTTAATGTAAAGTGTGTTTTATATTATTAAAGTGATTTTGTACTTTATAAACTTAAAGTGACTTTAAGTTGCGGGACCCAAAAAGTACATTTAATGTATTTAATAAAGTGAATATGTGCATTAAATGAGAGCCCTTAGATAAAGCTAATCTCATCCTTTGATTAAGTTTGTTGAGTTAGTTAGGGTAGTTTGGGTGAAATGAAGTATAAAAGAATGTCTAGGGAAAAGAGAGACATCACACCAGAAGAAGAAGACAAGAGAGAGAAAAAGAAATAAATTTCAAGAAGGAAATTTCTGATTTATGAGAGAGAGACTGATCATCAATTTGAAGGCACGATTCCCAAGACATCTACAATTCATTGGACCGTACAGCCAAAATCCGTACAGTCATTATTGATGACCGTACATGCACAAAAATCGAGGCAGATTGGTAGGCACGAATTATGAGACAAAATTTTCTGCAGTTAGTGTTGGTAGAGTCCGTACAGTCCATACTTGACACGAATCTCAAGAAATTTGCTATGTACAGTGCGCACGTGTGGGTTAACTGTGAGTATTTTGCCCCGTTTTTCAATGCATTTTTTCAGATGAGGGTTTCTGAAATTGTTTTGATGCTGTAGAAGTTTTGAGTTATTGAATTTCTGATTTCTCTCATAAATAAAATTCTTTCTCTGGGTTTTCCTCTGGTGAGGTTTTTCCCTGGGCTTGGCCCTAAATTTTTGTGTTATCACATTTTTCTTCAGATTGAAGTTGAGTGCATTGGTGTTTATACTTAAAACTATCAGATAAATTCATTTTATCAATTTTTAGTTCAGACAAGTTATAGATCAGATTTGCAGTCAAGTGTTTGATAAAAGTTCTATATGAGATTTTGTGATTGTTTATCAAATTTCTTCACTTTACTTTAGATTTGGCTTTGATAACCTAAGACATAGGGAACTTGGCTTTTTGCAAGAGGGAATATCTCCCATATATTTTCCAATTTAATTTAGTAGCGTTGAGCTTAGAGTACTAAACTCTTTAGCTTTATTTAGGGATTCATACATGGGAATAGTTATGAGACCTTAGATGATTATTGATGACAGTCCACTTTCAAAGTGAAAATTGAGGGGGATAGATGAAATGGATAGCGGAGTGAAAAATGGCTAGCAAAAATGTGATGAAATGGATGAAACACTTGCTTATTTCATTCACTAGGGGTACAATTTAACGTTCGGACTTGCACACTTATTTAAGGTAGAATTATGATGACACCAAAGTTAGGGTAAGTAATTAGTAATAACTTTAAATGTTATGAGTCATTATACAAGCATAAAGTAACAACCCATGAAATTGAATCAACATATAAGCAAACATTCCAAGTGTCAATGAGGGTAATAGATATCATAGCATTAACGCATCTTACACCATCTCTACTAAGCACATCCAAGGCACATGAACCAGTTAAGATTACTAACAAGATATTTGACCAATTATCTTTGGGGAAACCATAGATCTGATCTTAGGAGCAATTTTTGTGATATGATCACAAACCCCAATTGATCATCAAGTCAGCCTTGTTGATTAAAGGGCTAACACCTTCCAATGCTGAAGATGTAAGGCCCTATGCACTCCAACTTTCTAGTCTTCCTAGAGGTAAGTTTATTCCTCTTTATATAATCGATGGAGCTATACGTGGGCTAGTTCTTCTTAGATAAAGAGGAATGGGCAATCTAAGATAATAGATGAATAGCATGGAAACCAAGCATCCTCCACTACCCATTTGGGTTTTGTTGGCCTACTGTAAGTTGATCCTCCCTTGCTTCCTTATGTTGAAGGGACCACAAGTTTTGTAAATTAATGTTGTTTCGAAGGGTCCTACTTTTATCATTTGTGAACATGTTGGAAATAGTTGTTTTTGACCCCTCCTGCACCTCTTGATCATCAATAAGTGGTCGTGTCCTTGTTCTTGTAGATTTTCTAGAGGTTTGCACTCACTCTGGAAATCTAGATCTCAACATAGCTATGGATCTCACTAATCTCGGATGAATATAAAACTTAATCTCAAATATGAGATAAGCACATAAATAAGACTATAATCAATAGCACATGAGATCTACTAAAACTTCAAACATAATAGAAATCACACACTTAGACTCAGATTTTTGCCTGGAAACCCTTACGAGAAAACCAAAATCTATGTGGATTTCTTCTTTCTCGAGCCCTGAGCAAATAGTATAGAGAAGAGTACAATTAGAATTTAGAGAAACAAATAGAGAACCTGACAAGCTAAAGCCCTAGAGATGCAGCAGTTGTAGCTGTTGCTCCTAGGAAATGCGCCCAAGCTGTCTACTCTCCCATTAGAACTTTGAACTCTGTCACTGCCAATCTCTGGAAGCTGTATACTCTCTGTATACTCTCTCTAACCTCTGAAGAGCTACTCCTTCTTCCCCTCCTCTCAATACTGCTCTGTCTGATGAAGATCTGTGCCCTCAAACTCTGAATGACGCCCCCAGCTGTACACCTATTCCCTCTCTGCTCAGAAGCACACCCCTTTGATTCTACCTCAGTCAATCTCTCGTAGAGGTCACTAAGAGTCCTCAAACTCTGACGGGAGGTCCCCTGGTCCCTCAGTTGTCTCAGCTTCCGGATCTATGCCCCCAGCTCTCACACGTATGCTCTAGCTGGTGAGCATGTCTTCACTTTGCTAGTGAATGTGCTCTCCTATCTCTGCTCCTCAATCACTGAGGAAATCTTGTGATATTATCTCTCTTACAATTAGAATGAAATGTCACCTCTGTCTTAATTAGATGTGCCAGATCTATCTCAAATATGAGCACCTCTCATCAAGAAGTGTGACCCCCTCTCTTAGGAAAACTGCACCCTTCTCTCTCTACCAGCAGTAGATGGCCTCACTATGAAGATGAACTCACTGCACACTTAAAAATATTGGTAACACTTACCCTCGGACTACCTTTTATAAGTCATTGAGAAATTAGGTCACCAAACCCTAATTAGGGTTCAAAAACCATATGTTGACTTTCATGCAAAATTACTCTTCTGCATCTTTTCTTGTTAACATTTCAACACTCCCTCTTAAGGAGGAAAGTGTTCTGAACCACTCCCATTTTGTCCTTGAAGTATACCAACTTACTTTTCCTTAGTGACTTTGTGAGAATGTCTGCAACCTGCTCATCTGTAGACAAATATTGAAGTTGAACTACTCCCTTATGAACATGATCACGGATGAAATGATATCCGATCTCAATATGTTTGAACTTGTCATGGAATACTGGATTCTCTATGAGTTTTATGCAACTCTGATTATCGCAGTAGATCACAGTTAGCTCCAACTAAAGATCAAATAAATGCACTAGCATCTTGCGAAGCCAAATAACCTCACAACTAGCTAGACTCGCTGCCATGTATTTTGCCTCTGCAAAACTCAATGCCATTGACTTTTGTTTCCTGGCTTAACCATGACACAACTGTCGAACCCAAGCTAAAACAACACCCTGAGGTACTTTTTCTACCCACTACACTTCCTACCTAGTTAGAATCCGTATAGCCAATTAACTCTATTCTATCCTTCTACTCATAGTTCAATCCATATTCTACACTACCTTTAAGGTACTTGAGTACATGCTTTGCAGCCACCGAGTGTGCAATCTTGGGCCCATATACTGACTCAAAGTGTTGAATGCATAGCTCATATTTGGCCTAGTGTTGACCAAATACCCTATTAGCTGATGATACCTAGTTGGATTAGCCAACTCTCCCTTAGAAGCCACTAGCTTCTTCCAGTTGGTAGTCATAGGCGTGGTCATAGGTCTTCAGTCCTCCATCTGAAATCTCTTCAAGATGTCAATAACATATATTCCTTGTCCTAGAGAGATATTCCCATCCTCCTGCCAAACATCGATACCCAAAAAATAGTGCATCAACACAATGTCTTTCATCTTGAACTCTGAGGCAAGATCTTTCTTGCAGCTAGCTATGAGTCTCTTTTCTCCTGTAATAAACAAGTCATCCAGATTCCACATATAGGACTAGAATGAGTGGATCCCCATTGCCTACTATGAAGTAGAGGTTGGGATCTTCCTCTCTCTTCTAAAGCCCCATTTGTTGTAAGTAGGTATCTATCGTCATATACCAAGCTCTTAGAGCTTGCTTTAGTCCATACAAAGCTTTCCTCAGCCTGCACACATGAGATTCTCTCTCATGTACCTCAAAGTCCTTTGGCTGCTCAATGTAAACTTCCTCCTCTATAATCCCAATCAGAAATGATGTCTTCACATCCATTTGGTGGATCTTCTAGTCCATTTTTGCTGCAATGGAGATAGCAACTCTGATCGAAGTGTATGTAGCAACAGGTGCAAAAGTCTCATCATAATCAATTCCCTCAACCTGTGAGAACCCTCTCGCCACAAACCTAGCTTTGTATTTCTCAGTGCTGTCATCTGTAGCATATTTAATCTTATAGAGCCACTTAGAAGTTACTATTGACTTCCCTTTAGGTCTTGACACAACCTCCCAGACATCATTCTTCATGATGGAAGCATATTCTTCCACCATGGTATCTCTCTAGACCTGCTTTCCTGTTGCCTTCCCATAAGAAGATGGATTAGACTCACTGACCATAACTAAATAGCTACAAAATCTCTCTGGTAGCCCTCTTGGGAGTCCCATAGTCTGAGCTTACTTCAAGGTTTCTTGAAGCCACTTGGGCTTCCTCTTTCCTGAAGTAACCTCCTATGGAGAGAAAAACTCATCCTCATCCCAATCCACTGCTTGAGGATGAGTCCCAAAAGTAGTAGCTCTGGTACTCTGAGACTCAATCACTTGAGAACCTGTAACCTGAGAACCTGAAACTGCAGGACCGCCACCCTATGTTCCTGTCCTTGAGCCTATACCTGTACCTGAGGAACTTGTCTCCTGTGAACTTGTCACCCTTGGTACCTGTGACCCTAAACTTTGAGTAGTTGTACTATGTACAACATCAACCTGAGACGTAGGAACCTGCTTCACCCCCTTCTCCAACAAACGAGACTTCTTGAAAGCCTTGTCCTCCTCAAATTTCACATCCCACCTCACAATTGTCTGTTTCCTTGCTGGAATATATATGCAATATGCTTTTGAAATCTCGTCATACCCAACAAAGATGCCCTTCTATGCCGTGGGCGCCAAGGAACAAGGAACATGAGACTAGGTAAGACATCCAAAAATCCTGAAATGCCTTACCTCAGGCTTCTTCTCTAAGTAAGCCTCTTCAAGAGTCTTGCTTCCCAAAACTTTTTGGAGACTCCTGTTTTGAATGTACACAACTTTGTTATCGGCCTCTGCTCAGAGAAAGAAAGGCAAGCCCTAATCATGCAACATGGATCTTGCAACACCAACTATTCCCCTGTTCTTTCTCTTTGCCACCCCATTCTACTGAGGTTTGTAAGGTAAAATCAATTGCCTTTTGACTCCCTCTTGAGCACAGAAAGCATCAAACTCCTTAGAGGTATATTCACCCCCATTTCTAGACTGCAATACTTTGATTCTCCTCCTTGTCTGGTTTTCCACTAGAGCTTTGAACTCTTTGAACTTCTGCAAGACTTCTTTCGATTGCTTGCTTTTCAATAAATAGATCTAGTTCTTTCTGGAGAAGTCACCAATGAAGGTTACATAGTACTCGTAACCCTTCAGAGATGTAGTCGACATAGTGATCGAACCACACAGATTTGAATGTTTCAGGTCAAAAGTCCTTGTTCACCTGTTGTCACTACTTGGAAAAGTAGTCTTGACATACGTGTTATGTGCACACCCATTGCACACTTCACTGTGATCTATGTTGAACTCTGGCACGCTTGTTACTATCTCCCTCAAAATTTACAATGCTAGATGATGTAGGTGGGCCATCCTCCTGTGCCACAACTCACATAAGTCACAAGCATCATTGTTGCTGTCATGAGCTAGGGCATGATGAAGCTGAAAGCTGAGCCTATATAGTTTCCCACTATGAACACCAATCTTCACTGCTAAATCTATATTGGATCCCTTAGGGTGTATGAGCACATGTCCATCTTAGATGATCATCCAAAATCCCCTATCCTCTATAGTAGAATCTAACACCAAGTTCTTCAACCCAGGAACGTACAAGACATCCCTTAACTTCATGGATTCTCTAGACTACCTTTGAAAAGAAATTGTTCCTCGTCCGACTGCCTTGACAGAAGTCTTGTCTCCCAACACAACCTCTAGATCTAACCTTGTCTCAGTGAGATTTCTAAAATGTTGTCTAATACTAGTCATGTGAATGGAGGCCCCGCTGTCAATATACCAAATACTCGTAGGAGATGCACTCTATGAGTGACAGTAGATCAAAGACAATTCCCTGTCAATCTTTTTTGTGGATTTCTCATCCACATTTCCTGAAGTGCACGAATGAGAGGTAACGAGAGAACACTCCTTGTCCATCATTTCAGACAAATTTCAATTTCAACAACATCTGTTTGTTGCCATTGATGCAACCTGTCTTCTACTCTCAACTTTGTAGTCATGTTTCTTACCTGGAACCCTTACATCACAAATCTGGCCTCTACACTTCCGGATTTGAAAGATCTATCTCAGATCTATCCTCCAAACTCTTAGATTTGATAGATCTAACCCCCACAATCATAGATCTAGACACTTCTCTTCAGATTTGGTAGATCTAGTTTCTATCTCACTGATCTTGCTAGATCTATCTCAGATCTAGACCCCAACTCCTCAGATCTATTAGATCTAACCTGTACTGTCACAGATCTAATCCTTGCTCTTCAAATCTAGTAGATTTGGTCACTCCCTCCACAGACTCATCATTGAATCTCCACACAGATCTAGTATATTGCTCGCAGATTTGAGTGTGATTTTCCCTTGACCTTCGATGAGGCTTTGGTACCATGTATATTTTCTAAAGGTCTCCACTTGCTTTGGAAATCTAAATCTCAATACGGGTATAGATCTCACTAATCTTAGATGAATATAAAACTTAATCTCAAATCCCAGATAAACATATAAACAAGACTATAATCAATAGCACATGAGATCTACTACAACTTCAAATATAATAGCAATCACACACTTAGACTCTGATTTTTACCCTGGAAACCCTTATGGGAAAACCAACATCTATGTGTCTTTCTTCTTTCTTGAGGTCTTGAAGAAATAGTATAGAGAAGAGTACAATCAGGATCTATGTGTCTTTCTTCTTTCTCCTGCTGGAACTCTGAACTCTATCATTGCCAATCTTTAGAAGTTGTACACTCTCTAACCTCTAAAGGGCTCCTCCCTCTACCCCTCTCAGTACTGCTCTATCTGATGAAGATCTACTCCCTCAAACTCTGAATGGCGTCCCCAGCTATACAGTTGTGTCACTTGCACCTTCTCTGCTCAGAAGCACACCCCTCTGATTTTGTCTCAATAAATATATGGTAGAGGTCTTTGTGAGTCCTCTAACTCTAATGGGAGATCACACGTGTACTCTAATTGTTGAAGACATATTCACAATGCTAGTGAATGTGCCCTCCTATCTCTGCTCCTCAATCACTGAGGAAATCCTGTGAGATTATCTCTCTCAGCTGGAATGGAATGTCACCTCTTCAGATGGATGTGCCAGATCTATCTCAGATTTGAGCTCCTCTCGTCAAGAAGTGCGCTCCCCTCTCTCAGGAAAACTACGCCCTTCTCTCTCTGCTAGCACTGGATGGACTCACTGTGAAGACAAGCTCACTGTACACCCAAAAAACTCGGTAACATTACCCTCCGATTGCCTTTTATAAGTCACTGAGAAATTATGTCACCAAACCCTAATTAGGGTTCCAAAACCTTTATTTCACTTTCATGCAAAATTACTCTTTTGCATCTCTCCTCATTAACATATCAATATGTCTTTCTATATACCATTTAATATCAAATGCATAGGAAACCATATGCGATTATGTGCACATGTGTTCCCACCTCTTCTAAATCATGAGTCAAATCTGCTATGAAGAAATGAAGTGAAGAGCACCCTATCCTATCTCATGTTTCAACTACTCCATTTGCAATGAAATTTTGGACACTTGTCTTTCTAGTAACGAATTCCTAAGTTTGTTTTTAGATGGGGGGTGTAAGAAGTCCCAATAACTAAGGCCTTGCTGAACAACCTATTCTAGCTCAAGTTTCAACTGCTCCATCTGCAAGGAAATTTTGGACACTTGTCTTTCTAATAGTGAAGTCCTAAGTTTGTTTTTAGATGGGGGGTGTAAGAAGTCCCAATAATTGAGGCCTTCCTTAACACCTCCTTATGAAAAGGAAACTAGGAAACATGGAAAGTGTTACAACAAAAACTAGCACCCGCAAGATGTAAAGTCCCAAGCACCAAGGTGTTAGTGTTGTGTAACTTAGGAAGGCTACCCCTTGTCACCTTAGTAGCTCTTCCTCTCACTTTTGATTGGCCCTTCTCCAACATAAGGAGAGTATCCCTAAGAAGGATTGTTGAGGCTATAGAGTGGGGGCTCTAGGTAATATTTGAAGAGTAAGCCTTAACAAAATGAGTGGTTGTAGTAATAGTGGAAAAGGATGATTTGTTAAAAAAAAAGCTGATGGAAACCCAAAGACTAGTGCTTACCAAATCGTGGGCAAAATGGAGTCAAAGAAGCATGGATCTAAGAGGGTGAGTGCATGAATATGTAAGGAAATGCGAGCTGTTATACATGCCATAATTCTGCCTGAGCTTGCTGAAAATTATTGCAAAAAATTACCCTTGGAGAGCTAGGGGTGCCACTCTAAAACATGGTTATGAGGGTGGTGTTATATTGCTTCTAGCAGCAACTTAGTTTGTTAGATACAAGATTAACATAAAACAAAAATACAAGAGGGATTATATCCTCACATTATATTATCAAAATGGCAGATAATCCATTAAAAGGCCTTCATTACAAGTTACAAGCATTTCCTACAATAATCAACAACATGTGCAAAAATTGCACACATAAAAGCCTCACATAAAATAGAAGCTATACTTCCAATCTTCCATTAAGCTTGCCAAAATGATGTACAATGTAGTCCAAGGGGAGAACTCCTTCAATCCCCAATCTCCCAACCATTATGCAAAAATGGAGAGAAAGCTCCTTTATATATAGAGTTTCTTTTCTCTCACCATAAAATACAATATTTTCCTAACTAACTTCATGACAAGTCAAACAATAATAAAATATTTGAGTAGGTATGCAACAATCTCCAAAAATAGCACATTTGTTAACAAAGGCTCAACCACCATCTCAAAACAGAAATACATAGGAACATGTGCATTAGTTTTTAGTCACATAACCGTCAGCCAAGAGGAAACAAGTGTGAACTAGACAAGTCAAGGATGTGAGTGGACCCCCTAGTGGAGTGCACCACCTAGAAGATTATGCCAAGAAGATAAGGATGAAAAGGTAAATGGGCATGTGGATAAGATTAGGTGAATGAATGATCAAAAAATACTAGGTTGCATGCATAAAAGCTCAACCAAGTGGAAACAGATTGAACAAGACAAGTCAAAGATGCAAGTGGACCCCCTAGTGGAGTGCACCACCTAGAAGATTATGCCAAGAAGATAAGAATGAAATGGTGAATGGACATGTGTATAAGGTTAGGTGAATGAATACATGTGAACGGATGGAAGTGGTACAAAATACTAGGGTACATGCATAGCTAACCTTCCAAAACAAGTGCAATTTCAACCACCTCCTCAACATGTGTTCCAAGAGATAAGGAGGGCCCAAAGAGATGCCCAACAAATTTACAAAGGGAGCAACCATAATGTTTTTTAAATGTTGGGATTGCTTCAACATGTGTGCCAAAAGAGGAGCACTACCCTCAAGTATTGTACGACATAAGGCATAAGTTGTATTCCCTAGTGAACGCGGTTTATTCTTTTTTATTTTTGTGGGAAGGGGGTTATGGTTGCCTCAACATGTGTGCCAAAAGGGGAGCACGACTCGTGCTGTACCATATGGGACATAAAGTTTCATTCCCTAGTGAAAGAAACATTTTAAGACGAAACTTAGGGAATGAGGCCTTAATGAAGGTTTATAACGTATGGATATTAGGCCAATATTGTAGTGCTCAACCTAAGGTTTGGGTTAATTAATCAGTAATAAAAATTTCCCAAACCACTTTGGCATGTTCACACATGGAAAAGGTAAATAATAAAATATGACAAATGAAAAGATTAATTATCAAAGAAAAATTATATGAATATGGATGAAATGGCTCATGCATCCTTTAGGATTGGAGATATGATGGAATATGACACTCATGCATCCTTTCCACACCTAGGTACAAAGTGGAAATGTAATGAAATATGAAAGTAACCTACGTACAACGATGGAAAGGTGATGAAAGAGAGTGATATCAAGGAAAAACACTAGGAAAGCACACCACCATGAGGACACAAACAACTAAGACCAACACATGAACTCACCATGCAACAACCAAGTGAATGTAGTGGCTATAACATCATGAGCAAGGGGAATGATGAGATGATGTCCCCAACAATGATCAACCAAAGAAAAGTGCCTTGAACAAGATGATGATACATGATATGCAGCTGAAGCAACCTCCACCAAAAATTTCGATAATGAATGCCAAGAAGAGAAGAGGCTCCATGAAGATGTATATGCCATCAAGTCCATCCACTGCTCCAAAGGTACCAACTACCCATCCCATCACAATGTGAAACCTCATACAATTTGACGTGTAACAGAAGGGAATACCATGAACATAAAAAAATCTTGCAACTATATTATCTACATCTTCACGTAGTTGTATGTAATAGTGCAAACTTCTCAAATTGCTAAAAGGTTGCTTGTCTAAAGTCTAGTGGAGCCTACTCATCATTCCACCCATTTGTGAGATATTGCCATTCCCTATTGTTCACCTAGTCCAACTTATGTCTTTTGTGGATTCCCTTTTCCTTCAGCCTAGATGTACAGTGTCAAGTATCAAGTCCTTCCCTTGGCCTTACCTGGTTTCTTTCACCTTCACCCTTGATTAGCAAAATGGCTAGATCCATAAATGAGTATACATTAGAGGTTCTTGTTTAAAGCAGCTGATCATTTTCATTTAGATGTATTACTTATATATATATATATATATATATATATATATATTGTGCTTATAATCACCAGCAAAAGCTGCTTGTACTTGAGTCTCACTGTTAACATAGATAATTGAGCATGCATATCCACCTTGTACTTTGTAGTATCAAAGTTTAGCACTTGGATCATTATTTGATCATTCTTGACTTGGTCAACCTAGTTTGACCAGGCCAGGAGCAAGGTCCAGGATGAGTTTTGACCTATGGTTGTGGATGATGATTATATGTGGTCTATCAGTGTCCATTAGACATATTCATGCTTCAAATGGTGGTTTACTATGATGGCTTGTATTATTTTCATGATTATCAACATTTATAGGCTTTATTATTTTTATTGTTCTGACTTGGATGGGGCCTCTAACGTACCTTTGTGATGGACATATGGTGTATGAGTACTCATTCCTAGTTGATTTGGGCATTCTAAGTCCATGGGTCCAACCGATTTTCAGTTTCAGGTAGTTACCAGAGATATATGGGTCTTTTGGGCATTTTGTAGTAGTTTGGCCCTAGAAACTCAAAATAAAATACATTGCAGATGGTGGTGAGATCTCCTAGGGTGACAGAGGGAAACATGGGGTTCAGCCAGTTAATTGTACCATATAGATATGGTTCCAGATCCATCCATGCAGTCAGTTGGCTTCATATTTTGGTCCCCTGGAAAATATTGGCAATTCTATATTCCCGATGCAACATTTTGATGATAAAAAATGGCTAATGAGGCAAGGAAATGGCATGGAATTGGTTTGAGGCATAGTATTGGGGTCACCTTCATCATCCGGCATCAGCTTCACTCCACATGGGGTCCATATGTCCTTAATTTTTTCACTTGGAGGGCGTTTTGATGTATTTTGAGGGGGGACGTCCTAGTGATTTTTATCACTCCTTGATATTACTTACTATCACATCTTATTATTGTTCCATGGGGTCATTCTAGTGAAGGATATTACAACCTTCTAGCCCCACCATGTGTTATCTTATGAGTTTTGGTCATCTTTATGTGGTGCGCCCCCCCTCCTTGAGCTTTCTAGTGGTGCACCCCCCTTCTATTATTGAGTTGATCCGTGTATGATGTATTCGGATAATTTTAGCGATTGATTAGATTGTTTTTATCTTTTGATTGTGACCCTTGATCTTTTTGGATCTAGGTTTTATGTACTTGAGAGATCTATATATTGAGATGCTCTCTCATTTGTAAAGGGACTTTTAGCTCTGAGAATATTGAATACAAGAAAACTTTTGCAGAAAATCTTGGAAGCTTTGTGAATGTACTTGGATGTGATTGCTATGCCTCTTGCTTAGACATTTCAATGGATCTTGAATGCAAGCGTTATCTTTCTGTAGAGGCCGTACTGATCTTTTGCAGGGTAGAAAATTGGTTGGAGGAGATTGCTAAGATGTCTTGTATCATCTTTCGGGCAAATCGTTTCATCTTTAGGGACTTTTCAATTGTTACTTTGTGCATTGGATTTTTCTCTATAGATGACGTACGCAGCTTATCTTTTTCATCCATGAACACATCTCACTTTGGTAGTTTGATTTTGCAGGTGGAGAAGAGGGGTGCACTACCTTCACTGGGCATTTTTTTCTTGTTTCTTGCTGGATCTCGCTCGAAATTGTAACTAAGTGGAAGGATCATCGACATACAAGGCAATTGCAAGTATTTTCAGGTACAATCTGCAAGGTTAGTATTGTTTTTCATTATTTTCATCCAATTGTCAAGCAAAACCCTTTCTTTCAAACCCTAGTTTTGTAGATCTAGAAAATCCGGTGAGTTTTTGAAGATAATTGAAAAAACCCTAGATCTCAAATTTCATAAAAATCTGACTCCATTTTCCATGGGATCTAGCACTAGTCACTCTAAGTGGGGCACCCTCCTTGGGTGGGTGGCCACTTTTTTAGATCTATCAGTTGGGTATGCTTGAACCCACTTTATTTTCACAGATCTATCCTTCAAGCTATTAGATCTAGCCATTTACTATCTCAATCTACTCTTTTGGGTCCACCATGTCCACTTTTGCATAAACCCTAGGTGGGTCCCATTACGGTTTTCTTATGTGTGGTTAGATCTCTCTATATCTATGTTACTAAACTCTGTGTAGTACTTTTCCAATCAAGTTGGGTCATTTTCTCTATTTGCTAAGCCTTCTCAACTCTTCCTTAACTATCATATTCATACCACATTTATTCTTTAGATCTAGACTCCTTCACTCATTATCCCTCCTCTTTATTCATTGCACAACCCTAGGAGTGTCTTGAGTAGGTGCACTATTCCTCATAGGCTAGTAGGGTCCCCCCCTTGATCATTCTCTAGATTGATATAAAGTGACAAGAGCCCGTTTGGTGTGACAACTACCCTTCATTCGTAGTGGACGGGGCCCTTATGGTGTCTCCGGTTAGCTACCTCACCTCTACCATCCCAGATAAGATACCTTTAGTGGGTAGCTACACATTGTGTGATAACAAGAACACAAGGTTTCCTTCTAGCTCTGCAAGACAATTCCAAATATTGTTGGGTGCTCAATAGGAGGACATTAAGTGCGACAAGGCTCCTAATAACCTCTACTTCTCTAGCTCCACAGGTCAACCTTTCTTTTCTCAATTTCTTATCAATATAAAAGTTGGGTTCCTATTAATCTAGCTAGCTCAAAACTTCTCTCTTTCTTGTCACCGAAGGTCAGACCAACCGGCAAGGGGTGTGAATACGAGGCGAAGATTGGGCTAACGTTTATTTACTTTGAAACGGAGAATAAAGAACTTTAAAGAGATTTAACTACACTAGCCAGCACGATATTGCAAGGATGGTAAATCCAACTCACTTGCAAGGTGTGGGAACAAAGAATAACTTGAAGCAAAATAACAAACTAACACTAGCCTCACAACCTACTTTCCGAATGGAAAGGGTGGGGAAAAAATAAACGTGTAGAGACGAAAACAAATTATTCTAGCCCTTCTTTGATTGCTATGCAAGAGTGGGAAAGCCCAACTTCCTTTGCTAACAATGGATGGCAAAACTTTAAGAAAATGAAGATTAATCCTAACCACACAACTCTCTTCCTAAAGAAGAGATGGGGCAAGCAATAGAAAATTAAACAATAGAATTATATCAAGTAATAAATCCTAGCCCCTCTTCACTTGCAATGCAAGGGTGGGAAATCCCATCCTCCTTTGAATGAAAGGAATGGCTGAAAAATAACTTCAAATATAACTTTGAAAAAAACAAATAATCAATCAAGTCCAAGAGACTATCTTGAACTTGTTACAATGAAAGAAATCTCAGCAAAAGAAATGAGAGTAAAGAAGTAGGAAAAGTGGGATTTCACCCCTTCTTGGCAGTGGCTTTGAAGTCCTCCCTTTTGGCTAGCCTTTTCACCCTTTTGTGAGTAAAATTCGATAGAGTTTCCCTTGTTCTGTCATAAACCAGCTAAAAACCAACACGCAAAATAGTGGTAAAAATGCCCAAAATCACTTTGGGGCACTATTGTTGAATTATTGCATCTTCGAAGAATATTCTAAATATATATTTTTAGTGGTCCCCGATGCTCCTATCGAGAGAATCACTTGTATTACTTTGTACCTCGATGTTCCTATCGAGAGAATTAATAAAAGTCATGAGGAAGTCCCCTCTGTTGTAAGTCGGGTCATTAGTACCCCAGTTTTGGTTACTTGAGCCTACATAACTGAATTAGGATCACACGAGCCTACATAATTGAGTCTAATATTAAGTGAATGGAAGAATATAAATAGAGGTGTGGCGCTCCTCATTTGACACACACACTCACTTGTGTAGCACATAAGAGAGAGAGAGAAAGCGTTGTAGCTAGAGAAGGAGGAGCAGTCTTTTTGGGTTTTACCTTTTATCTTTTTGGGGCATCTATATTGAGGAAGCTTTTGCTGGGTTTTTCCCTTTAGGGTTTTTCCAGGATAAATCTGTGTTGTTCTTGTGATATTGTTTCTTTCAGTGATCTTGTCTATATGCTTTTGTTATGAAATTGAAATTAAACGCTGATAATCTAGCTTAGAATATGGAATTTTAACATGGTATCAGAGCTAGCCTGAATAGGACAGCTTTCACAAGGTGAAAAAGCCCTCTCTCTCTCCCTAGAAGAAATTAAGGTTTCGGAAAAAAAATTGATTTTCGGAAAATTGCTTGCATAGAAAGTTGCGCCCTCCCAGAGTGCATCTATTGAGCCTGGAATCAAGGTTTTTGGGTGAGTGAGTCTCTGGGAAAGTCAAACCCTAGTTTGACAGCTGCACCAAAAAACTGCAGAACCAGAAAACAGCTGGAAGCTGCAGAAGCTGAATCTCGCAAGTCTGATTTGGAAGGTGAAGACTTGAGATCTCCAGAAACCAAGCACACCAGTCAACTCGCCTCAGTCAAGCGCATCTCCTGGTAAGTTCAGTTTCTCATTCCGCAGAATTTCAATTTTTTTGTGATTTTCTGACAAGATGGCCCCAAGCACTAAGCTTGAGGACAAGCTAGAAGGCATAGAGAATTTCCGAGCATGGAATTACAGGATTGGTCTCATTCTCCAAGAGAATGATCTTGATAAGTATATCGAAGAGGAAGTTGCAGAACCTGAAGAAGCTGAAGCTAAGGAGAAGCACAAGAATGATATAATTAGGGCACAAAGGTTTATTGCTGACTCTATCAAGGATCACTTGATCCCTCAAGTGTCATCCAAGAAGACTCCAAAAGAAATGTATGATGCCCTGTCCAGAATGTATGAGGGTAGAAACATCAATAGGAAGATGAATCTAAGAGCTCAACTGAAGAGCACCAAAACGAGTCATGGAGAATCCATCCAGGACTACTTCACAAGGGTTTCTCATATCAAAGAACAACTAGAAGCCATTGGAGACAAAATTGATGAAGATGAGATGGTTATGACTGCTCTCAATGATCTCACTAGGCCTTGGGAATCAGTTATCCAGATGATGTGTGCCAGGAAGGAAAGCATGAAGTTTAATGTTGTATGGGGAGACTGCATTCAAGAGGAGACTAGAGTGGCAAATAGAGAAGCCCTACTAAAGGAGGATGATCAAGCCCTAGCCACTCATACCAAGAGAAGAAGAAGTCAACCCAACTTCAAGAAGGGAAACAAGAGGGAGTATCAACCTCCTAGGAAGTTCCAGAAGATAAGAGAAAGTCTCCTTGATAGGGACTACTCTGGCTTTCAATGTTTTCATTGTGATAAGATAGGACACATTGCCAGAAATTGTCCTATGAAGAGACAAGAATATAAGAAGACGATCAACAACAACAAAAGACATCATGCTCATCTAGCTGAAGATGAGGACGAAGAAGAAGAAGAGGAAGGACCTCCAAGCAAGCAAGCAAGAGAAGAAAGATGCAGAAGAGTATGTATTATTCTCAAGGCTCTCTGGATCTATAACACCGGGGGAAGATACTTGGCTTATTGATAGTGGTGCTTCAAAGCACATGACGGGACAAAATAAGACTCTATCAAGACTTGAAGAAAAGAACTCTCCTCAGAAAGTATCTCTAGGAGATGACTATCAATATGCGATCAAAGGAATTGGAGAAGCAAGCTACAAGCTTGATTCAGGAAATCCCCTGAAGATGAAAGAAGTACTATACGTACCAGGTCTGAAGAAGAATTTACTTTCTATCTCAGCTTTAGATAAGAAAGATTCAGAGTTGCATTCATAGATGGCCAAGTACTCATGTGGCCCAAACAGAAGAATATTGAAGATGCAGTTATCATTGGTGAAGAAGAGGGAGCCTTATATAAACTCAAGGGACATTCAGAAACAACCCTTGTTCATGAGTCCACTAATTCTAGTGAACTATGGCATAGAAGGATTGCTCACATAAATTAAAAAGCACTACCGCATGTGAACAAAGTAGTGATGGGATTACCAGACATGAAGATCAAACATGAAGGCATTTGCAAAGGATGTGCGAAAGGAAAGAACACCAAGAATCCATTTTCTAAGAGCGAAACAAAAACAAAAGGTACGCTAGAATTGATTCATTCAAATGTGTGTGGTTCAATGTCCTCCACATCTTTAAGTGGATTTGAATACTATATTACATTTATTGATGGCTATTCAAGAAAGACTTGGATATACTTCTTGAAAGCAAAGAGTGAAGTGTTTGAGAAATTCAAGGAATTCAAAGCCTTGATAGAGAATCTTTCAGATAAGAGAATCAAGACACTTCAAGCAAACAATGGCGGAGAGTATACTTCAAAAGAGTTTGAAGCCTTCTGTAAAGATGCCGGAATCAAGAGGGAACTAACCACTCCCCACAATCCTCAATAGAATGGTGTTGTGATAGAGAATCTTTCAGATAAGAAGACACTTCAAGCAAACAATGGCGGAGAGTATACTTCAAAAGAGTTTGAAGCCTTCTGTAAAGATGCCGGAATCAAGAGGGAACTAACCACTCCCCACAATCCTCAACAGAATGGTGTTGTGGAAAAAAAGAACAGAACCATCATGGAGGCAGTGAAGACAATGATTTATGATCAAGATCTTCCAATGCATCTATGGGCAGAAGCAGCGAGAACTGTTGTCTATGTACATAATAGAATATTTCACAGTGCTCTTGGATTCAAGACTCCAGAAGAGATGTTCACGGGAAAGAAGCCTGAGGTAAGTCACCTCAAAATATTTGGTTGTCCTGTATATGTTCATATACCAAAAGAGAAAAGAACCAAGTTGGACCCTCCCGGAAAGAAGGGAATATTTGTTGGATACTGTGAAGTGTCCAAAGCATTCAGAATTTACATTCCTGGATTCCATCACATGGAAATCAGTAGAGATGTAACATTTGATGAAGAAGCATCTCTCAAGAGATCCAGAAAATGTCAACATGAAGAAGTATATGAGGAAGATGTACCCCCCAGAAATGTCGAGAATACATCCCTCCCTGAAGATGAAGTACCTAAAGAGCATGATATGTCAGAACCACAAGAACCTCCTACAATGGAGATGTCACGGAAGAGAAAGCCTGCTTGTGCAAGAGAAATTATACACGAAGCAGAAAGATATGGAACTCCTAAAGGCTCCACAAGGATAAGCAAGAAGCCCAAGCCATTTTCCAGCTATGTGGCTTTGATGTGTGATCTAGTGGATCAAGAACCTACAAACTACGAAGAAGCGGTACAGAAGAAAGAATGGGTAGAAGCAATGATTGAAGAATACCAGTCAATAATGAAGAATGATGTATCGGATATAGTTCCCAAACCAGAAGGAAAGAGTGTAGTATCCTCCAAATGGATCTACAAGATAAAACATGCAACTGACGAAAGTATCGAGAAGTATAAAGCAAGATTTGTGGCTAGAGGTTTCTCTCAGAAAGAGGGAATTGATTATGAAGAGACATTTGCTCCAGTAGCACGGTATACTTCGATTAGAACTATCATGGCATTTGCATCCATGATGAAGTGGGACTTACACCAGATGGATGTGAAGACAACCTTCCCAAATGGTGTGATTGAAGAAGAAGTATACATAGAACAACCACAAGGATTTGAAGTTGAAGAGAGAAAGACTCATGTATGCAAGTTGAAGAAGGCCCTGTATGGCCTGAAGCAAGTTCCCAGATCTTGGTATGGAAGGATAGATAGTTTCTTGACAAGCATGGGCTTTGCCAAGAGTAAAGTCGATCCTAACCTTTACTTTAAGGTTATCAAAGACGAACCTGTCATACTATTACTATATGTGGATGATTTATTTCTGACAGGGAATGAGAAACAAATTGTGGAAAGCAAGAAGAAACTCGTTGAAGAATTTGAGATGAAAGACCTTGGGTTAATGCATTATTTCCTAGGTCTGGAAGTATGGCAAAGTTCAAGAGGAATCTTTCTCAACCAGGGAAAGTATGCAGTAGAGATATTGAAAAGATTCAATATGTTGGAATGCAAAGCCATGGCCACACCCATGGATTCCAACTTGAAATTGTTAGTTGATGACTTGTCAGAGTTAGTGGATGTGACTCAATACAGACAGATTATTGGGTCATTGATGTATCTAACAAATACCAGACCAAACATTTGTTTTGCTGTGAACACCTTGAGTCAATATCTAGTTCAACCTAGACGTGTTCACCTGATAGCTGCAAAACATGTGATGAGATATCTGAAAGGGACTATAGACTTTGGTCTATACTATGATGGAAGCCATGAGTACAGACTGTATGGCTATACGGATGCAGATTGGGCTGGAAGTGTATTAGACAGGAAAAACACATTAGGTGGATGTTATAGTTTGGGATCTACTATGATTTCATGGTTTAGCAGGAAACAGTCCAGTGTTGCTCATAGCACGGCTGAAGCAAAATATATAGCAGCTTGCTCTGCTAGTTGTGAAGCCATATGGCTTCGGAAGCTGATGTCAGGTTTATTTAACTTGGAGTTGGATACTACCGTGATTCTATGTGATAACCAATGTTGTATAAAGATGACAAAGAACCCAGTGTTCCACGATAGATCGAAGCACATAGAAATCCAGTACTTCTACATTCGAGATATGATGCAGAAGGGAGCCATAAAGCTCCAGTATGTGAGTACTGATGAACAAGTTACAGATGTGTTGACGAAGCCTCTGTCTCGGATAAAGTTTGAATACTTTCGAGACAAGCTTGGTGTTGTTCGGAAAGACCTTCCTCAAAAGGGGGAGCAATGATGTTGCAGTGGGATTGTATCATCCCTGGACACTTGTCCTAAAGTGATCCGGTGACTTCAGTCCTCCAGAATGAAGAGGGATTGTATCATCCCGGGACATCTGTCCAGAACGGATCCGGTGTCTTCGGTCCTCGAGAATGTGGTAGGATTGTATCATTCTTGAACTTTTGTTCAGAACGGATTCTATGACTTCGATACTCGAGAATGTGGTAGGATTGTATCATCCTTGAACTTTTGTATAGAATGGATTCGCTGACTTCGGTACTCGAGAACATGGTAGGATTATATCATCCTTGAACTTTTGTTCAAAACGGATCTGGTGACTTCGGTACTCAAGAACATGGTAGGATTGTATCATCCTTGAACTTTTGTTCAGAAGGGATCCAGTGACTTCGGTACTCGAGAACGTGGTAGGATTGTATCATCCTTGAACTTTTGTTCAAGACGGATCCGGTGACTTCGGTACTCGAGAACGTGGTAGGATTGCATCATCCTTGGACTTAGTCCTAAAGTGATAGGGAGTGATTATCCCGTAATAGAATCTGGTGACTTCGGTTGTCGACAATGTGGTGGGATTGCATCATCCCTGGACTTTAAGTCCAAAAGTGATCTGAAGACTTTCATCTTCGTGTTGTGGATTGCAGATTGCTGCTGCTAATGATGATGTTCCTGATCAAAAGATCAGAGTGTGATGATGATGATGTTCCTGATCGAAAGATCAGAGTGTGATGATGATGATGTTGTTGATCAAAAGTTCAGACTATGATGATGATGATGATGTTGCTGATCGAAAGTTCGGAATATGATGATGATGATGCTGATCGAAAGTTCATAGTATGATGATGGTGATGCTGATCGAAAGCTCAGAGTATGATGATGATGATGATGCTGATTGAAAATTCAAAGGATGATGTTGCTGATTGAAATGATGTTGTCGATCGAGCGGTCAAAGTGTTGCTGCTGCTGAAGTTTGAAGATGAAGACTATATGTTGAAGATGATGAAAAGCTTCCAATAATTTATAGATGTATCACCCTGATGATGATGTTGATGATGCCCTCCTCCTACTTTTGTTGTTGTTGATATTGTTGTAGAATACCCTTCTCGTTAAGGGGGAGTGTTGAATTATTGTAACTTCGAAGAATATTCTAAATATATATTTTTAGTGGTCCCCGATGCTCCTATTGGGAGAATCACTTGTATTACTTTGTACCCCAATGTTCCTATCAAGAGAATTAATAAAAGTCATGAGGAAGTCCCCTCCGTTATAAGTCGGGTCATTAGTACCCCAGTTGTGGTTACTTGAGCCTACATAACTGAATTAGGATTACTCGAGCCTACATAACTGAGTCTAATATTAAGTGAACGGAAGAATATAAATAGAGGTGTGGTGCTCCTCCTTTGACACACACACTCACTTGTGTAGCGCATAAGAGAGAGAGAGAAAGCGTTGTTGCTGGAGAAGGAGGAGCAGTCTTTTTGGGTTTTACCTTTTGTCTTTTTGGGGCATCTATATTGAGGAAGCTTTTGCTAGGTTTTTCCCTTTAGGATTTTCTCAGGATAAATCTGTGTTGTTCTTGTGATACTTTCTATATGCTTTTGTTATGAAATTGAAATTAAATGCTGATAATCTAGCTTAGCATATGGAATTTTAACAACTATGAGTGTTAGTGGAAAAATATGTACAAAATTTATCAAGTAACTAGCTTCAAAGAATTTGAGATTGCAAGTAGTTAAACAAGATTTAAATTTTAAAATGTGAATGTGATAAAATAAAAATGCAGAAATTTAAATTAGAAATGGAGAAAAATGCCCTTTTCTCTTCAAAGTTTGAAGAAGTGGGGCATCCAACCGAGGAATACCACTCTCCAATTCAAACAACTTGCAACTTGAGAGATCTTTGCTACACAACTAAAAAGAAGGTGAGATTCAACCAAGAAAAATATGAAGTTCTTAACTGCAAAACTGAAAATTCGCAAAATCTATGGCAAAAATACCACAAATCTCACCAAAGAAAAGATGTTTGCTTCTTTGGCCTCCCCAAACTTCAGTAGCTATTGAGCATGGAAGCAAGTCACCACAGAGCAACAAAGACGCAAGATTTCTTCCAAAGAATTGTATTCACAAGGCCAAATGGCTGAAAATTACAATGGCCCAAAGTGGGAGCAAAAGGGAAGCAAGAGAAAGAGAGAGGGCAAGAGCATGAGGGATTGTGTAACCAAAATGAGGGGAGGCCTCCTTAAATAGGAAAAGAGTGAAGGGAGACCCCATTTGCATGTTTGCCACTTGTCACATGAGTGCGGGAAGGGCCCATGGAGAGGGGGGTCACACTTCCTAAAGAGGGAAACTTCAAACTTAAGAAAAGCTTGCATGGGGGGGCCTTTTTGCTTCTAAATTCACCTTATGAACATAATATAAGATTTGGAAACATAACTTCCTCTCCCCAAGTGACTTTAGTCACTTTAAAAAAAATTGTCATTCTAATTAATGGCCAATTTTCCTGGTTTTTTGGACTAGCTTAGGAAAACATTCCCAAAACCTTAGCAATATTCGTCCAAATGACTTCAAACTTGGTCTAGGGGTGTAGGGGGTCTCATGCCATTGATTTTGAGTACCCATACCCTTATTTATGGACATTAGGTGCCACTTAACCCTCTTTACATTACAAGTTTTTTTCTATGCTGAGGGACATTTTTTAATCACCAAAAATTAAAAAATCCTAGGCAAAACTTAATGAAATTCCCCAAGACTCTGGATAATGTCTAGCATAGTAATACACAACATTCCTAGACCTTAATCACCCCATAGACTCAATCATTAGAACACCTTTCACCACTTTGGAGGAATTTGAGTGAAAAACTCAGATAATTAAAATCACTAAAAATGAATTTTAATTATCTAAGGGAAAAAACACTTGATGAAAGTACTTCCCTAATGATAAAGTCTTAGGCAACTAAGTTTTACAAAAGTTGACCCTCATGCTGACATATCATTACAATATCCCCCGTAGGGTTGCAAAAATTTCATGGAGAAGAAGAAGAGAAGAAAGGGGCAAAGTTTCCCTGCTAAGTCTTCTGGAGCTTGATTTTTTTTATCTAAGTACACTTTTTTTGTTTTCAAGGCACATGGTACATGGTTTCCCACCTAGTTGGTTAGGTGGTCAACAAAGACAAGGATGGAGCCATCCGGAAAGAAAGGGACTTTTGTTGGTTATAGTAAATCCTCTGAAGCCTACAAAATCTACGTACCAAGAGAAAGACACATCGAAGTTAGCAGAGTTGTGACATTTCATGAAGAGGCTTCCTTCAAGCACTCTAAAGAACATCAATGTGATTTAGATATGCAGCATGAGACTCCCATGATAGAGGATTCAAATTCTAGTTATCCACATTCAGATGTTGAGAGGGAGAAGCCAAAAGAGTCCTCATATTGGCTTGACCCTGAAGAACCAATAGAACTGGTTGAAAGATCATTTGATGAACCTCCTGCTAAGAGGAGACCTGCGTGGTGCCGAGACATTCTATAAGAGGCAGAAAAGCATGGAGCACCATCAGGCACATCTAAGGAGCGAACGAGACCTAAAATATTTTCAAGATATGTAGCACAAATGAGTTACATCAATGATTCAAAACCTTCCATCTATGAAGAAGTTGTTAATCAGCAAGTCTGGAAAGATGACATGGTAGAAAGATACAAATCTATTATGAAGAATGATGTTTGGGAAGTGGTTCCTAAACCTGAAGGGAAGTCCATAGTAACTTTTAGGTGGCTTTATAAAATCAAACATGCAGTTGATGGCAGTATTGAAAAGTATAAAATCAAACATGCATTTGATTTGTTGCCTATGGTTTCTCACTGAAAGAAGGCATAGAATATGATGAGACATTCTCTCCTGTGGCTAGGTACACCACTATTTGAGCTATGATTTCACTTGCTTTAGTTCTTGGATGGAAGCTTCACTAGATGGATGTGAAGACTGCCTTCCTCAATGGTGAGGTGGAGGAAAATGTATACATACAACAGCCTAAGGGTTTTGTAGTTCATGGGAAGGAGTCCCATGTATGCAAACTGAAGAAAGCCTTGTCTAGGCTTAAGCAAGCCTTGAGGGCTCGGTATTCGAGGATTGATAGATATCTTTAGATCTTGGGCTTCTCCAAAAGCGAAGCTAATCCTAACCTATACTTCTAGATTTTGAAGAACCAACCTCTGATCTTGGTTATCTATGTTGATGACTTGTTCCTTACTAGAGAAAAACATCCGATATCTTGGAGCAAGAGAGAGTTCACTTCTGAGTTCGAAATGAAACATTTGGGTCTTATGCACTATTTTCTTTATCTTGAAGTTTGGCAAAGAAAAGATGAGATTTTCCTTTCGCAAAGAAAGTACACAATTGATGTGTTGCAGAAGTTTGGTATGATGGATTGTAAATCCATGACTACATCAAAGGTTTCTAACTTGAAGAAACTGCATGAGTCAGATTTCGGATTGAATCTAGTGGATCCTACATAAAAACAGTGCACAATGTAACGAACATAAAATAAGATAATAATTAAATAATTAAATAATTAATAGTTAGGTTAATTAAGTTATTATGAAAGGAGGCGTCTCCTCATCATCAAGTGTCCAAGCCATATTTAAGGCCAAGACACCATTGTAATATCATCATCTAATATATTATTCTATTTATCATCCAACATGAAAGTCGGATTCAACTATTAACCGACCAACCAAATACGGTTGCTCCAAGTGGTATCAGAGCAGATTCGCTCCTCCGGCACTGAGCTCGGATTCGGCTCCTCCTACTATTGAGCTCGGTTTTGGCTCACCTATCCTCATTCTCTCTCAACCCCTCTTCCACATCTTCTCTCCACTCTGTGTGCCCATTATCTCTGCTGCCTTTCCCTCACCCCACGCTTCCACATTGTTTTCATCCTTATTGACACTAGCACCCACACACCCTGCTCCACGCGCTGCTACAACGCTTCCTTCTTCTCCTCTCCGCCCACGCTCTCTCTCCTCTTTGCTCTTCACCTACTCTACCAGCGCTCCACGCTCCCTTCTTCTCCTCACCCCACAGTCTCCACCCTCCTCCGTGCTCTCCCTTTCCCCTGCAGCTCCTTCTCCCGCCGTTCTTCCTTTCTCCACCCGCACTACCCAATCCACGTCTGCGTCCACCACTCCACCACCCCGTCGGCTTCTGCGTCCACCACCCCCATTTTCTGTGTAGCCCTTTTGCCCACTCCTCCTTGCGACCAATCCTCCACCGCCCATGTGCTCCCACTTCACGCCTTCTCCTCCCACCTGCACTCGCCTCGACAGCCTCCAACTCCACGCCATGGCTTCTCCTCATCTCTTCCTGTACAACCGCCTCCACCTCTATGCCCGCAAAAAAACAAAAAAAAAAACAAATATATTATAACAATATAATATAAAATAATATATTAATTTAAATATATTATACTATGATATATTTAATAAAAATCAAAATTTAAAAATCAAATATTATATATTATTATTATAATATTTGTTAAAAAAAATTATTAATTAATTAATTAATATTTATTATTATTCAAAAATTCACCTCAGAAGCCAAAATAGCGTCTAAATACACACCTCCGCATACAAGGTCCAAGACCATGGCGGAACTGAAAGAGAAAATCGAAAAAATGGAGGACATCAAGTCCCTTGTTGCTAACCAAAAAAGCTTGAAGGAAGAGATGAAAAATAACAATACAGTACTCAAAGACGAGCTTGTTCGGGTATTAGAAAGAAGGTTGGATGAAAAATTTGACGTCCTGAACGAAAAACAAAAAGACTTGGATGACAAAATGAGTACCATGACTCAAAACATAAACACCTTAACACAGAACTTGAGCGCCATGACGCAGAACCATAATACATTAATCGAGGTGTTACAAATACTAATGCCTAAGACAGACCAAGTCAGTAGTCCAGACAAGCTAGAGGCATCAATTCATATTTCCACACAGGAAGCACTTGCAAAGAATCACGAAGAATTGCAAAAAGAATAAAGATTAACAATGCGACGCTTACGCAAGAGATAGAAACAAAAGTACTCCCGGTCCTCAGACTATGTTGAATGGAAGGTGAAGATGATTGGATTTCTGAATAGACAAAAACTCTTTTCAGTGTCTGATGGATACGGTAGAAATCGTTTTAAGAG
>LPNX010349261.1:195104-208030 GCA_001517045.1 Pseudotsuga menziesii
GTAGTTAACTGACCTTGGTTGTTTTCGGCACTCCCAGTTGCTTCCTAAATTGTAGGGATTGATCTAGGAGACTCCTAAACTTATGCAATCAAGTGCAATAAGTGGCAGTGAGCCTCAATTAGTGTTCCCCACACTTTGGTAACTGAAACATGTGCCCCAATTAGGTTAAGTTTAACCAATGGTGCTAATGACTATAAATAGACTGGATGGACTCCCGATTTAGACATGACTCCCGATTTAGACATATGACCAAATTTGGACAAGGGAGGATTAATAATCCTAACAGCTATTAGTAAGATAGTAGAGAATAAAAAGGCTAAAAATCACCGCCAACAACGAAGTAGTTCAAATATGTCACTTGCGTCGTCCAGTAGTTCCAAGCCACCATCAAACCATAAGGCAAAAGGAAATCAATATCGTCCTTACATAGTGTACCCACCTAAGGCAAAAATAGAGTTGGCGAAATACAATGGGAGTGAAGAACAATGCGTTGCTTGGCTAAACAAAGCAGAAGAATACTTCGACATTTACAATATTCAATCTGACTAGGAGAAGGTGAAATATGCGTCAATGCATATGGAAGGGTACGCCTATAATTGGTACTTACGGTGGAGGAGAAATAATTTTACCTACACTTGGAACTTGTTCCAAAATGATTTTTTTAATAGGTTTCAAGGAATCAAAGAAGATGAATTTTTCAGTAAACTTACCAGATTACAATAGGTTGGAAGCGTTCAGGAATTCACACATCTGTGGGAATCCTTATTGACACAAGTATTTGGGTTGTCTGACAAGCAAAGACTCGAAACCTATTTAGGAGGTCTTAAACCATACCTCCAAAAAGAGCTAAAGTTACATGGCATACCTAATGTAGAAGTTGCAAGATATAAAGCCAAAGCCATAGAACGCAAATTGGAAGGAATAAGAGGTGATAACCATTATCAACAAGAAAATGAGACACAATGTAGGTATTGTGAAGATACTTGGTCACCCGACCATCAATGTCACAAACCTCAATCACATGCCTATGAAATGAAAAATAGGTCGAAGTCATCTAACAGTTACTCTGAAAACAGAAAAAAGAAGAAAAACATATGTTGTTGATGCAGTGATGACTGGACCCCTGGCCATAAATGTTGGAACAATCAGACAATACATTGCAGAATCATCAATGGAAAGGAAGTGCAAGTTTCTGCACCAGAAATCTCGTCCGATTCTAATATCGACATCGATTCAGAATGAAGGAAGACATTAGGAAATACTCAAGCTTTGAGGACAAAGCTCCCTTAAAGGGAGTGGCAATGTAACGAACATAAAATGAGATAATAATTTAATAATTAAATAATTAATAGTTAGGTTAATTAAGTTATTATGAAAGGAGGCATCTTCTCATCATCAAGTATCCAAGCCATATTTAAGTCCAAGACACCTTTGTAATATCATCATCTAATATATTATTCTATTTATCATCCAACATGAAAGTCGGATTCGACTATTAACCGACCAACCGGATACGGTTGGTCCATTTTAGGTGGCTTTATAAAATCAAACATGCAGCTGATGGCAGTATTGGAGAGTATAAAATCAAACATGCAGTTGATTTGTTGCCTGTGGTTTCTCATTGGAAGAAGGCATAGACTATAATGAGACATTCTCTCCTATGGCTAGGTACACCACTATTCGAGCTATGATTTCGCTTGCTTTAGTTCTTGGATGGAAGTGTAATGTTCTATTTTTCTTAGGCATTGAGGACCAACCTGCTAACCTATGTGATTCCTATAGGTTCGAGCGGGTACTGACAGTCAAGGAATCAGCTGAAGATTGATGCCATATATAGAAGATGTAGGGCATCAATATTATATCACCATTGGGTCGAAGAGGGCCACTAGAGCCAAAGGCCACTTGCATGCACGACATCCGGGCATTATTTAATGATGCATGCACCCGATTAAGTCTCCATGCGCATGCATGCAAGTCAACTGCAAATTAGAAGATAAAGTGACCTAATTAGGTCAAAAGTTAAGGTTTTCGCAGTTGAGAGTTATAAAAGAAAGATAAAGTGAATGGAGAAGTCACTTATGTGATAATTGATTTGTGGAGTCGAATTCGAGAGCTCAGTGAGCTAAGTTGGGGTTGAGCGCATGCTCAGCTAACTGGTGTATTTCGGCAGCAAAATCTATCTGCCCTAGTTCATCATCAGGTTGGATCATCCAGGTTCAGCACTAGTTCATCATCAAGTTACATTCAACAGTTATTCCAGGAGGTTGATTATTCATCCAGCCAGAGGGTTTCACCGTCACACTGTGTCACCGTGATTAGAGACAAAGCAATTTGTTTTCCTAACTACAGGGTTCAGAACTTCCGCATGCTACTTCCATCATCATCAGAGGGGTATTATAACCCTAGTGCACATCATCTGGGCTTCCAGCAGCAGCTTATTTATTATTCTGGAGCTTATATAGTTTGAGAGGAGGGCGCATTCACCTGTGGAGGACGATTTGGTGTATCTCCTTATTCCTCTGACAGAATCCTTGCATGCTAGGGCCAGTCTCTTCACCATCAGCTGATTTATATACTGGTATGTACATGCATTGATTTCTCCTATTTTATAGCATCTTAGTATTTTTCTAGGGCACATATTTGCATGTAACTGCATGCATGCAAAGTTTGGGGTTTGCTTTCCTATTTGATTAAGGAGTAAGTCTATTAGCCATCTACAGTATACACATAAACAGGAAAATATCAGTTTGGGATATCACAGGAAGCTTCACTAGATGGATGTGAAGAATGCCTTCCTTAATGGTGAGGATGAGGAAAATGTATACATACAACAACCTAAGGGGTTTGTAGTTCATGGGAAGGAGTCCCATGTATGCAAACTAAAGAAAGCCTTGTCTAGGCTGAAGCAAACCCAGAGGGCTTGGTATTCGACGATTGATAGCTATCTTTAGAGCTTGGGCTTCTCCAAAAGCGAAGTTGATCCTAACCTATACTTGAAGATTGTGAAGAACCAACCTCTGATCTTGGTTATCTATGTTCATGACGTGTTCCTTACTAGAGAGAAACATCCGATATCTTGGAGCAAGAGAGTTCACTTCTGAGTTCAAAATGAAAGATTTGGGTCTTATGCACTATTTTCTTTATCTTGAAGTTTGACAAAGAAAATATGAGATTTTCCTTTTGCAAGGAAAGTACACAATTGATGTGTTGCCGAAATTTGGTATGATGGATTGTAAATCCGTGACTACATCAATGGTTTCTAACTTGAAGAAATTGCATGAGTCAGATTTCGGATCGGATCTAGTGGATCCTACTATGTATAAACAACTCATTGGTTCCTTGATGTACTTGATACATTCGAGACCTAACTTAGGTTATGTTGTGAGTATCTTGATTCAATTAATGTCTGAACCTAGACACAAACATTGGGTTGCTGCTAAGCATGTGCTTAGATATGTTCGAGGTACTATTGCTTATGGACTCAGATATGCCTTCATTGGAGGAGTTATGCTACTTGGTTATGCAGACTCTGACTGGGGTGGAATTATTATGGAACAAAAGAGTACATCTAGATTTTGTTTTAGCTTGGGAACAACTATGATCTCTTGGTCCAGCCAAGAGTCCTACAAAAGAATCGTATATTGCAGCTAGTATCACTTGCCGAGAAGCTGTGTGGCTTAAGAAGCTACTTGCTGGGTTGTTCGGGGAGAAGCTTGAGACTACTGTCATTCGCTCTGACAATCATAGTTGCATCAAACTCTTAGAAAACCCTGTGTTTCATGACAGGTCGAAACATAATGAGATGAAGTACCACTACATTAGAGACATGGTCCAGAGAAGTGTCATAAGACTATAGTATATTCCTACTAATGAGTAGATTGCAGATATGATTGACTATGCCTTTGTCGATGACGAAGTATAGGTACTTTCGAGACAAGATTGGCATGGCAAAGAATGCCTCCCTCGTTGAGAGGGAGTGGTAAAGTTACAACATCATGAGTCATTCTCCAAGCCAATATTGTGCGCTAGGTTTGGGCCTCATGTGTTGAGGTAGTGCCTTGGGGAGCCTGAGTTGGACTCAGGAAACTTGGAGTAGATTCTTGAGTTGGACTCAAGAATGGCTAAGCATTATGTGTAAAGCTTAATCCTCATGTGTTGAGGTGAATTCTTTGATATGTCAAAGTGATGATATTGTACAGTCTTGTTGGACAAGGCTAAGGACTTGTGTGTCAATTCGGATCCTCATGTGTTGAGGTGGACCTCAAGTGTAGAGGTATTGCTTTGCTAGTTGAAGCATGCATGGTGTGTGACATACTACTAACCATGGTCTAACTATTAAGTCTCCTCTAGAGACGGGCCACCTCTAGGGTGAATTGCTTTGGTATAAGATTACTTGGAACAATAGTAGAATGATATGATCACATCATTGAACAAATCTCCTTAGTATAATTAATATTATAGATAAAATAAAGTTAGCACATATGGACCATGCAAATAATATAAGAGATAAAGATAGAGATACATTGAGAATATAGAGAATTTGAATTGCTCATTATAAAGACTTCAGTAAATTAAGGAGAACTCGAGTTGATCACTTCAGTGATGTAATCAAGGAGTTCAATTAAAAGAGGTTAACTAAGTGTCAACTAAGAAGAATGAGTTAAGTAAAGTGATTTGCATGATAACACCTGAGTTAAACTAAAAGACGACACTTAAGTTCAACACTTGAGTTACAAACACTTGCATGACGACACTTGAGTTAGCATCCTAACTAAGTGCTCTAGCTCCTAGTTATATAGCGAGTTCATCCTGAAGTCAGAAGAACAAAGATAATGTTAAAGATGAAAGGCATTGTGCAGTTGTTGTGTAGGATTGATGAGTTCATGGTGCAGAGCAATTACTCCATGCGGGCATTCGCTATATTTTGCATGAGATCACCTTCTTCCAAGCAAGCAGTCGCTAAATCTTGCATGAGGCCAAAAGCCAAGTATTAATGTGTGTGTGGGGCATACAATTGATCACTCAATCCTTCTCTCTTCTCTATTGCTTAGTGATTGCACCTAGGGTGCTTGGTACTTCTCTCTTATATTACACTTGGGGTGCTGAATGTAATCTGTAATTGTAAAAGACATTCTCTGTTATCCATCATTGTGCCAAGGAGATTTGTTGGGGGTTTTCTCCCTCATTGTTTTGAGGGTTTTCCCCAGGGTACACGTTGTGTTATGTGTGAATGCTCATGTGTATGATTGTTCAATTGATTTCAAGTATTCAAAATTTCTGCATTTAAAGATTAAAAGATCAAAGTTCAACAAAATTCAACACTACAAACCATATCAACTATGAATGGAAATACACAAATAATCTCTCAGAAAATATACAGAAACATGTAGATATTTTAGACAAGGAATACTAAAGAAATTGGTCTACTCGTTCTCATTAAGATTCAATACTATTTGCTGTAGGGACATCCATGTGCCTTAGCATTTCTCTCAGCACCACATGCCTAACATAGTCGATGATATTTCCTACAACACCACTTCTCAATTTGTCTTTTGACACCAGTCTTCTTCATGTGTCTTCAATCTTTCTTGCTTTGGCTCGTTGTCTTTCCTTGTCTTTCTCCTCCATAACCATCAACTTCTTCTTTAACATTAGTGCTCATTATCACCCACTTCATATCAAATATATTCTTGGTAGCCAACCTAATATCCTTCTTGGGGCTCTTTTATTTATAATCTAGTTTGTAACCAATAGACTGTTATTATTTAGTAATGATTTTTTTCCGAACTCTTTGAGAACTTTCATTTTGGTTTCATTGCACGTTGCTCTATTTGCTCTTGTGCATCGTGTCACTTAATCTTCGCTCCTTGAATCTCCACATCTCATTCTATGTTTGCATCAAATATTGTTTGTTGATTTGTGCAACATCTTGAACCTTCTTCTATTTATGCTCTTCTATGCATTTGTGTTCCTCCTTGTCATTCTTTGCCATGAATTACACCCGAATGTTTTTTCGCCTATGGTGTTCATTATATACATTGCTTTCTTCTACACAACTCATCATTGACACTTGTCTATGCGTCCCTCACACTTGTGTTGTCTGTGGAACTATCTAGTCCTCCGTATGGTGTCCTACATAACCAAGCCTTAGTGCTTAAAGTACACAAGGTTTGATGATAGTTTCAAAGAGATACATATTTGAGGGAATGTCCTAAAAGTGCATATGGAAACATTAGCTCTCAAGCACGAAAAGACATCCATACCCCTTAGTAAGTTAAGGTTGGGAAGTGAGCCTGAGGATAAATCTAGGACTTGTAAATTCAACCCTCAAGTACGTATATGCTATAGTGATCTCCATCTCGCCCCCTCTAGAGAAGTGGAAATTGGATAGTGTGTTCTTAGAAGTATTAAATATCATAACCTTAATGGTACTAGGTTCACCACCAATTGTCTATGTTCAGAAAAGTTGGCAAGGATATCATTATGCCTTTGTAGACCCTTAGTAGAGAGGCCAAGAGGACCACATCATTTATAAATAGGAGTAGTGCAAGTAAGATGTGGTGTAATAGGAAACGATTCTCAACATGGGTGTGCTCCTTTAGGCGTGCCTCCAATTTGTTAATGTAGATCCCAAATAAGATTGGTGAGGAGGCGACCTTGCTTCACCCTAGTGGTGCTCCAAATGAAGTTAGAAAGCCCCTAGGATATATGAATCCAAATATAATTGTCTCATAGAGCCTCATTATAACAACGACGAGGTACTCCCATGAGGTACTCCCATATGTTGATACCACATAATCACTGGAATGCGGATTCCCTCAAAACATAATCAAAATCCTTCTAGAAGTTCACAAAGCAACAAAAAATTTCGGATGACCATTGTCTTTCCTCTTGAATAATAACACAAGGTATAAAGGTGTGGTCAATCGTTTGGCAGTCTCTCATGAAACTTTTTTGCCCCTAAGCTTTGAATTTGTTTTAGTCCAATTTCTTCAAAAGACACATGTTCAGCTCCATAGCATAAAGCTTGGCAAAGGTGTGCCCAATCATTAGAGTCGTAGTTATTAGGATCATAGTTGTTTCCCAATTTTAAAAATAGGGTGGATTATATGTTGTGACCATGAAGAGGGGAAGCCCAAACAAACTACATCAATAAAGAGATCGACAATATGGATTACAAGAGAATCAATACCATACTTGAGAAGTTTGGCTTGAAGAGCAATATGCAGAAATCCTAATAAAGCTAACTGCTAACATCATGAAGAGAAAGATCCACTATAACATGTTGATGGGTTGAAGGTACAAAGAGTGGTTCATGCTGCCCCTGATGCTAAAGCAGATGAAAATTGTACATCTGATAAAGACTAACATCATAATGTGGAAAGAAGAGATCCACTGAAATATGTGAGAATCATTCATAAAATAATGGGACAGATCCTACATAATTGTGAATAGAAACTGCATCAAAGAAGGTGAGAAAGTATGTAGCTGATCCCTGGGAACAAGTGGTATAGGCCTGAAAATGTCACTATGAACCAACTCCAATAAGTGAGAGGTGAGCCTTGTATCACAATAAAATGAAGCATCCATTTGAAAATCACCAACTCTTGGAACATAAACAATGTCTCAAATTTCAATTTGGTGGGGTCAATCATGAGATCATCATATCCTGGAATAGGAAAGGCCCAATAGGAAAAATGCACCACAATATGTGCACCGTAAGGAGAATCCATCAAGTCCAACAATAATGTAGATGAAGTCTCCATAGAAGGCGCATAAATAAGAGGAGGTACATCAAACTATAATAGAGAAAAATCCATTACAATAGGCCAAGAATCATTCATAGAGGAATCTTCAAAACGAGGAAGTAGAAATCATCGTAGCAGTCCATGAATAGAAACTTCATTAAGTATAGCATATGTACTGGAAGTATCATATAGACAATGTACTAAAATATGGGCTGATGTACTTGATCCAAAAAACCTGAAATATAAAACTTATGAAGTCATAACTTGAAACCCATTTGCACAGTGCATGGCTAGATGTGCACTTTATAGTGTGTTTGTAGTATCATCTAGAAGATCCTTGTCACAATCTGTTAGTCCCGCCTGATCTTCAATCCCTTGAAAACAAGCCAAGCAAGACTTGAAGACAACTCTTTGTATGACATATTGCATATAGAGTTATGTTGCATCAGATTTGCCCAAATATAAGTAGCCCCATTGAATAAGGTGAAAAGACATTTTGAGGTCATTAGGTTCAGCAAAAGAGAAGGCTTTGTAAAGTCTTCAAAGAATCCCTTGTATAGGCCCAAGAAGGAAATAGTACCATCGCTTCCAAGAAATATATAGTGTGTTATCTTTGTAATGGGGCAGCACAAGCTGCAGCCAAAAAATGTAGCTTGAGTGAAAAGGTTGCTGCAAAATAAACAAGAAGATAGTGCTGGATTTTGAATAGGAGAAAAACCCTAGGAAGGAAAGTGCTAATCGTATAAAGAGGGTAAAATTCCTTAGATATACCCAAGGAATCCTATAAGGGAAGCATAACTTTGTATAATGATAAATCCTAAAAGAAGACATCTGAACCTGCAACCCTGTCGGTGATAACAAGAAACTTTTGGACCAAATGCTGAAACAAGCCTTGAAAAGAGATGATCCAACAAAACATCTGGATCAGCCTTCGTAGTGAGCCCTTGGATGTGGGTTAAAATCCTAGGAAACCCTAAGCAAGAGATGATCTGAGAAACACTAGATCTACAGCCCTTATGGCAATGTCTCTAGCGAAAAATCTTTAGATCATTTGTAGAAAAATATCAGATCTGGAAACCCTAGTTCTACAATGCTTAGGGCAATGCCACCAGACAGAATTTTCCAAAAAAATCAGATCTGAAAACCTGTAATATCCCAAATCCCGATATTTTCTATTTCTAAGCAAATATGCTGATACAACTGGGCATGCAAACTGCCATGCAAAAATCCCTATTTTATAGGAAAAATTAGGGTTAGGGTTTGTGAGATAGAATGAACACTTACCACTGATAAGCTGGCTAGACTGCTTCGGAGAAAGTATGCAAGCACCGAGAACTGGATCGGAGATGGGCATATCTCTTCTGCTTCCGGTGAACCCCCAGCAGCAAGAACCCCAGTAAAAAAAGGGTGACGTTTTCAGTGAAGGAGGTGTCCGATGAAGCTGCCGATTTGCAGGACTGATAGCCTTCCCATGCCGGAGAGAATGCCTGGTACATGCGGGATTTCTGAGACCTCTAGGCAGGATAGCGACTTGCTCTGGTGAGACAACTGCTCACGCCCCTGGGATCCCGAAACGGCTGATAACTGCTCCGGATGAGCATGGGCGGATCTGATAATCACTAGGTACCGGAGTATGATGCTGATGATGAGAATGGTGCCTGAGTTTCGGAGTAAAGCTAAGATCTGAAGGCCCAGCAACTGATTAGGGATTTCTGGATGAAAACCCCCTCCTTACGGTTGCACACGTGTCCCTGCAACGATCTATACCATATACTGGATAACTTATGAATGAATGAAGAACAAGTGGTGAACCTGTATGGCTTACCCTGAATAAGACTAGGACAGATGTTTCACTGCCGAAATCCCGTTAGCTGAAGACTCCGTCTCCAACCCCAACTGCTGTGCGGCACGTTGTGATGCTATCCAAGAGCTCCCAAAATAATCATAATCAAAAGTGAAGTCTCCTTTCGCTTTATCCTCTATTTATAACGTTCAACTGCGAAAACCCTAATTTTTGACCTAATTAGGTCACTTTATCTTCTAATTTGCCGTTGACTTGCATGCATGCGGATAGAGACTTAAAGAGTGCATGCATCATTAAATAATGCTTGGATGGCATGCACGAAGGTGGCCTTTGGCCCTGGTGGCCCTTCTTGACCTAATGATGATGCCCTAGATCTTCTATGGATGGCATCAGTCCTTAGCTGATTCCCTAGCTGTCAGTAACCGCTCGAACCCACAAGAATCACATAGGTTAGCGGTATTGGGCCTCAAGGCCTAATTGGAAGAGGACATTACAAAACCCTTGTTATGCAGTCACAAAAAATAGATTGTACTAGCAAAAATCTCTAAACTGTTGCTGAAAAATCAGATCTGGAAACCCTAGTTCCGCAGTCACAAAAAAGTGATGTCACCAGCCAAAACTATCCAAACTGTTGCTGAAGAATCAGGTCTGACGCAATCATAAAAAATAGTGATGCTACCAGTCCATAGGTTGATAGCAACGGCTGAAAAGAGGATGAAATAAATAAACAAATAAACCCTAATGTTGGGTGCACCAATGTCAATGGACAAGACCCCTTTAATAAGTGCGGAAGAGGGACACAAACAGCCCCAATAAGGTGCTTTCCAGCTAGCAGAACAAAACGAAACAACTCCGATATTCCTTTGCTTCCACATGTCAAGCCTGGTCACAGAAATATCAGCACAAACAACCAAGAAGAAACCTAAAAACTCTAGTGAAATAGTAGGGAAGGTTCACACCAGCTTTGAAACCATGTTGAGATCCCAAATATAAAGAGTGGATTGAATGGAACCAAAACGCCAACCCAAAACCTGCAGTGAAAACATAAAAAAACTGTGCTAAAGAAGTGTGCTAGGGATGAACCAAAAGTGTGCTTGACAGGGAAAGATGCCCAAACATGAGTGCACTGCACATGAGATGCACAAATGCACATAAAAGAGAAGATATTCCAATTTCCAACCACAAGAGAATACTAAAGATATAGTTAACATTCTCTTAAAGCACTTATATTAGAGAGCTTTAGCTCGGTGATTAAAAAAATGATGATTTTCAAACTAGGTTTGAGTTATGTATTTATACACAAATCAAGTAAGGCATCCTCCCAAGAGGGGTTATGGGCCCACATAAGTAAGGCAAACTCTCCAAGAGGGTTATTGAGTGGACATATCAAAGTTGAGTAGGTTGGCCTTCACCACACCTAGCGATAGAATACAAGAATAGAGTATGGCCTTAGCTATGGTGACAATTACACTAATGATACATATGAATGGGCTGTGACAACATTACAGATTACACTGTTAATTTCAACTGGTATAAGGCCTAAGAAGATGACATGGAACACAATTTAATTAATAAAGTAAATAAGGTCTTAATGATTACTTTATGAGCTTAGAAATTTGCGAAATGTGCTAACCCTAACTTATGATATCAAAATAATAGCAAAAAATCTGCAGTCAAAAACCAAAATATAGGTTTGCTGTAAAGATATTTATTATTCAGAAGTGTTTACACCAAAATGCACAAGGGGAGGCATCTGGATTCTGCACAACTGAGGATTAAATGTACCTGCAATTCTAAGGATAGGAGGAAGCACAGCATAAGAAAAGACTTGAATTAAGACTGAATAGTGATATATGAAGATATAAATGGGAGGGGAATACCCATATATATATAGATAGATAGATAGATAGATAGATGGATATGGGAGGGGGCTTAACTGTCAAACCCTTTTTCTTGGGGCTCAAGTAATCATCAAGCCCTTATTTTATTAATCAGAGTTATAAACCTTATGATCTACTTAGGCTTTATTAACATGTTTCTGAGAATGAAAGAAATATATATTTTAAATGTAAAAAAACTAACACATAAATTTACCATTCATTCTTCTACCCATAGTTGAGATCCATCGAGAGAAATAACTTATTTATAAGATGATATCTCAATGGATAAATGATATAAGTTTAGCCCAGAGGGCTAGTTTGAATGGTTGGCTGCTTTGAGCTTCATGTATAAGGTCTTGGGATCGATCCTCTGAGCTTGCTGCCTTTGTTGCATGCCTCAATAGATGTCACTATTGAGTAGGATGCTGTAATCAGCGCTGATGGGTTTAAATTGGGTACTATCCATGAAATGTGGGGAAGTGCCCATGGGTTTCCTGGAAAAAAAAGTGAGATAAGTTTAGACCCTTGGAAGATTGATTCAATCATAGAAGTAAAATCATGCTTGGAAAAAAATGATTCATTCTTTTTAGGAACATTTATAACATTTATTATTAAATAATGAGGGAGCTGCCTTTAAAATGGCACCTAGGTACTTGGAATTCCATTGAAGACAACTATGTATCAATCAAATTATCAACATCTTTCATTTATGCCCAGATCCCAATATTCTCTTATAGACTTGGATAAAATCAGAGACCTATACTTAGAGAATGTTACTTCAAAAGTCTAAAGAATTTTTGTTGCATCAGAGAAGACAAATAGGTGAAAGAAGAGGGCAATGTTCAATGGGGATTTGGTTCACTGGTAAGGTTACCGACTGTTAAGCCATTTACCACTCCATTCATACTGTGGTCTGCCCCACCTAAATAGCATGTTGTTATAAAAAGGGTCGAAACCTAGTGCAAGTTGCAGGTGAGATTGGCAGTATAGATACCTCTCAGAACCTGGCATGTAAGCTGAAGGAAGTCCAGAATCCATATTATGTGGTGCAGCTCCTTGGTCATGTTTTTAGGAATCACTTCCAAAAAATGCAGAAAACAATTATAGACGGGCCTATAATTCAACCATGAATGTAAAGTAGTATGAGAGAAATGATGATTACAATCTTGAGTGACCATTAAGCAATTGAGTGGTAGTTTGACTCTGCAAATGTACAGTTGCATGATTGTTGAGTACTTGTAATAAATTAATTGAAAAATCAAAACTGATTGCTAACAGACTGTAATAACAGAATTGAAAAATCAAAACTAATTCGAATCTTATACTTCATTGTATTATTTTACTTGATTGTACTTGAGGCCTTTCAGAAACACAATAATGGTATATAACTTCAAACCTAATATGACAACCTGGACTTATAATCTTATATAACGGGGTAGTTTGCATCTTGGCTCAGGCAATGGTTATCCTTGGAGTTGTTTGTTTGTTTGGACT
>LPNX010349261.1:208081-223334 GCA_001517045.1 Pseudotsuga menziesii
GGATACTGGAGGTATTAGAACACTTTCTTTATACCGATCTCTACTGACTCGCTCTGATCACTACGCATCTCAGTCCTATTCCTCTTTGTTCAACCAGGCTAAAGGCTCTTTCATGATGGACCATCTAGGAAAGCAAGGTCCCAGATGGCCTCATATTTATAACTTTGTCAGTGCCCTCAGAAAGTCTGAGATATAGTACATACTCTACTACAAAAATGCATTTTCTATCACCTTTATTTCAGTAATTGACTTTAAAATATGAAAATTGAAATATGAAGTTCTGAAGTAACTTCTGATAGTGGATCTGCAATGATTGCATGGCTGTTACAAAGTCATCTCCTAGTGTAGGTAGAGTGCAAAGAGTGATGCATGTTGTAACTGCTAGCACTTAGCTAAAAATTATAATTTGAATTGATTCTAATTTCTCAACCATGAATTGAGATCATATTAAATTGTTTCATGGAGGGGGGCCTTGTCCCACAAACAAGGGGGTTTCATATATCAAATTGGTATCTGGCTAGGCTGTGGCCTTAAAAATAGATTATTACTATTATAGATAGACCTTAAGATGTGAATATTTTCATGCTATGCATATTTGAATCTTTTAGTTTCTTGGATGTTGTTTTATGAATAGCTTAATGTTGTTTCTAACTAATGATTAAACATTTGAAACAAAAATCCAATCTCCATTTGTATGGTAGAATGTTTCATCAGCGATTGAACTTTGAAGTATTGCAACTGAACTGAGTCTATTTGCTGCAGCTCTTCTTATCATAATGGAGGACGTGTTGACAAAGATTCATATACACATAACGCAGCTGTGTTCCACATGTCATCTAGAGGCAGAGTCTTCTTGTGGTGTTGGTTGAATGTATATAGATACTTCAAGCCATCTCTTTCCTTTCTAGGTTTGAAACTTTTTTACCCTCGTATAGTCGATTTTAACCCTCAAGCTTAGTTCATATCTGCTATGTGGCTTTGACCTCGAGTCAAGTGTATTTTCTAGTTTATATGAATTTGTTTTAATTTGTAAATGTGATATGTACATTTTGAAATAGAACATCATATAAATAAAGATGCAATTCTTTAAAAAAAACTGAATTATTTTTAACTACTATTCAAGTTAACGGGGATGGATCACAGATGAAATACTTTCAACTTTTTAAACTGTAAGGCATTTGATTTTCCAATTCATAACTGTAAATCTATATTCCTAATCCAATTATATCTAATTGCAGTAATCTTATATACATCAACAAGGCACAAAATCATTTATTGACTTTTATTTGACTATATGCATAAATATGAGTGTATAAATGTGATATGTAATTTTTAAAATAAAACTCTATGTAGTTAAAGATGTGTTTCTTAAAAAATCATAGAATTAATTGATAGTATGCGTTAAAAGGACTATTAAAGATCGTTGGAGATGGGTCATAGATGAATGTTTTTAATTTTTTTGTACTCTTAAGGGATTTTATTTTCATGTCCATAATTTTTTGTAAATTTTTATTCTTAATCAATTATTTGTACTTGAAGTTATTTATTGAATTTTTTCTACTTGTACGCATTAATATATGTGTGTAAATGTGATGATCAATTTTGAAATAAAACTTGGGTCCATGGGAGATGAGTCATATATGAATGACTTTGAATACATAATTGATCTTGAAAAATAATATCATAATTGATAATATATTTGTAGTTACATTAAACATTAATAATCAATAATTAATAATCAAAGAGCATAGGGATATAAAAAGTTCAAGTAAAATCCGTAAAACGTGTTTCAACATCTATTTCTTATGCATTTAAAATTCTCATCATCTTCTCCTAGATTCGGTGAGAGTAATGCTTAGCAATGATTGTTTTAATTGATTGGCACTATTACATTGGGTCATTTAAAATACTTATCATCTTCTCCTAGTTTTGGTGAGAGTAATGCTTAAAAATATTTGTGAACGTGTTTCAACATCTATTTCTTATGCATTTAAAATTCTTATCATCTTCTCCTAGATTCGGTGAGAGTAATGCTTAGCAATGATTGTTTTAATTGATTGGCACTATTACATTGGGTCATTTAAAATTCTTATCTTCTCCTAGTTTTGGTGAGAGTAATGCTTAAAAATATTTGTTTTTTCACAATTAATTGGCACTATTACATTGGGTCAAGATTTTGTAGACTTGAAAATAGGGAGACTCTTCCTTGTGTCGCGTTCTTGGAGCCCCGTCCTTCAACAAACTAGTCTTGGTGTTAGTTCTAGGAGGCCACTTGTTTATTTCAGTTTGCACGAGGAATCTCAATACACGAGCTTCCCCCATTCAAGTAGTCTCTTGATGCACTTGGTAAACTCCTTCCAACAAAACATGAAGTAAGTAGGATCATTAGGGAAGTCAAATACATGCAATATATCTAAGTTACTTGGGCAGATCTTGATTAGGGGTGTAAACACAAGATGACCTTCTAGGTGGAGCACTTCGTGGAGTTGAGAGATGACCTTATTATTAGACCAACATGTACACTCTACCACTAGTCAAATGTAATCATGATAGAATCACCTTTTAGATCCCCTGCCCCTAGAGCTATAGGGACATTGGAGCTATTAGGGACCAAAACACCTCTAGTTTATAATCCACAACTATATCTCCTATTGGATGTTAGAGATATATAGTAGAAAATTTATCTTAGATCTTATCTTAAACGCCAATTTGGACATTAATAATATTTTCTTTTACCTTATCTTGCTTTATTTTAACTTGATATGGCGATATTGTTCAATTTATGCTATCGTATATTGCTTGTATAGCATTATTTGATAATAACAATATACTCACCTCAAAACTAGATATAGAACCTTTTATGGTATAGCATGCAATTGCGTGTGCAACTTCATGGATTATTCCTACATAATATATGTCAATGTATCTCCATCAAGATTTGACAAAATAGGGATTTTTGAACAAATAGGGATTTTCGAACTCTAATTCATGGCCTACCTAACTAGACATTTTTTTTTTAAATGCTCGAATATTAAATATTTCCTTGGAGTAATAATTTTTTTATTATTGAGGAAATAGTTCTTTGGAGTAGTTTTTCCAAATTTAATGGAATAGTCAGTGGATCATTTTTTTAAACTTTCATGGAATAGGTCATTGAATTAAATCTTCCAAATTTAATGAAATATATTGAAGATTTACAAAAAAAGTCAATGTTCATCAATTCTTTGTAATAGACATTTTCCAAATTGATTGAAATATGTGTTAGAAGCAAGAGTGCTTTTACAATTGAAATTGTGTAGTGCTTTTACAATTAAAATTGTGTATGAAGGAGATGTGTGATATGGATGCCTACAATTGATGTGACAGGTTGTATGCCTCTCAATATAATAATTAAAAATAAACAAAAGAATATCCCATATAAAATGTGTAACAAAGTGCTTATAAATCAAAATATTAAAAAATAAAATAAAATATTAAAAAATAATACCAAGCATTAATTAATATACACATGTAATGGAAAATATATCTCAACCGCCATCTTCAAAACATGGAGAAATTTGCATATCAATTTCTTCTTGATCTATCTTGGTGCTTAGTAGCTCCAACTTTAAGATGGATCTACCCTTGTTTGACAAGTGGAAATAATTTGTTATTACAATTTTCCAATAACATAAAGATGCACATAAAAGGATCATCGGTAACTCTCCATCAATGATCAATAACTCTAAACTTTTATCATAGTTTTGGATGCTAACCATAATAACATCAACCATGTATTTGTATATTAAAACCTGTCAAGGTTTCTAAGGAAAAGGAAAAATTCATTGCTCCAAAATTCTCCATAAAACCAACTGTCTACATGGTCTTTCAATTGAAGATGCCTCATTTTAGCTTCCCTGGTATCTTCTTCAGAGAGCATTATCACCTCTACAAAGGTGTTTCCCCCCTTAACTGTTCTTAAATTTTCCATTACCTTTGAACAACCATAAATTCTTATCTTTGCAATTGTGTTTAAAGTGAAATAATTCTTGGGCAATATCTTTAATGCTGGACATTCCATGATTGTAAATATCTTAAGGGATGGCATTGCTCTCTCCTCTATTTCAGGTAATTGTTCTAATTTCTCTAATTCAACAAGTGAAAATATTTCTAATAAAGGAAATGCCCCTATATCACCAAATTTCTCAGGAAATTTTCTTAACTTGGAACATTTAAATATCTGTAACTGTTTTAAACTTTTAAGTTTGTATAAATCTGGAAGCTCTTCTAACATTTCACAGTTGAATAATTTAAGAATAATCATATTTTTAAAATTACAAAAATTATGGTCTATTTTAACTAAATGAGGACATTCTAATGACAATCTTCTCAAATTTAACATATTAGTCATATCACTGGGTAAACTTTCCATTTTTCTGAGTGTTAAATCAAGAAATTCCATTTGAATCATTACCCCCAATATGCCCTCCCTAATAATATTCCCATTGTTTGTGAGGAGTAATGTTTTAAGATGCTTTAGATTGGCCAAATTGTTAATGGACGCCACTTTTTGGGATATCTTGCTCTCACCTTCTTTTTTCCACACGGTTTCACTGTCAAACATCAACAGATATTGCAAAGAGGTAAGCCGTGAGATACTGAAAGGCAGATGCTGTAAATCTTCACAGTGGTTAAGGCATAGAAACCTCATGGATCTCAACTTATATAGGTCAGAGGGCAATTCTATGATGCTGGAACAACCAAGATCGAGGATCTCTAGGTTTATAAGATTTGTAAGAGATTCAGGCAGTCTCTTGATGGGCATGTTTCTTAACCTGAGGCATACTAGCTGTTTCAAACACCCCACACTCTCTGGCAATGACTGCACTGACGTGCAACTCAAATCCAGAACCTTAAGAGAGATCATGCTGCCAATAACCCTCTTCGGAATTTTTGTCAAATTGAAATTTGCATACATTCCCAATGAGCAGATTTCTGGAGCTCTCAATGACTTGGGAAGTGAACTCACCTGGTTGGCTGTCAGAAAAATGCGAGTTCGTGCAGAGCATTCAATCTTGTTCAACTCTGTCAAACCCCAACCCACACGGCAGTAGAAATTTTCTTCCTCCTCGGCAATTCGGATTCCTAAATCACGCAGGACGTCATGCATCTTGAACAAGTATACATGCCCATCAACGTCTCTCCTGATCGGTTCAATCAAACAACGATCTGCTAAACGGTCCAGATAAATCCTTGCCATCTCTAATGGGTCGTAGAGAGTTTGATGGCGATCTTGCAGCTTGTTCATTGAAAGCAACCTTTCTCCAACCCACAAAGGAATCACCCAGTCTGCATGAATAACTTGGTCTTCTAAGAAGGTTGCAGCTATGTAGAGAAAGCAGAATTGCATATGAACGTCCTCATTGCAGAGTGCATCGTAACTTAACCTTAGGCAATCATGGACGCTATCCGCGTTTGGTAGGCTCTGGGAAGCCCATTCCCACTGCTGTTGATGAGTACTGCCCGCCATCGCCCTCCCTACTACTTTTAGTGCAAGGGGAAGCCCTCCACACTTATCACAGACAACCTTGGCCTTTTCCTCTTCGATGATTGAGGGCGGATTCCCATTATTATAGGGAAACGCATGATAAGTAAACAACCTCCAACTGTCATCTTCAATCAAATCCTCCATTGTTATTGTGTGCTTATCTGCTACTCCCATTTTTAACAGTGCGCTCCGATTCCTGGAACTCACAATAGTTCTGGAATTGGAGTGGTCTCTTACAGGTCGTAGTATGCCCAATCCCTCCAACAATTCCGCTGCATTCCCTTCCCATACGTCATCTAAGAACAAGGCGAAACTACTACTCTGCTGCAATGTTTCATTCAACCATATTTTTACATCTTCTTCGTCCATATTTTCGCCCAAATCTACATTCTTTTGTACAGCTATTTGTGTTCGGAGTTGATCCCTAAGACCTTTAAAGAAAGGACTTTGTGAAACAGTCAGCCATAACAATAAACCGTCGCTGAAATGATTGCGTACCTTTTGGCTGTTGAAGAGCTTCTTGAGAAGGAGAGTTTTTCCGGATCCACCCTTTCCAAGAACGCCAATGTTCTTGGCCTCTGCATCATCTATTACTAACTTGTCAAGATTTGCAAGGGCCTTATCCTGTCCCACTATAAGGGGTTCGTCGATCAACTTCGTCCTTGCTGTGGCCGTTGGAGCTGCATGAACGACGGCTTGGGAAGTGGTTGCAGAACTCGTTGATGCTGAAGACATATGAGCTTCCACCGTTGCTGTCATCTGCCCAACATGAGCTACTAGCTCCTGAATTTGGGCAATGACAACCAAATCAGCGGATTCTAGATGCCGGGTGATATTTGAAACCAGACCGGTGATCGTTTTGCTCATCCTATAACGAAGGATAACGTTATATGTTGGTCTTGTGCAGTATAGTGCCACTTCTGCTGCTTCTTTGAGAAGCGCATCTAACGTTTTAAACCATCTGTTAACAGCTGAAGCCTTATCTTTGTCCATGTTCAATGCCCGTCTGCGTCGCTGAATCTGCAAGATAATAGGTTCGATCATCATTAACTTTTCCTTTAAAGCTTTCAGCTCTTTCTTGTAGCGACAGGCAATGTTGATGTGCTCAAATATATGGTCGATTGCCATTTGCAGGCCAGCACCAATAAGTCCAGAGGCAAAACCAGGATCAGGCATGATATTTTCAATAAATATCCTCCCTGCTCCAGACGATAAGAATAGTATATGCAATTCCTCTTAAAACTACAATTCGATTCTCAAGCAATATTAACACAATATCTCTTATCATTGCAAATATATATATATATATATGTTTGAGTTCCTTGGTTTCCGATATTTATTAGTCGAAATTGATAAATTGTAATTTTAACAGAGTACAGTTGATTAATCCTTTGAACAAAATATCCATGACAACTATTTTACATGAAATTTTAATAATGTCAAATTCCAACCTACTTTTCGGAGTCTTTACATGTGATGTATTTACTTTATCCATGACAACTATTTTTACATGAAATTTTAATAATGTCAAATTCCAACCTACTTTTCGGAATTTTAATAATGTCAAATTCCAACCTACTTTTCGGAGTCTTTACATGTGATGTATTTACTTTCAAAGTTTTGCATGTGATGAGATGTTTGGAAGAATGAATAAAAACCATTTGATTTTACTTTCACATATTGTCGGTCGTTCATTACGTTACTCCAGTTGTCCGATTTAACATAGCACTCAGTATTGCTGTGGACTAATTAATTCCATATCATGTAACACAAATTGGGAAAACTTAAAAGAGAAAATCTGAAGACTATTATAATTCCAACATGAAAGAGCAATGGCCTCCCACGGTTGACAGAACTGCCCAAGAAAACCAGCACCACGAACATACCAATCAAGAGACGATTCCGAATACAAACATACTCGGTGTGGGACACAGACATCCACTTCCGGAAAGGTTGAAGTGAACCTCCATGTTTAGAGACTAGTTAATTCGAAATTATATAGAAAAAGGAGGGTGTTACAATGTGAATCTACACACGTGACAGAATGCCCATCAAGTAATTTGACAAAACTATCACAAAATTCTTAGAGAGTACAGTTTCACGTGATTGGAAATCATGTTCAAAATGTATCTGATTTCAAAATGAAAAACATATGAATTGCCATTTTGTCAAATCTTCGGTCGCTGATAACGAGCCATGAACAAGACGCTTAGTCCTCCAATCATGACTGGACGAGTAGTGAAGACAAGTCCATGCGTGACAGACTTTTACATATAATCAAATTACTTTTGGATAAAAATTAGTTGGTTATATATATATATATATATCAAATCTTAGGTCGCTGATAGCGAGCGATCAAGACGCTTAGGCCTCCAATCATGACTGGATGAGTAGTGAAGACAAGTCCAATTTGACAGACTTTTCCATATAATCAAACTAGTTTATGATACAAATTAGTTGGTTATATATATATAATATCAAACTAGTTGATGCTAAAAATTAGTTGGTTCTATATATATGTTGGGGGTTTGAATGAATTGGTTGATTTATGTTGAATTTTATTTATCATAATTGCTATTATAATTGATATACTGGAAAAGGTATTATATTAAAATCAATTGGACATTCGTGTATTATAACTTGTTATATTAATAATTTAAATGTGGTTGAACTTCTGTTTTTGTGTTACAGAATTTGCAAAAAGCTTAACTTTTTCATTTCTATTAACTTTCAGTATATATACAGAATTCTCAAAAAGTTTAACTTTTTTATTTCCATTAACTTTCAGTATATATTCACAGAGTAAAAGTATGTTTTTTCTGCTAATAAAAAGAAAAAGAAAAAAAATTGTTCCAACAATATCTTTTTCTTTCTTAAAAACAATATTACTTAATATTTTTGAGAATCAAAGAAATAAAGTCTAAATACAAAATGCATTGGTTGCTTCAATTCAACTAATCCTATAATCAGAATTATCATCCAACAAAATCAAACAACCCTTGTATGGACATCTTAATAGAGGATCTAACTTATCTGAAAAAACTTCACCCTAAAAATGAGATTAGTCTTTTACATACATAAAAAAAACTTACAAAAAGTGACAGCCCATTTATATAATGAAATGGACAGATTCCTTATGAACTTCACCCTGAAAATGAGATTAGTCTTTTACATACATAAAAAAAACTTACAAAAAGTGACAGCCCATTTATATAATGAAATGGACAGATTCCTTATGAACAAGGGAATCCTCCAAAAATTCTTCAAAAGATAACATACCTTCAGGAGAGTCCACAACAATCTTAGATACGAAATCAGCTTTAGAGTTGAAACACCTATAGATGTGTTCAAAGTATAGATATTGGAGAAAGCTGATATTAATTGTTTAATTCTTTGGCTCTGATAATCCGGGGTGAGAATTTGCAACCTGTATTTTCCTTTGGCCTATTGAATAATGACTTGAGAGTCACCAAAAAATTGCAAAGAATCTATCCCAATCATCCTGGAAAACTCAAGCAAAGCCCAACAATCCAACAATTCAGCTACAATGTTTGAGCCTAAACCACTTCCCATCCATAACTGGAAAAAATGAGATTCATTTATTTTCAATTTCATACCACATCCACACTTGCCTCCCCATCAAAGAAACCAATGAAAAAAATGAAGAAAAAAAGGGAGTTGAAAGTTGTTTAGGAATCTTCAGAACCACCACTAAGGAGAAGTCCTTATAACGGCACAAAGCTTTAATGTTGCATGATTGAGGGAGTGGATTTAACTTTTCAAAGAGAACCAGCATACAAATATAGGTAAGTGCATATGTAATGGAACTCTCTTTCTCCAATTGAAAAAAGTTGCATCCAAAGATTCCCATTTATATATTAATCCTAAAGAGTCACACACTTCCTGCTAAACAAGTTTGCAGAAATGACAATTAGCAAACAAGTGAACTACATATTCTTCATCTTTTTTGCATGATTTGCACTGACTAGGGCTATTCCATCCTATTTTCCTAAGATTGTCCCATTTAAGTAACATATTCACAAGACATATCTAGAAGAAACATTTCAACTTGAGTGGGATGTGGCATCTCCACAACTTACCATATCACCATTTGGAAACCGCATTAGAATGTTGAATAATAAGAGAATTATAGGGTTCTTTTGCAAATATCTTGCCAGAAGACTTGTCCTAGCTCCATACTAGCTTTTCTTCTTCATCATTGAGTCAAATCCCCAAACTATTAAGAGCATGAACAAACATTGACCATTCCACTGCCCACTGACCATGAAGTCCCAAGTCTTCAGCTATGAACCAATAAGAGGGATCGTGCCTTAACCACCATGCTTTTTGAAATTATTTAAAGTTACAAAAATAAACTTTGCAAAGTATTTAAGAAGCTCAGGGGATCATAACATATATTGATCCTCACCTCCAATGAAGAGGTCAATTCCAATAATAATGTTTTCTCCTTTACCAACTTTCCAAGCTATCCATGTAGTTATTTAAGAGAAAACATATAGGAAACCATTCGATATATTAAAAAAATAGAATATTTTTCAGAAATATGAAACCATTGCAGGACAGAGAGACTCTTTAGATATTTTGTTTTTTAAACTCTGCTCCATGGTCCATTATCAAAAAGTCCCCTCCAGAAACTTTTCATGCACAATGCCATATTAAAGAGTTTTAAATTCTTAACATGCCAACCTCCAAGCACTTTTGGCATAGCTAACACCTCCCAATTCAATAGATAGATTTTGTTATAATCGTTGGCACCAAACCATAAGAAACTGAACATTTTTATCCTTAGCATATTGAGAATGGAATGAGGAATTCTAAACGAAGAAAACCAATATACTAGAATTCCCACATGTACAGATTTCAATGAAGTAAGTCTACCCCCTAAGGAGAGGAATCGATAAGACCAAACTCCAATTCTTTTTTTGAATTTCTTTACCAATCAGAGCCAATATTATTTTTTGTACTTATTGGGATTGAGCTAATAAACCAAGTACTTAAAACCATAATCCAATTGCTCCACTTTGAATGGGAACATATGAGAAATTTAAGGAAGTTAGTCCTCATCTACCCAATTCATGTAAAACTGACATTTTGCATGGTTGACTTCCATGCCTGAAACAATGCAAAAACACGAAATAATCTCATGAAACAAGTTCCATTCCTCCATAGTTTCCTTCCCAATGAGAATAACATCATCAACAAACAAAATATGGGTGATACAGAGAGCTGAAGAAAATTTGATACCCAAAATTTTACCATTCCTTTTTCCAACATCAATGATTCTACTAAACCCTTCAATGACCAACAAGAAGAGGACAGGGGAAAGAGGGAACCCCTAATGCAAACCTCATGAAATCTTGAATAAATTGGTAGGAGATCCAATAGTTAGGACAACAAAGCAAGATGAAGAAACACATGCCATGATCCAGTTTGTAACATACAAAGGAAGGCCAATTTGAATCAAAACCAATCCTAAAAAGTCTTAATTTACTTTATCGTAAGTTTTGGCAAGATCCATCTTCAACATGAAAATATTTAGCTTTTTTGCTTGGACAGAAGTGAAGACATTCTTGGGAAAAGACTATCGCATCAAAAATTTGCATGTTCTCTAAGAAACCAAACCGTTCTTTGGAAACCACTTTGGCAAGGATAGGTCAGAGTCTATTGGGGATTATCTTGGTATAAGCTTGTAAACAAGATTGCACAAAGAAATTGGTCTAAAGTCTGACAAGGATTGGGCCCTATGATATTTAGGAATAAGAGTGATGAAGGAAAACTTCAATGATCCTAAAACAAAGCTAAGAAAGATTCCATTGGCCGACCATCTGAGCCAATGCTCTTTTCTTTAGAAAAGTCTGAAAGAACATTCTTAATTTCCTCCATAGACACATGTCTCCCAACATGTTGGCCTTCTTTGCTAGAAAAGAAAGTAGGATAATGCTTGATAGCATTGGATTGAGAGACAATATTAACATTACCAAAGTCTTTAAAGTGCTTAGAAAAGAAATCCACTACATAAGATTCCAATTCCTCTTGATTGCTAACCCATAAATCATTTTGAGTTTTCAAATCCCAAATATAATTTAAATTTCTTCTATGATTAGCATAGCTATAAAAAAAACTTTGTATTGTTGTCACCCTAAGCAATCCAAATTGTTCTGCTCTTTAACCTCCATGCCTCCTCCTCTCTTTTGAGAAGAGCATATTTTTTAGCTTCGAGGGTAAGAATTAACATTTCTCTTTTCTGGACAAAGAAGTAGAATATTTCACAGCTAGAATTATATCCAAGAAGTCTTCAATATTAAAAAGTTCCATTTTATCTTGGGCAATTTTATGTCTGATCCATTTTACAACCAATTTCTTAAGAAACTTTAATTGTAAGCTCAACCTATCCATAGCATTGAAGTCCTTAGAGACATTTAACTCATTCCATGAAAACCTAACAAAATGACATAAACCAATCTTCTTTAACCAATCCTAATTAAACTTAAAGGGAACCTTATAAGCAGAAGAGCCACCTTCAATTTGGAAAAAGAAAGGGGAATGATCAGAAATAGTGGATTGAACTACCCAAGGTATGAATCTTGAAAAAGAGTTCACCAAATCCTCAGCTACTAGAAAACCTATCAAGTTTCTTGCAAATACCATCAGAACCAGTTCTGTCATTCTTCAATGTGGGGTCAATTTTAGGAGGAACACTATCACCCAGCTTATGCTTTTGAAATAACTCAAGGAAAAAATCAGATAAAGGATCCAATCTAGGATAGCGACCTAATATTTTAGAAGAATAAAAGGTTAAGTTCGGGTCCTTGGCTATTATTAGATTCAGATCATTTTAACAATATTTTATTTTCCATCATCTCCCAAAAACACCTCCTATCGTTATAAATCCCATGACAATTTAAAATTTTGAACTCTTGAGCAAAGCCCCTCAATTTAACAATTAAAAGGGTTCCAACAATTGAGTGATAAGGCTTGATCATGGAAACATTATGGTTTTATATTGTTGGTGTTAACACCTGTATTTTACAAAAAAGATGCAAGACCGATGGGAGGTGAGATTTTGTTGATTAAATACTTTGGGCTAAGGATATAGTACAAAGGGGGCTTGATAATCTAAAGAGCAGCCGAGTCGAAAAAGGTCCTGAACCATGGTTGAAAGGAGAAGCAAATCAATGGTTTATACCCTTTCCGCCATCCAGAACATACGAGCAAGATAGGGGAATTTCGGGCCTCTAACAGCCTGCACACATCAAAGGTTTTAACATTGCTCAGAGCTGATCTATGGCCCATGTCAAATTCGCTGGCTGAAAGTGCAAGGTGGATAAGGAAATGAAGGGCCAGCGGAATCGCATATAATCCTCCTGATCCTACGGACGAGGATTGAAGACAGCATTGATCGACGGGCGTGTTGGTTTCTAGAAAGGTAACGTGCACACACGATAACCTTTAGACCACCCAGCGGAAATGGATACGTGTTGCTCGATCCGACGGTTGGAGATCGCACGATGGTGGATCGACGACGGAAAATGATTCCGGAATGGAGACTTGCGCACCCGATAAACCCCCAGCACCCGGCGGAATATGGTACGTGACGCAAGATCGGACGGTTGTTGAACGCCTGGCATACCATCGACGACCGAGAAGAATTCCGGAGGAAGAACTAGCGCAGAGGATAATTCCGGATTACCCGGCGGAATCTGGTACGCGGCACTTGATCTGGCGGTGTAGGAGTGACGGCGGATCACATCAACGGGCGAGGGTGATTCCGCTGAGCAAAGTTGCTCGGCGGATTAAGATGGAAGAGCCCAGCGGAATCGGTAGACGAAGCACGATCCGACAGCCCACCCGCGAAGGCAAAACAGATCGATGGCTGCAGATGACTCCGGGGCCAAAAGTTGCACGACGGTTAAAGCGAGGAGGCTCGGCGGAAAAGGGACATGTGGCATGTGATCCGAGGGCCAGAAATTCACACAGAAGAGATCGACGGTCAGAAATGAACCCGGAAAAGAAAGATGCGCGAGGGTTAGAGACAAGTAGTGGTTGCGGAAATAAATGCCTCCCACGTGTCAAATCAGGGTGGTCCTATAAAGGCGAAATTGACATCTTCTGTGATTATTTTATTTCTCGGGACCCGGCAAAAAGGACCTGTCAATTTGGGCGCTTCCAGTTGTCAAGTACCAAGGCGCATTTCGAGCACACGCCTTCACAGTGAGCCAGGTAGGACCTCAAATCCTGTAACTTCTTCGCCCCATTCATAGTATAAATTGAGAAATGGACCAACAGAGTGAAGCTTCTGTGTCTGGTCGGGTCCCGGACGAAAGAGAAGAGTTCCTGGTAGATAGACACAGAGGTGTCTATGACCCTTTCCTGTCTACAGGAAGTGTGGCTGGTAGTAAAGATAGATTGTGGTCCTATTTTTTACAAGGAAATGATGCTTTAAATGTATGTAAGTCATTTTTATATTTTTTCGCCCTGGAACAAACCCTCCACTTCCCTGAATTTTCCGAATGGTGCGAGGTGAATTACTCCCCCTCTCAGAGGGTCATAGTAAGTCAGTCTGCGTCTAGGATTTTATGTAAAATTGATGCTGCAGTAGTTAGAGAAAATCTTAATCTACCCGAGGATTATCCCGGAAACCGTGAGTCCGTGAATGAAGCCATCCTTGCTGAGTTTTTCCGAAGTTGCCCAATTGATGCTCGCTCTCGATTCCTGTCAAGTATCCTGAAGGAAGGTCAGTCCCTGGAAAACCTCTCCTTACCTTACCCCTTGCATGTTTTTAGAGCTGAGGTACAGTTAGTGATGTCTTTGGTCTGTCAGGTGTTGGGCCTAGATGACGATTGTCATATAGGTCATGTTATCCTTGGTTTCTTGCTAAAAGTCAATTCTTTGAGTCCCGAGTCCCAGTCAACCCCTGTACTTAATTTAGACGAGTATCTAGCAGAGGCAATCCACCTCCAGCTGACTGAGTTTCCCAAAGTCCTGTTTTTCAGATTCCAAACACATTTGCTTCATATGTTAATATGCTCCAATGTTACCGAATTGAGGTTCTTGAGTACTCTATCCTCTTCTGATTTGCCAACGCAAATCCACCTGACCGAATTCGCCAATTCGGTCATGTTCGAAGTATATAGGTTGATGTTCGATGGAGAATTGCCCAGGGTTTTCGAGAGATGAAATATTTGATGCAGTCTTCACCCGAAGGGAGGGTGGGAGACTGGTTCTTGTACAAAGATTTCACGGTTTTGAGAGTGTACGGTTATACTGGTCAGCCCTATAGGTTGCCTTCCTTTCTAACTCCAAGAATTTTTGCGTTGGAGTTTGTGAGACAAAGGTTGTTATCAGAAGAGGAGCACTTCGGTGCTTTCAGGAAGTCTTTAAATATTAAATTTCCTTTTAAAGTCGGCCCTTTCATTTTTAAAGGCAAAGGTGCCCTGACATGTATAGAAAGGTTGATGGAACCTATGGATTTTGTTAAAGATGTAAATATGAATTATGATCCATACCAGGTGATTTCGTTAAGAAAACAGGCAAACAAAAACAAGCCATTTGAACATCAGGCCGTACAAGGATTATCTGAGATAGCTAATTTGCTCACATTCGCTAACGAGTCCCATGCTGAAACAGAGGAAAATCCTGCATCTCATTCAGAGATCCAGATCACAGAAGGTGTCAGTGTTGCTGCCAAGAGAAGTTTGGCCGAAG
>LPNX010349273.1:2446-26474 GCA_001517045.1 Pseudotsuga menziesii
AGAATATATATGTGATCGATGAAACATATAATCACATACGTACCTTAACACCAGCGTGATGGCTGTGTTTGAAAAACCATGCTTAACCTTCAAGTTCATTATCAGCAACACAGCAGAGAGAACATTTATGCGGGAGCCTTCAAAAAGCGGTTCGTCTGCCTTCTCAAGTGTAAGTAAATCATGAAGATCTTCAAAGTCATCAATCGGCGGCGCATGAGGTTGATCATCGTCCATTCTAACATTAAATGCATCATTGATTAATGCATTTGCACCATCATCCTCAATTATGTTATCGTCATGATCATCGTCTAATTCCATGTCATCATTAACTTGATCATGATCAGTATTCGCAGGACCTGCATATTGACGTTCCTCCTGCACTAGTTGTTCCTGCGTAATTACCACATTCTCCATGTTCGGAATAGCTCTAGGAGGCCCTTGCTTTATAATTACAATTAAAACATCAAACAACAAACGTTAGTCATGTCGATTAAGTAACCAAAATAAAAATGATACAATATACAATTACAAAAACTATCAATATAAAGACCGAATGATATATAATCATGAATTATATTGACTTACCAATGGATGATATTCATGCCCCCCCTAAACATGTCCATGTTCTCTACAATGTCTTTTAGCTATTTTGATCAGTAACCTTCTCATATTAAAGCCCCTACATTGACTGCAAAAACAATAACATTTTCCATCACCCCTTCTTTCCACTCCCTCCCACAACCTAGCAAGCAATTGTCGATTTTGTTCTGCCGAATCTTGATGACCTGTAACATCATTGTTACGTGACATTTTATTACTCAAACCCTAAGAACAAAGTACGAGCAAACCCAAGTATATGAGGAGTCGTCTTTTCCACAAGGGTTAGAACCAAATCCAAAGAGCAAGCTGACCAAAATCCAAGACCAAGTGGGAAGATCCCCACAAAAGAAAAACGCCAAAATCCAAGACCAAGGGGGAAGATCCCCACAAAAGAGCAACCCCAAAATCCAAGACCAAGTGGGAAGATCCCCACAAAAGAGAAACGCCAAAATCCAAGACCAAGTGGGAAGATCCCCACAAAAGAGCAAACGCCAAAATCCAAGACCAAGTGGGAAGATCCCCACAAAAGAACAACGCCAAAAAAAAACCCTTAGGAATTTCGCACTTCTTAACCAAGAGATAAGTGCAAGACTCAGTGTGTGAGATAATGAACCTAGCCGTACATCTATTTATATGAAAAATGAACCTAGGCTTTCCATTTTAATGTGTATGGGATAATGTCTTAAGCGTCGCTTTCCATTTTAAATAATTAACCAATTACGACAAATTATTAAATGATTGATAAGACATTATTAAATGAATGAGTAATTTAAGCGCTGTCGCTTAAGCGACGCTTAGGAGAATAGTCGTCGCTTAAGCGACGCTTACAAGCCTAGTCGTCGCTTAAGCGATGCTTATCAAGCCTAGTCGTCGCTTAAGCAACACTTATCACCACCATTTCAAAAAAAAAAAATTATCTTCCTGATTTTTGGCACTGTTAAAATAAAAAATCCACGCGCCGTCGGAAAAAACCGTCGGATTTTGGATCGAAATCTAGTAGTGGCTTAACTCTCGTTTGAGAGGAGCTTCCCAGATACAGTCAATAAATTCAAGGATTTACCTAAAGAAAGGTCCACTATGTCTAAGTTTTATAACTTGCGGGAATTTTACACTTCCTAGCCCATAAGTCTAGCCTAAGCTAGTAGGTTAAAGGCCCCTAAAAACAAAAATTACTAGTAAATTTTAATTATGTGTTCATTTTAAAGGGTTGTTTCTTACTCATAAGGAAATGGAGCGATGTACTTATGGTGTTTTTGACTCAATAAGAAGTAAATGGAAGTAAAGGTGTATTTAAAGCAAATTACCACTATTTAAAACAAAATTCCTTTATTTTTGCAAATATATATTGATGAACTGAATGCAAACGATAAGAGAAACCAAGCCTATGTTTTTTGTAGCCTTTGAGATTAATATTCTTAAACTGAAGTAAACACTACTTATGCAAAAGCAAAATGCAAAAGCTTGACAATGTTTTCTTTTCACTTTTAAAAATACTCAAACTCTACTATGCACCTAAAATGCACTATACTGAGTAAACTTGGAATTAATGAACTGTATAAAACCAACAAACTGAAGTAAAGCAGGCTGACAAAAACAAGAAACAAAGAACACAGGCAGACTAGGAACCCTAGCTTGGGTTCACACAATGACAAAAATCACCATAGACTTATAAATGCAAGTGACAAACCAACCAATATCGAAAGACAGACTGGAAAAACAAAGCCCAAGCCCCTGATCACTGATCTGGACAGAGACACTTCAACCTATAACCCAAACAGGCCAAGCTACTTCAGCATGCAAACAGAAAATAATCCAAGCAAAAGAGACTCAAGGGCTTTCGAAAAAGCACAAAGTGTGATCACCAACAGGTCTTCAAACAGACATCACAACATTTATAAAGAAAGTCCACACAGAAACAAGAAAAACACACAGAGAGGGACAAGCAAACCCAATCCTAAAAAATTCCTATTTCCAGGCTTATACGCAACTGTATAGAAGGGCAACCATTGTATTGTACAGGACTCTCCAGTAGAGCAACCTATGGATGCAGACCTCTATACGCCACTGTGCGGAAGAGCAACCCGCGTATAGGTACAAATTTTTTCTCAAAAACTAAGAAAAATCGACAAGACTTTCAAACACTGCGACAAGTATGAACCAAGATAAAAGACCACACACAGACTTTAAAGCAAATACTGGTCAGGGGTGATAGAAGAAACCTACAGCAGTCTGGGCTCCCCAGTGGAGTCGCCAATTTTGTTGTACAGGAATAAACACCTTATAACCAAAGGTCTGGGGTTACCAACATACTCAATAAAATTTCATACAATTGACTCTAGAGTGTAGTAAAGGAAATAGGAGGATGGGAAAGACTCACCCGATACACGACGGTTGATCCTAGCTTGTCCTCTTCCGCTCTACTTCTCCTCCAAAGTCTTCAGGGATGCTTTCTCCTTCACCTATCAAGATTCAATCTTCCAAATACAAGATGAGTCATTTATGTAAACAAGTTCGATAAATCATATACAGAATGCTGAAACATAAACATTTATCAAACCACAATACATGAGATACATTCAAGACGCAATATGGAAGAAGGATTCTCTTTATTAACAATAATGGAGAAGTTCAGATTACAACCCAACGCCTAAGACAAGGACTCCTTTGCAGCCAAAGGATTATGAGTTCCACTGCTCCAAATACTTCTGTATAAATTCCACCAGCATAACTTTGCTCTCCAAGTGTATATATCTAACACCGTCCCCATGGCCTGTATTTATAGTTGGTGAAATAAGGCAGTTTCGAAGGTTGAGGAGGTTGAGACAGTTAATGAGATTAAGGTTAAATGCTTCACTAATCTCAAGTAATCGCATGTTTTTATTTTTAATGTCAAAGGTAGGTATACGTGGGTATCAAGACTAGCAACTCGTGTATGATCCGTGAGTTGCTCTAAAGGCAACCCGTGTATACATCTATACGCAACATGCAACAACCGAGACTCGCGTATGATACGCGAGTTGCATATATAGAGAGTCACGTCTATGACTTGACATAGCAAAAGGGTAAAAATAACCAGCTGGATGGATGATGAATGTAGTTCATAATAAGCCCATCTATAGTGTTTTGGGCAACCCTCAATCCATAGATGTCCTTTTGTGTGCCAACATGAGGGATGTCGGCACTTGGATGGAGAGGTGCCATTCAGGTGGATAACATTATCGGTAATTGCTCTTCTAAATGACTATTATGCTTTCTTGTTTGTTATAATTATTGTCATTGGATCCTAGAAAATTATTTCCAAATTAAATATTTATTTGAATTTCCCTGAGCCTTTTTAAAATGGCCTCCACAAATTTTGATCAATTTTGAGAGAACTCACTCTAAAGTCTTCTTGAACAACTAACTGGCTCCAAATGAACTGACTGTGCTTGACTGTGGTTGTTGCTAAAGAACAATCTTGTGGGTGTGGGTATGGTGGGGTGATATTTTGGGTTGAAACAATTTTTTGGTAGGCCAGTCTTTGCTCTTCAATACACATAAATCAAACCTTTCAATAAACTGTTTGTGAGTAGCTATCACTGATTTCATCCATTTTGTAGTTTGAAAAAAAATACATATATTCTTCAGGTTCATACAATTTAGAAAAACATACATACCCACAGCTGAAGATTAGCATGTATTTGTAACTACTGTAACGTAGTCTTTTCCTTTCCTTGCTAGTTAAGGATATGGATAGGTCCAAAGTTCCATTATTCATTGTACCACCTACCCTACACTATGGTTTCCTTGAAAACATCCAAACTTTTAAAGTAAGGACACCATGAGAACAATATATAGAAACATCATGAAAACATCCAATATGGTGTTTTCATAATCCTATCATCAGTTTTGGTTTATAATCACTATTCCCAACCCTACAAGTTATAGGTTAGAACCCAAGTACCTTCTCATCATTGCTGAGGTTGCTGATATATTATAACAGTGGCTCTGCATAGTGTGCAATTGAATTGACCTGTTCTGTAGAGGCTTCCATGTTTATCCCATTGGAGGTGAGATCTAGGGAAGCCACTCTGTGCCCCTTCTGCTTAAGCAGAGTTACAATTTTATACCAACACCAGGATCCATGCCCAAGTCCATGAATCAACACAAAGTGTTCTTGGCTTACTTCTCCTTCCTGACCAATTTCAGGAGAAAAAACTCAGATCTCCTCATTATGAGATTCCATAATTGTTCTCCTATAAATAGTAAACTCAAAACCAAAAAAATAACAGAAGAGTCTGCTAAAGTTTTGTAATTGGATTACCTGTACATGAATAGAAAAAAGGAGCAGCATGACACCAATAGTTCTACTCCATTGCAACATCATCGTAAAAGTAGACCAGAATACTTACTACAGTGCCCAGGGCAGACAGGTTCATTGCCTTAGCATAAATCTGGATTTGATTCATACACTTTTGTGGGAATTTCTCTGGTTGGCATGTATGCAAAATGTGGGTGTATAAAAGAGGCAAGTCATTTTCCAATTTGCCTCAAAGGAATTTGGCTGCATGGAATGCAATGATTATAGGATGCACACAACATGGGCTAGTAAAGGAGGCTCTAGAGCTCTTTTTAGAAATTGAGCTGGTACAAATGAAACCAAATGATGTCACATTCCTTTGTGTTCTCTCTGCATGCAGCCATGTAGGGCTAGTTGATGAAGGTCATCATTACTTCGATTCTATGAGTTCAGATTATGACATTACACCAAGAGGGGAACACTATTCCTGCATGGTTGATATTATTGGCTGCTCTGGATGGTTGCAAGAAGCAGATTAGTTTATCAAACAAATACCATCTAAACCAACAGCGTCCGTGTGGGGTGCTTTACTTGGAGCCTGCATAATGCATGGAAATATGGAGCTGAGTAAACTTGCTACAGAGAAACGTTTTGGGTTGGATATGCACAAATGAGGAACTCATGTGTTGTTGTCTAACATATATGCTGCAGCTGGAAGGTGGGAAGATGTTTCCAAAGTAAGGAATATGATGAGAGAACGTGGGGTGAAAAGAGAGGCAGGACTTAGCTGGATCAAAGTTAAAATCAAGGTGCATACCTTTGTTTTAGATGACAACTTGCACCCTCAACCAAAATAAATCTATGTGAAGTTAAAGACATTGAATGAGCAGATGAAGGCAACAAGATATGTGTCTAAAACAAAATTTGTGCTTCATGATGTGCAAGAAGAAAAGAAGGGAGCCCTTCTTTGCTTTCATAGTGAGAAGCTGGAAGTTTCCTTTGGGCAATTCAGTATGCCCATGGAGAAAACTATAAGGCTCATGAGGAATATACGAATGTGTGGTGATTTCCACAATGCCGTTAAGTTCATATCCAAGGTTGTCAAGAGAGAAAATGTCATATGGGATACAAATCATTTCCATCATTTCGAGGATGGAGTTTGTTCCTACAAGGATTATTGGGGACAGTAAGTTGAATGAGTAGCAAACTAATTAATGATCTTTTGTGGGTACTTTGGGTTCACATATGTGTTGAGGCTGTGATTATGGCAGATAATTTTGACAAGAGACCCCCCCTAAGTTTTTAGTTGTAAATTTAAATGTAAACCATGATTTTCGAGTGGAATATTTTCCTAGATAATATCCTCATTGGGAAATGTTTTTGTAAAATTAGAGAGCTCCAAAATGTTAGGAAGTCCACCTATTTATGTCTTTTCCTATTTTTCTAGTCTACGTGATAGCAATTGCTCCTACCAAAGGATGAGGAGATCACAAATACAGAGCTTTGAAGTTATCTTTTTACGCATAGCAGCCTAGACATCCACATACTATCAACTTAATCGTGTTCTGGTAGGGATGAGAATTCCATAAATACTTGCACCTATTCTAGACAGGATAGTCTCCTATGTCAACCTACTCAAATCACAGGTCAGTTCTTTATGTATGCTTAAGTGCTTTGGAGAATTGATCAACACATCAAAGTGAAAGAAGTGTATTTCTTGGCATACACAGCATCTGTCCCTCCTGACTTCCTAGTAACTAGGATACCATTTTCTTAAATTGTAGCTGCATCATAAAGACATGGTCACCACTGCCTTGTACTTAACTATGTAATGAAGAGGTACAAGCTGCACTAATTCACTTGTAATTATATTAACATTAATGATGATGCACGTCTATCACTGTTTACCAGAGTAGGGAGGCATTCCTTCTAATCAAATTTAATTATACGACTTGAAAATGTTTGTTTTATTTTTGAACAAAAAGACTTAACACTATTATATCCCTTATATTACCCAAGCATTGGAGGGGTGTAAAACCAAATCAGACACCTTAGATTTCTTGTCCTCTCATCTGGAAATGCATTTTTAGCAAAAACTTTGGCCAGTGTTTTCATTCCTAGATCCAAGATTGAGTGAAATTGTGAATTTGAATATTTTGGATTGTATGGGATTTCTTTAGAGATCGAGGCTACTTTGGGTAGGTTATAGTGGTGAGAGGATGTATAGTTTTGGAATTTAGTCCCCTTTAAATGATCAGATATCAATGTTTGGAAGCCAATCTCAAGTATTTTACCAGTGAGGTTTGGTTACATTATCATGAACTCCTCATTGAACTGTTCATTCTAAATATGTCTGTCAATGGTGTTCTTAATGTACATTTTAGTTGAGTAATATCTAGAAGCTGAGATCCAGGGGTTTTAATAAGAGAAAGTATTGGGGGTCCTCTATGCAAATCCAATTATGTTTTTGTTCCCCATACATCAAATCTGACAAACCATTGTTTACATTCAATAACTCCATGTCATTCCAACTTCCCTGTCTATTTAGAAACCTACTAGGAACAAGTCTTTTATCTCTCCTTCCCACACTAGAACCACCATGAAAGAGGCTTTTGTTGCTCATAGAAGAATTTGGTGTTTCCTGAAGAAATTCCACATCAGAGGTTGATCCTTCAGAGCTTGTCAAATTTGATGTTTCTGATAGACCAAGTCTACTATTTTTGATCGGTTCTCCCTTATGCAATGTCTCTCTAACCTGCCCAATCTATCCCAATCCAGCAGTGAGATTGCAAGTTGAAATTGGCTGCCCTGATGCAGCAGAATTTGGCTGCACCTTGCATGTATTCTTCAATTTTGATGAGCTGGAAGCACCCAGTTTAGGAATTGTTGATACTGACTTTGGAAATAGTGACTTGTTGCTTGAGGGATGTCCAACAATTTTGGAGGATTCCCCTGGTTCCTTATCTTCAATTCGGTTAGCTTTGAGAGCAGTCACTCTGGTACTACCCCCAATTCTTGTAGGGTAATGAGTAGGGTAATAAGTTTTGTGACTTGTCATGTCCACAACCTTTCCCAGTGGTGTTCTTCCATAAGACTTTTGCTCCCTAGAAATGACCATTATTATGATCTTATAAAAATCAGGTAAAGCATCAGTAAATACATGCTTTTTCCTATAAGTTTTATTTGTCTTCAGTACCAAAAACAGAGGACCCTGGGTGCTACCAGACTCCTCATAGAACATAATACATTTCTAACATTCCAAATTAATCCTCCTTAAATTTAATTTTGCTATCCCTGGTCATTAAATTTAATTTCCTCCAGAATTGAGTACCCACCTGATGTTTCTGTACTGTTGTCTATCTTCATCTTCTTTCTTTGCAATTATTTCTCTTTCTTCAATGGAAAACTCTAATGCACGTTGAATATCTTTGCCATACATTCTTAAAGCCCTTCTTGACTGCTTTGTTGTAAAACCTATATTGAGAAGTGTTGACAAATATTCAACTGAGACTTGAAGCTGTCCACAAAAATAGACAAAGTCAGCATAGTGAACATAGAAGTGCCATTATAATTAACTAAATATTTGTAAGAGTAAAAGATAATTATGAATGAAATCTACAAGGAAAATTTTGCAATTAAAAAACATAGTCTACAAATAAAATGAATTTCACTGTTAACGTAAATTCAAAGTTTGGACTAAATACCTGTTGATATTTGGCTGGAGCTGTTGTTAGTGTTTTGCAAGACTCTTCCAATAATCCTGTGTGGTAAGCCACAACACCTTCTAGAAGCTCCAGTTGTGTGTATCTGTCCAATCATTATTATTTAGCAATTAAATCTATGAAGGACACCTTCTAATGCAATCCAAATGTGGAAAAGAACAAATCTATACTAACAAAATTTAGGTCCACTCATAACATATATGGCATGTTCAAAGTATAGTCTCAGTATGACACGATTCCTAGCTATAAGGTGAACACCACATTGTGTCTATTTGCAGTAGCGATGCATTATCCACCCTCTAATTAGATAGGAAGGGAAAAGTTTGTATACAACTAAATTGAGGAGCAACAGAAATAGGAAGCCTACATATAAAGTTGGAAAATTTGAGAACCAAATAGATAACTCACCTTGATTACTTTCGGATCACAAACAGAAAATGTCTCCTGCAAGAAAAGCAATTGTCAACAAGTACAAAAAATTATTGACGGTGGAGCAATTGTCCAGGTAATTGAAGGTTGTGATGCCATTTTATGCTAGGACACACTAAATTGTGTGAGAAGCAAAAAATCTAAATTGTGTGAGAAGCAAAAACTCTAAATTGTGTGAGAAGCAGAAATACTAAATTGTGTGAGAAGCATAAAATCTATTTCAACATCAATTTATCTTCCATTTAGGTGAGTGATTTATGCCCACTTAGGGACACCACTCTCATTAAAATGGAAGAAACTCAACTAGTATAGACTGTGCTTAGCTTGTTGAACTTAGATCCCAGAATAGATACTTTGCTTTCCACAGTAGCACTCTATATGTATTCCAATAATCAATGCAAACTCAAAACTTTGATAGTTTCCAGCAGTGGAAAAAGTATATCAATAATATTTAGACTGGTCAAGAACTAGTTGTATGAAAAAGTGAAAGGGTGAAAGTGCTTGCAAGTGCACATTCACATAGTAATACTCCAAGGAATCTAAGGACAAAATCAATTGAGCAAATAGTATCCATAAAGATACAACAATGAATATATTAAATGTTACTTAGCAAATCTAAATTGTTGCAAAGTATGTTTACTACTATGAAAACAATGTGTGGAAAATATACAATACCAATTGATATATGATAGAAATGTAACCCCAATCCTTAAATGATTACCAAATGTGACAATTTAATCAAGCACCAATTGTTATCAACTTCTAAACGCTTACAATCCACTATGACAGAGTTAGTGACACTTTTTATGAGAAATGCAATCTCCAGTAGTAACCACAGTATGTCAATAAACAACTATTATTTGTATCTTAAATAAAAATTGTGATAAACAAGTGAAAGTATGAATAAGAGTGTTGTCGCCTTATTTATTTGTGGACTGTGAGTAACTTGTAGGACATCGAAAATATGTGTTGCTAGATGCTTCTTGAAATCTGAGACAAAACTATCCCAATGTTAGGATTTATGACAAGAATGCAACTAACCTTCAAGGCCTGCTAATTACATGTTATAATAGCTATGACCGAGGTGCATCATGGTCATCTTGAATATGAGTTTATGTAGGGTCCCATCAGGGATATGTTGCTTGTTAAACTCAGACTGAAGGGTATGGGACTATTTTAAATAGTTACAAGAATAATGGGGGTCTGATATTTAGTTTGTACAGAATTAGGAGGGGGTTTAGGAAGCATATTTATGACTATCCTAAATAGACAACACCCAAAAAATGGAGGAATGTTGGGTGTTTTAAGAGGAGGGCCAAGAAATTTAGGATGAGGTCTGGGTAAAGGTCCAAGTATAGATAGCGAAAGGGGAAGGCCTCAAGTATGAATGAGACTTTTATTTCTCTGATCTAAACTATTAGCGATCCTTTCTCATAGGCCGAGGTATGGACAAGGACAAAGAAAAGGGTCCAAGGGATTTTAGTTTATGAATTAGTAACTAGGGCTTAGTATATAGGTTATCCAGAGCTGTTAGGAAATAAATGTTTCCTTGACATGCCTAAGGGTAGGACAGAGGATAGGGTTTAGTTTTGGGAACTAGGATTGTGTAAGGGTGTGTCCTAAGGTTTGTAGCTAGGCTACAGGTTAAGCAGTCACTTAGGGTAGGCTAGGGAGTAGAATAGGGAAGAGGATCAAGACTATTGGGTGAATTAGGTTATAGTTTAAGTTTGTATCAAGACTCTATGGGATATATAATATCCCCAAGAAATAGGTCACAAGGAACAACAAAAGTCCTTAGGAAAAGTGTATGTATACCTTGATTGTATAGTGTATCCCTATCTGGCGACTCCATATTAATAGATATTTTTTGATCAATCAAATTAAAGCACCTTTTGTGTCCTTGAAAGGAAATTTACCCATCATAAGGAATTTCCTGGAAAGACAAAATCTCATATTTTGTTTTCACGGTGATACCATGCATTCATATATTGCTATAGAAAATGCTTCAAAGGCATGCATTGTTGTCAATCACAAAATCAATTACAAGTAAAAAAAAATACCATTGTCACATTATATCGGGTTGTGTATATATTTATCTCTATGGATATATCTTTCTATCTCGTACCAATGATAAAAAGGAATAGAAATGAAACCGTTGAAAAAATGAACATTATAAATGTAAAATTACTGTGGAAACTCATCCTATATCAACATTACAAGGATTACCTGCATGTTGTAGCCTTGAAATTGGAAACCATGTACAAAATTTGGTTGAGAATTGTGTGGTTAGGTTTGCTCATGCTACAAGAGTGGATGGATGTTTAATGGGACCAAAACAGGCACGGGTAAATTGCCCAAGGGGATTTTTTCCCAGCTTCAGCACTAACTTATAAATTAGAAAAAAGAACTACCTCCAAGTCAGATTGTTTGAAATTTGTACACTGTATTCCTTGCTTACATCAAATATCAAATCTGGCATTTCCTCAATGTCTACCAGAACAGTATGCTCAGGTGAAACAACTGAATGTGTCTGATTACTCTCATCTAACAAATATTCTTGGGTTCCTCTCATTATCGCTCCTACAATAGCCTCCTAGGCACCTTTTCCTGAGACTCCACTTAATTCCTCCACAGCAACACAATCCTCATAAGGCTCAATGAATTGTTCCTCCACATTTTCTTTCTTATTTTCATGTAAGAAAAAATATGGCATCCCTTGAATCTGAGTGTGTATAAAATATTTTCTCTCTTGATGAGAAGATACATCCAAGGTGGTATTGTCCAACCTCTTTTCAATCCTCGTGAATGGACACAAATCTCCTCCTCGTTTATTCCATGCCTCCATCCAGTTCTTGCTGCTAATAGACATTTTTTATTCCTTCTCATTTGATGTACAATATTCTGTTATTTTTATATTCAACGTCATAAAACCATAATGGGAAGCCTCTTGCACATTGTTCTCATCTCTTTTAAATGAGCATAACTCTGACAGTCCTTGCATTTTTGGAGAAAGAATATCTTCCTGTGAAACCCGGTACAACTGCTTCTCCTGGCTACCACCATCACCTTCGTCCCATACATAATTTGACATTTGAGTGTCTACTTGACCAAAAGCAATGCTTGCTTCATGCTGAGATTGAACAAAAGGATCAAAATCTTTCCTTTCAGGGGGCATTATCACCGTGATTTGATGCTTGCCTCTTTTCCCTTCTCTTCTATCCAAGGACTCCAAAAAGTTTCCAGTGCTCATCCTTTCTGTATCCTCTTCCCACAGAAAGTTCAATAGCATTTCATCCTCAGACTTTTCTGCTCCTTCAGTTTGAAAAACCAAACCTTCATTTCAGCTATTCTTGTTTCCATCATTTACTTGTTGTATTGAATATTTATTTGGTGCTAGGTCATCAGGATAGGAACAGGCCCCAATCATGGGAACATACTCAACATACTTGTTTTCTGCAGGCCTACAATCCATGACTGAGGAGGAATTGACAGAAAACAATGAACCATGTTGCTCAGAGAAATTTGACAAAATTGGCAGCTCTTTAGTGTTTTCTCTCAAATCCATCACTGACTGTTCAAAAACTTGTTGATTCTTCTGGCCTGTATTCTCAAAATCAGGTTTGTTCTCACTTGTATTCTCAAACTCATCTCCCACAATGTCTGAAAATTTTGAATGTAAAGACTCTCTCTTTGAGCCCTTTGACACACTCCACATATTAACCTCTGCTCGATAATCTGAGCTACTTGTCAACTCACCAATGTCTGGTCCAAACAAGTTTCCTTCAATGGTCAGATTGGCTTCATGTTGTTTGGTCCAAACAAGTTTCCAAAATTGTTTTAAAAAATATTTCACATTTAGCTTTTATGATTTTTTATTTTCTATGTCCTTTTTTCTAGCAGTAAAACTTAGAAGTTCTATGATGTTACAAATCCTTCATAGCAACACTGGGGACTTTGTTTACCTCCACTAGTGGCAGAGGTTTCCTTGCTTAGATCAGCTTCTTCAAGTAAATTGAGCAAATCACTGGCTCCCGTAAGTGACTTTAAGATTTTAGTATATTGTACTTCCGTCCAATTATATTTAGCATTTGTTATTGATATCTGTGCAGACATCTTTTTCTATGCTTCCATATTAGATTATTTAATAGTTTTTTATTTAGTCCTAAATAATCATTAGTATAGAAGCTAATGTGTATTTTCTTTAGATAGCTTATGTTTTACTTCAGTGATTGTCTTCTAGATTCTTTATACATGGATTCATTTTCATTTCCTAATAATATATACCTGTTCATATTTCCATGTGAAACTAGAACAAAAGAGGTAGTGTTGAGACTTCCCTTGCCAGTGGAGCTGCTAGAAGATCAGTTGTATTTCCAGCTAGTGCATCTTGGTATGAAATCTGTTTCTTGTCATGGAATATTTGTTTAGTTTTCTAGCACCCCCCTGGATTGGTGTAGAGTAACATTACACATTAAGTTTAGTGAACATAAGCTTCCATATGATTTAGGAGTTTGTGGTGGAATATTACATATCTTACTGAATATTTAGACATTAATGGTTGTTGCAGGGGCTCCCATGCTGCACAGGAAAAATAATTTAGTATGAGGATCCCAGCTGTTTAGGGCTCCTCTAATCCAAAAACAAGTTCATCTCATTCACTTTCAGTGTCTCCAACATTAAATCTCCCTGCCTTGGTGGTGGAAGATACGGCATCAGGGTTGAGTTCTGATCATGGCAAGCTATTGTCAATAAGGGTAGGCAGTCATCAACATCTATATCTAAAAAACATATTGATGCCAAACCTAATGCAATGAGTGGAACAGATATAAAATTAAATTCATGTGTAAATACCGTTGGGGAAGCTTTCCATGGAAAGAATGCCAGTTTGGTTGATCCTACTTTGAAATGTAGGAGTCATGAAGGTTTTAAAAGTCTATTGAAGAATTCATCCCCTGACACACACAAGGGTTCATCTGAGCTAGGCAGTGGGCACATTGAAACAACAAGAAGTGAAAGAATAGATGCAGCTTCAGTGTCATCTAGTATTGTCTGTGTTGGACTTTCTAAAGATAGCTTTCCAATCTCTGTCCCTCAAAGCAACTCTGTTGTCCAAAGAAATAGTGAAGTGAATGTTGTTGCTCTAAATAAAAGCAATAGAATGCTTTCAGGAAACCATGTTTAGAATTGTCTACAAAGGTCTCCATTTGATGATAGGTATCAAAACAATTATGAGGAACACTTTGCAGAACCATATGGTGAAGGTTGCTCTCAAGCTATTTCTTCAGAAGCAAAGGTGCCTCCCTTTATGGAAAAATTCCAATTTTCAATGGATGATTATAGTTCTAAAGATTGTTCTCTTCATCAAAAGTATGTAAATACTTGCACCTTTAATGGTGACGGTGACAACTTTGGAGTTACTGATCATAAAGCAGAGGAAAGATTATTTTCAACTATTGAAAAGACTAGTGCAGGTTCTATCCAAAATTGTGAAAATGAGCCTATGTTAGAGGAAAGATCGGTTTCATAAGCTAGAAATACTAGTACAAGCTCTATCCAAAATTTTGAAAATGAGTCTATGTTAGATGCAACCGATAGAAGTACAAGTACTGGTTTTCAAATTCCCGATAAAGTAGAAATTGCTAGAGATTCTAATGCCAGTTCTGGAAAGCTAGAATGCTTGGAGAATCTAGTGTGTAATATCCTTCCAGAATTTTATACGAATGGCTTAGATGTTGGAGAAAACAATATAATTTCAAACATATTGTCTTTGAATTTTGATTCAGATGATAGTGTATTAAATAGTCCTCACAATTTAGTAAATTTTCTCCTTGTTGAGACTGATAAATGAAATGGGTTGTTAAATGAAATATCAAGTTCATGGAAGTCTTAGAATAGAAAGCAGTCAAGATTTTTATTTGCAAGTTCAGAAGGTTCTATAGAAAAATCAAGCCATTATTCCACTCCCAATTTGGCATCATCTAGGCAATTGCAGAGGGAGTGGGAAAATGGACAAGATGTTTTGGAAAGCACAAATGGACATGAACTATTGAATATTAATGGACTATATAATAATTCTTCTAGCCCAAAGGTGCAAGGATTTCAGAGTACTTCAGAGGGAAGCACATTTTTGGTTCCTTCAGAGGCCAAGGGTGAGTTTTGTCTTCTTTTCTTGTTGGATATTAGTAATTTTCTTCTAATAATTTTGTTTTACCTCTTGTTAATATGGCATTTACAGCTTTTGTTTCCTTTTATCCAACCATTTTAAGCCTTTGTATTTTTCCAAGTTTGTTATCTATGGATATAGACTTATTTTTATGGATCTAAATACAAGAGATAACCATTTTCAAATGAGCCTATCTTTTAAGATCTAACACTGCACAGGGGATGTCCCTAAGTTGCATCGGGACATTACAAATGTCGTGTAGGATTGTCAGATATCCCTTGGCCATCTTGGGGACTTCTTAGCATCACTTTCCAAAATCGGTGCCTAAGAGAAAAGAAATATAAGGCCTTAGCGCTACACTCACTCACCAACACATTACCCCTTACTAAGAGACTATTCAATCTCTAATTCAGCCAAGATTTAGATTTTTTTTCTTTAAATTAACTAGATCATAACCTCTCTTACTCTTACCGTCTACTCTTCCCTGCCTCTATCCTCCCGCAGAAACATACCTTATGTTATAATGTTGTACTAATGGTAGGTTTTGAACAATTCTTCATGAACCTTGAACTTTGTACTTGTAAATATAACTCCACACCAAAATACGAGACCCATGTCTTAGTGAGGCTCTTATATTCCATTGAAAAAGCAACACATCCCACGTTGGGAGTCAGAGTCGAAGGTGTAAACATGCCATAGGGCCTGAAGGGAATTGGAACTTAAAACTAATTCATAATCAGATAATCAGGGTAGGGCACTTTCACATTCCACTCAAGCAGGACAGGGACATGCTTTATTACCCTTACGAAGAAATAGTTTCTTGTAGGTAGTTAAAATGGGGAATATGAACCTCATCATGATTTTCTGTATCCTTTGCTTCATCACAAATGTGCATTTCATGGTCAAGTAAATTCCTTCATTTTTAAAGTCACAAATCTTGATAAGAATATGCCTTTATACAATTGTGCATTATAAGAACACTGTAGAATACCAGTCTCTCCAACCTTTTCAATAGGTTTAGTCAATCTCAAAAGCTTACTAGAATCTAAATTTTAGTGTAGTCTTATTTTAGATAACCATACATTCTAAGGAAAGTTCAGTTCTTATCAATGGTTATTTCTCTCTGTGAACTATTGTCCAATCATCATGAAAGCTATTTCAGATCCTGTACATCTCAACACAAAGCTGATATATATTTTGTTATACCTAATAGTTTGTAAGTTTTTCAAGTTTAATTCATGCTTAAGTAGTTGTCCTGCCTTTCAAATAACTTGTATCATCACCTAGAAGCCAAATATACAACCCTTTAAAGGTTTATCTAAAGACGCAATGTTGTAGGAGCATGGTATTTCTCTTTATATTTGCAACATGACTCTTTAATTATTGAATCACCTATTAGGTGCCCTTATAGCCAAGGAATAATGATTCACAAAGCATAAATACTCCATACAAAATGGTAACTTTGAAACAATAAATGATTCAATGCTAAATACTTGCAATTCCCCAAGTCAAAATACTTGTAATTCTTTGAATTCTAGGTCTAGAGATCATTTTTGCAAGACATTATGGTGCATAGGGAGTCAAGTCTCTAATTTTGCAAATGATAATCGTCGAGTCTCCATCAGCAATAAGTTTTTGAATCTTCCTGGCTCTTAGAATGTTTATCACTTGATTTAAACCTAAAATAGGCTTCACAATAAGAGAAGAAACCTTTTGTAGTTTGATCACAACCATAGACCTTCTTATTATGGAACCTTCTCAAAGAAAAGGTGAATATACTTTGCATAATTTTAAGTTTATTAATTATCAAAGCAACAGGTTGTGTTTTAATTTTGATAGCCCATGATAAGGAACATCCGAAACACCTTGAATCTCATTGATTCTTAATATTGTAGTAGACAAGAGGGAAAGTTTTGCTTCTAACTCTTTGTTTTTGATGCAGTGATGGCATTGGGCTTCGAAATCCTTTCAGGAAGGACTCTTCTTTGGACTACAAAAATGATAGTGATGAAAAATGGGAAGAGGTACTCATCACTAAATCTATTTGGTAAGAGTATTTGTAGTATTTTTATTAGCTTTAGTTACAGGGAAAATTGTACATAGCTCTCAGGAATTAGTTTATCATAAATACTAGTTACTAGTAAGTTGTAATAGTAATAATTATGTAGTTTGTAGATTGATATCTATCATAAATTTGTTTAAATATCATCATTGTCAAGCAATAACAAATTCTTAAAGGGTGCTAGCTCAATGGTAGAGTGCCTGCCTTATTATAGGCAGGAGGTTGGTGGTTCGATTCCTCCGTGCCCTATCGTAAATTTGTGGCTACAAAAAACGACTGAATTCACATATATACGACTATTAGTAGCTAATTTCCCATATCTTAGTCGTATTTAGCTTAGTCACTAATATGTTAACATCTAGTAGTTTATTTAGTCGTATATTTGGTCATTAATGGTTGCAATCAATGACTAAATTATTGACTAAATCAGCGACTAAATCAATGACTAATCAATGACTAAAACAATGACTAAATCATTGACTATCAATGACTAAAGAATTGTCTATCAATGACTAAATAATTGTCTATCAATGACTACTAAGTCAAGCTATTAATGACTAGTGAAATACGACTAGCTATAAGATAGTGGAAATTTGCTACTATTAGTCACCGACTCAAAAATAGTCATTTATAGCCTGATTTTAGTCATTTTTTTAGTCATTAATTTCTCATTTTCTACTAGTGTATAATCTTGGTGTTATTTCATCACTGTAGATAATTTCATGAATAGTGTAGGGGTGATTCATTAGCAGAGTAGTTGGTTTTAATACATGCTGTGTAATTTATAAATTGGCATGGCAGTGATTTAGGTGAATGCTATGTGTAGCATCTATTGGCTGTTTAATACAATGAATTTGTGGGTTTTTGTAGAAGCCAGGGTTTATAAGCCCACAATGGAATTCGTTGTTGTAATTAACCGGTAAAAGGACTCTGTACATTTGAACGTTGTCTGAGGCCGTGCTGTAGTGAAATCATAGTTTTCATTAGCAGAGTGTAGTGGTTTAAAGAGATTGTTTCCCACATACATATTATGTATAGTGTGGCATTAGCGTGTATGCAAACGATACACCATAGGGTTTAACTCTGTTTTCGATATTAATGTAATGAGTTGTATTTTATTAAATAAAAGAAACTGGGCTTGCATGCCGACATGATTCAATTCATGTTCCTGTTTGAAATACATGGGTTTATAGTATGATTTTGATGTTATTTTAATATGTTATGATTATTGTAAGATGTACTATTTTAATTTGGTTATGGTAATGTTTAAAGAGTTATGTAATTTTGATTATGGTTATGTATAGATGGAAAATGGATAGAACTATGGATTCTTTTGTATGAATTATGATCAAATATTTTTAAAGGACCACATGGATGGTCACGATGCTTCCTTCATTTATTTAGTTCTGATACTGATAATTTAAAAGCAAGTTTCGCTACTAGTATATTCTTATTATAGCAGACCTTGAAATGCCTTAGATGAGTTATTTATTTTTGGAATTAAATGTATAGATAGATTTCAGAAATGTTTATACCTGATGACCTTATCTATATATATATTTATCTATAAAGTAGTTATGTTTGTAAGTAATACCCTAAGGTATCTAATTAGTAAATTAATTTTTTAAATCTTGCTCCTATGATTAAATCTACTATAATCTGAACATGTCTCTACTAACAAATGACATATGTGAGTAGAGTTATAAAGAATAAGTGAGCAATAATAACAGGTCTGGATTCACCTAGTTTATAGTAATAATTTCTGAATATTGAATGAATATAGAAACAAACTTAGAGATGCACTCCTAGCCTATGATAACATTCACCACCTAAGGTATATTTCAGAAATCCAAACCTTAGTAGAGTCTAACCAAGGAATCTAATACATAGGGTTAGTAGATACATTGAAAACATTCATCTAACATATCCATGAATTAATCTAGAAGATAGCATAGACAACCTAGGGTTAAAATTTAGGAAATGTAACCCTAGGAGATATGGATAGAACCATGATTTCTAGGGTTAGAAATATATAAAGAGAATTTATATAAAGCAGCCAACATTTACCCTAGAAATGAACTTGACATACTAAGAACTCATACCTATAATTTTTCTTCCTAAATCTCCTTTAATGGCTGAACCTGCACACTTTTTAAATAACCAGCATTAACAATTTAAGACAGATCTGACCTCTGATTTTGATGACCAAATCACTTGGGAAATATCAAGTTCCTCCCAACCATGACCCAGAACCATTCCTGGTTTTAGTCCGGATCCCCCCGAGCTGGAATCCAACATGCAAGTAGCTTAGAGCTCCTAAGGTAAGGTTTACTATCTGGCGTATTAGATCTGGATCAGTTCTCCTTTTTCCCTCTAGGAAATGTTTCTTCAAGAATTTACTTGGTAGAAAACATGCAGAAAATTGACTCCTCTAATGATAGATCAGAACCCCAAGCCTTTCCTTAGCTTGAGTCTTTATAGACAAACTTTTTAGTCAAAGGGATAGTTAAATCAAGAAAACTTGGTTTCTTGATTTAACCCTTTTCAATTACTTTGGGTAATTATTAATGTTTTCACTTAGGAACTTTCTACTAGTTCCTAGTTGGACTTTTACAGACATTATACTATTTATTAATATTTCATAATAAATAATAATTGATGGAGCTCTTCTTCCTTCTTTCATTTATTTATAATACTAACATATTTAATTCTTTATACATAACATGTATAAAGTACATAATAATATAACACTTTATTAACATTTGTCTCTGGGAATCATATACCATGATCCCTAGACTTAATTACACTTCTTCATTAAGTTCAAGTAGGTAGATGGTTTAGGTATTGTTAGAATAATCAACCCATAGTTAGCTACCTTAGACATTAAATTAATCATTTTTGTCTTATTTGCCTAGTTTCATGATTCCACCTTATGAAAGTTGTCATCTACCTATCCATAGTGGTCAAAATTGCCTATTTTGAATCATGGAGCACTTGGGAAACCTCAAGGAATAAAATCTTCTTTATTCCTGGCCTCCTAGGTGCCCTTCTACTTTTTCTTCTTTATTGCCTGCTTTTTCAGTGCTTTACGACAATTGGGAAAGTTTGACTAGGTGAGGTTAACTAGTTTTTTGTCCTCCACATCCTCCACTCTTTTCTCCTATGAAAATCATGTATGAGTTGTCCTTCCATCATTTTTTAGCTTGCCTAAGTGCTTTTTCCAATTTGTGAGCTCCTTAGCTGATTTGGAAACTACTTTATGCACCTATGGGGGAATTGCTTAATTTTAGTAAGCCTGCTTTTGACTAGATTCAAATTGCCTCCTCATGCATTCAAATCCCTTATGTAATTATTTAATGCAGCATCCTATCTTATTACAGGGTTGGCTATTGTACACTGAGTTAATACAGTTTAGTGTTCAGCTCCATATTCAGTCTCTTTTGTGAGTGATTTTGCATGTACAATTGATAATTGTTGTGAGTGTTATCGTTCTATCACCGGGTTCAATTTCCACATGGTATCAGAGCCATTGTAGATCAATTTCTCTCCTTCAATATTGTTTTGCAGGTTTGACATCAGTGACCGGGAGCCTTCTACTGACAGCCGGGACAATTTCTAAGCTATGGATCAATCTCAGAAGATCATCTTGACTCCCTTCAATTTCTTTGAATGGAAAGCAGAGATGGAGATACTGTTGAGAGTTAAATGCCTCTACAGGGTGACTATGGCAACAAAATCAGAGCCCAATGCAGCTGCAGAGAAGATAAAATGGCACAACAGGAGGGATGAGGCCTATGGTCTCTTAATGTGTCCAAGTATTTCGAGAGACCTCCTTTTCCATCTTGATGGATTGACATCACCGAATGAAGTATGGGAGAAGCTTGTTGATCTTTTTGGAAATACAGATGAGATGAGGGGACATCAAATCAAAAATGAACTGATCTCCCTGAGTCCAAATAGCTTTGAATCCCTGCAACTCTCTTTCTCCAAGTTCAAAGCACTTGTTTTGCAGCTAAAACAATGTGGGATCGAAAATAAGGATGATTAGCTGGTCTTGGCCATACTCTTGAAGCTTGGCCCTGAATATTCAGTGTTTGTTTCGACCTTCTATGGCACAAAGTTGATAGTTCAAACCTGGAAGATTCCTAGCCTTGCAGATTTCATGGAATCTCTCACACAAGAACAAGACAAACTGGTGATGATGGGCACCATCAAACCATCCAAATACCACGCTCTAGTTGATAGAGATTCGAGGGTGGATTCAAAAAGCAAAAATAAAGCTAAAAATCCACCTGAGCAAAAGAGAGACAAGAACAAGTCTCCGGAGGAGCCACAAGGTTCCAAGAAGAACTACCAGAAGAAGAAGAATAAAGGAGAAATGAGCAAGTGTGCATACTGCAATAAGGGAAATCATACTGAAACCTCCTATATGAAAAAGAAAATAGACATGCTGACCCAACTCCTGGAGAAGAATGGCATCTCCCTTCCAGACAGCTCAAAGAAGAGGGAAGGAGGATCAAGTTCAGAAGACAGAGAGAGAGTTCATGCATTGGTTGCTGGCACATCAAGCTCACCTAGTTTCATCATTGATTCTGGAGCTTCAAGACATATGGTTTCGACCAAGGAGGCATTCTCCTCACTTGACATGTCGAAAGGTCCACCAATAGTACTGGGAGATGACCCTCTCACTGAAAGTTTGGGCAAAGGGAGGATTGACCTTGATCATGGTCAGTTCAGCAATGTGTTGTATTTTCCTGGTCTTTCCTCCAACCTCTTATCAGTGTATCAGATGACTCACACTGGGTCTCCAAAGAAGGTCATATTCTCCCCTGATGAAGTTGAGATCACAGAGACCTCAAGTGGTAAAGTCATTGCAAAAGGAGTGGCAAATCATACTTCGAAGGTATACATGTTCTCACACTTCCTACCCTACTCAAACCCCTCTGCTCTTTTGATTCATGCTAATGAGGCAAGAAAGATTTGGCCACCTAAATTACAAGTATATTTCTGATCTTAGTGAAAAAGAGATGGTCATAGGGTTACCAAAGATAAAATTTTCCAAAGGAGTCTGCCAAGGTTGTATCCTAGGAAAACACCCAGAGCATAAATTTGAGAGAGCTAGTCATGAGAGAACCTCTGCACCCCTCGAGTTGATCCACAGTGATTTTGCTGGCCCATTCCCTCATATCTCCATGATTCAATCCAAATATGCATTGACTTTCATAGTCTAATTTTCCAGGCATTGCTGGGTTTACTTCCTGAAACACAAGTCTGAAGTTTTTGGCCTCTTCAAAGTCTTTAAGGCTTTGGTTGAAAACCAGTCTGGGAGGAAACTCAAGGTCCTCAGATCTGACAATGGTGGTGAGTACGTCAAGTCTGAGTTTATTCAATATTGTGCAGCTGCAGGTATTCAGATGCAACATTCTATCCCTTACACACCACAGCAAAATGGTGTTGCTGAAAGGAAGAACAGATCACTGAAGGAGATGGCAACATGCATGATGGAGGCCAAAACTTTGCCACCAAAGTACTAGGCTGAAGCTATCAATTGTGCAGCCTATATCCAGAATAGGGTGCCTCATAAACAGCTTGCTGGTATGACTCCTTTCGAAGCATGGAGTGGGCACAATCCAGATGTGACCCATTTAAGGATTTTTGGCTCAAGGGCTTGGGCTAGAATTCCAACAGAAAAGAGGAAGGCTTTGCAGCCCCAAAACCAAGAGTGTATATTTGTTGGGTACTCTGAAGATTCAAAAGGGTACAAGTTGATAAATTTTAGCACAAACAAAGCCTTCATCGAAAGGTGTGTTCAGTTTCAAGAAGAACCCCTAGCAGCACTGGAAGTTGGAGAAGCCTCTTCACCACCAGATCCTCTGAAAGTAAGTGAAGAGATTGTTGAACATGCTGATTCTGATATGTATGATAGTGATGAGTTTATTACAGATCCTAACAGCCCTACAAGGCCAAAATGGGAATCCAAGACCATTCATACAGCAGATGAGCTAACTGAGAATCCCAATGACCCTAGGAGGACTAGATCTCAATTTGAGAGTGCTCTATGCATGAGGGATCCTATGTTTGCTGAGAAATGCTATCTGATGGTGGAATCAGATCCTAAGACATATGAATATGCAGTAGGAGATCCAATATGGAAATCAGCAATGAAGGAAGAGTTCAGCTCACTCCAGAAGAGCAACACTTGGGAGCTAGTGGATCTTTCCCCAGGGAGGAAGCTAGTTCAGTGTAAGTGGGTGTACAAGACCAAATTTGCTGCTGATAGTTCACCTATAAAGTAAAAGGATAGATTGGTAGCCAATGGCTACTCATAGGTTCATGGCATATATTACAATGAGACCTTTGCACTAGTGGCAAAGATGGACTCCATCAGGCTAGCCTTAGCCATTGCAGCTTCAAAGCAATGAGAGGTACATCACATGGATGTAAAGTGTGCCTTCCTAAATGGAGATATCAGTGAAGAGATATACATGCAGCACCCTCAAGGATTTGATACTAACCCATCTCTTGTGTGCAGTTTGAGAAAGTCATTGTATGGGCTAAATCAAGCCCCCGGGGCTTGGTATGCCAAGATTGATAGCTTCTTGCTATCACTAAATTTTGTTAGGTGAAAATCAGATCCAAATGTCTATTTGAAGTTAATTAATGGTCCATTAATGATCATTGTGTTATATGTTGATGACCTTCTCATTACAGGAAGCTCAAAGGATGAGATTGCTTCCTTGAAGGGTGCAATGAACCAATCCTTCTCCATGACA
>LPNX010349273.1:26653-79319 GCA_001517045.1 Pseudotsuga menziesii
CAGAGTACTCAAATACCATATACTATGATAACCATAGTACCATTTGAATCTGCAATGATCCTGTTCAGAAGCAGAGAACCAAACACATTGAGATCCATATGCACTACATCAGAGAGCTTGTGCATGATGGCACCATTCACCTACTCTTCTGTTCATCTTCAGAACAAGTAGCTGATATCTTCACCAAATCATTTTGTGAGAAAACCTTCATCAATCTCAAATCACTGTTGGGGATTGCTGATCATGCTGTGAAGAATGAGTGAAGACAAGATTTCCAAATTTTGTTTTACAGTCCATGTTTAAGGGAGGATTTTCCCATGTGGTTTTTGCCTCTTTCCTTGTTTAAATGGACATGCAGTATGTAAAGGGTGATTAAGCCTTGTTGCTAGGCCCTACAATTTTCTGATATATTACTCATAAGTCAAGCTTAAGGGGGGGTGTTAGAATAATCAACCCATAGTTAGCTACCTTAGACATTAAATTAATCATTTTTGTCTTATTTGCCTAGTTTCATGATTCCACCTTATGCAAGTTGTCATCTACCTATCCATAGTGATCAAACTTGCCTATTTTGACTCATGGAGCACTTGGGAAACCTCAAGGAATCAAATCTACTTTATTCCTGGCCTCCTAGGCACCCTTCTGCTTTTTCTGCTTTATTGCCTGCTTTTTCAGTGCTTTAAGGCAATTGGGAAAGTTTGACTAGGCGAGGTTAACTAGTTTTTTGTCCTCCACATCCTACACTCTTTTCTCCTATGAAAAGAATGTATGATTTTTCGTTCCATCACCTTTTAGCTTGCTTAAGTGATTTTGCCAATTCGTGAGCTCCTTAGCTGATTTGGAAAGTACTTTATGCACCTATGGGGGAATTGCTTAATTTTAGTAAGCCTGCTTTTGACTAGATTCGAATACACTGAGTTAATACAGGGTTATTATAGGGTTGGCTATGTTATTACAGGGTTGGCTATTTTACACTGATTTAATACAGTTTTGTGTTCAACTCCATATTCAGTCTCTTTTGTGAGTGATTTTGCATGTACAATTGATAATTGTTGTGAGTGTTATTGTTCTATCACTGGGTTCAATTTCCACAGGTCTACTAGGATAGGTAACTCTAAATATCCTTGCATGTTGGATTTCCCTCGTATAACATGGTAGCTCTTTAATACTTTGATGAGAATACAGAAATTCAAGCTTTTATTTAATCACTTATAAATAAGTATGATGAGATCAATATTTTTTTCTCGAGTCGTTTTCACTCGGAAGTTATTAAATTCTTTTCGGTAACCCCTAACGCTTACCAGATCCCATACTCAACTCCTATAGTGGGGAGCTACAAACATAGTGCAATTCCAGAGCTTTTTGCTCAACACTAAATGCTAGGATGTACTTGTACGATACACCGAGGGATACAATGGACAAGGATCCGATGCTCCATATTTTATGCTCAACATCAACATGGAAGGCTCGAAGGCTTATGCCCAACACATTCAATTATCTGTTCATGTCTTCCAGAGCTTCTTTCTCAACACAAAGGTAAGTACTCATGTGATCCAGAGCTTCTCGCTCAACACAATTCATCAATCACTCAAGTGTTCCAGAGCTCCTCGCTCAACACAAAACATATCGTCAATCATGTTCTTTAGGGTCCACACCCAAAACAAACAAGCATATACATATATCATCAATAATTGGCTTACACCCAATATCTAAAACAAATAATCATGTTCATATGTAGTGGAGTCTTTGACCCAATATAAAATAAAACATCAAGATAATAATCATAATCAATAGGCAAATTCCTATAAGTGTTAGGTCCAACATTCAGGATATTACATCCCTCTCTGCTTAGAACAACACCATCCCTGGTGTTCTAGGGACTTGGAACGATATCATGAAACAAGGCAAGGTAATCCTTTCTCATGGTGGCCTCGTTCTCCCAAGTAGATTCGTCAGCCTCAAAGTGCTTCCACTGCACTTTCAATTGGACCACGGTGCACTTCTGAAGCTGCACTACTCTTTTGTCCAATAAATGATTAGGCTTGGGGGAAAACTCCCCTTCAGGTTCCACCTATAATAGGTACCAATCAACAACATGTTTACTAGCATAAACATATTTCTTTAACAAAGATGCATGCAAAACATTGTGAACTCTTACATGCGCGGGCAATGCTAGTTCATAAGCCACTAGCCCTTTCTTGGCTAGTATTTCAAAAGGTCCTCAAAATATAGTTGCTAACTTACCTCACCTACCCAAGCTCAATGAGATTCATTTGGATTTTAATTTCAAGTAAAAATGATCACCTATTTGAAAGTCCTTATCCTTTCTTTTTTTATCCACGTAACATTTTCGGTGGTCTTGTGCTTCCTTAAGGTTCACCTAGACCTTGGCAACCAAATGTTCCAATTCCATCAACAAATCAGGCCCTAACATGATCCGATCCACCGATATATCCCAAGTAACCGGTGTCCTACACTTCCATCCATAGAGTACCTCAAAGGGACACATCTTAGCGGAATCCAGATAACCATTGTTATACGCAAACTCTGCGAGATGGAAGTAATCCTCCCACTTTGTGGGATTGTTCATGACATACATTCGAAGCATGTCCTCGACAATTTAGTTTACCCTTTCAATCTACCTGTCTCTTTGCGGGTGATATGCAGTACTGAAGTTCAACTGCGTCTCCAATCCAGAGAATAAATATCTCCAAAATTTTCCTGTGAACTTAACATCTTGATCCGAGATAATTACCTTGGGTATCCCATGTAATCTAAATATTTCTTTCAAAACGATATCAACAATGTTCACAGCCTTGTAGTTCAACTTTACAAAAATGAAGTGTGCTGCCTTTGACCACTTGTCGATGACCAAAAAAATAGAATCATTTTGCTTCTTACTTTTTGGTAAACCGATGATAAATTCCATACTAATAACCTCCCACTTCCATTCTGGAATGGGTAACGGCTACATCAATCCCATAGGATGTTGATGTGCAGCCTTAACTAGCTGGCACTCCTGACATTTTGCAATAAACATTGCAATGTCGGACTTTAACCTAGGCCAAAAAAAAGGTGTCTCTTGACAGTGGATATCATCTTTTGATATCCCAGGTGCCCTAAGTAGGGTTCTCGATGAAATTCTGTGAGGATGCTAGACCGAAGGTCCCCTCCTTCTAGAACATACAAGCAATCCTTGGACCATAGCAATCCGAATTCATCGACCTTGTATTCTTTTTGTTGTTGAAACAACCTGTCCTCATGGAATTTCTTGAGGATCTCTACATAAAAGGGGTCAACTCTGTTGGCTGCTCTAATCTTCTCATACAAATCTGCATCAGTTTGACTCAAAGTCACCTTGTAAATCATGTGAGTTCGTCGGCTTAAAGCATCGACAACCTTATTCTCCTTGCCCTTAATGTGCTTAAGTTCGAAATGGTACTCGCTGAGGAAATCCAACCATCTGGCTTGCCTCGATTTCAGATACGGTTGATCAAATATATACTTTAGACTCATATTTTCTGTCTTCAGAAGGAACTTCCTTCCCATGAGGTAGTGCCTCCACATCCTCAAATCATGGATGATGGCTGCTAACTCAAGTTCGTGCATAGGGTAATTTTGCTAATGTTCTTTCAACTTCTGCGATTCCTAACAGATTGCATGATCATTCTGCAAGGGGACTCCTTGAAGGAATTCCTTGCTTGCATCCCTGCGAACAACGAAATCCCCATCAAGATCCACAATCCGCAACACCGGTGTGGTCATCAAAAGCTGCTTAAGCTTTTGAAAACTTTCTTCGCACTTGTCAGTCCATATGAACTTATTTTCTTTCTTCTGCAAAGCGGTCATGCGACAAGTGATTCTCGAGAAGTTCTGAATGAACGTTCGATAATATCCAGCTAATCCCAAGAATGACCTAATGTCACTGACACTAGTAGGGGTATTCTAATCCTTTATGGCTTTAATATTGTTTGGGTCCACAGCTATCCCTGTCTCGGAGATAATGTGACCTAGATACTGTATCTGTGTTTTGTAAAAATCGCATTTACTAAACTTAGCATAAAGCTGGTGTTCTCTTAACACTTGTAGTACTACACAAAGGTGTTCTTTGTGTTCCTATTTATTCTTAGAATAATCCAGGATGTCGTAAAAAAAGACTAGGACAAACTTATCCAGATACCTACTAAATATGTTGTTCATCATACCCATAAAGTTCACAGGTGCATTGGTCAACCCGAACGGCATCACTACAAACTTGTAGTGCATGTACCTTGTACGAAAGGTGGTTTTGTGAATATCTTCATCATGAATCCGTACTTGATGGTATCCGGATCGTAGGTCAATCTTTGAAACGATTTTGGCTCCTCCCACCTGATCGAACAAGTCGTCGATCCTGGGGAGTGGGTAATGGTTCTTTATAGTCATTTTGTTCAACTAACGGTAATCAATGCACATCCACATTGTACTGTCTTTCCTCTTTACGAACAAAATCGGGGCTCCCTAAGGGGACACACTGGGTCGGATATACCCTTTCTCTATCAAGTCTTGCAACTGCAGTTTGAGTTCCACCAACTCAGGTGCACTCATGCAGTAAGGGGCTTTGGAGGCCAGAACTCATCCTGGGGTTAGTTCGATGGAGAAGTCTAGGTCTCATTTCTGAGGTAATCCAGGGATTTCCTCAGGAAACACACCCTTGAATTCTTCAAGAATGGGGAAGTATTCTATGCGTTGTTCCCAATCATACTCTATGTCTCAGATGTTCACTACAAACAACTTGTAGCCTTTCCTAATGCATTTATTTGCTTGTAAGGTAGATATTTGTCTTACATAAACTTTCTTTGGAATGCCCTGAATGTTCACTTGGTCCCCTAGGCTATTAGTACACAAGATAGACTTGTGCAAACAATAAAGCATGGCATGGTGCTGTTCCAGCCAGTCCATGCTTATAAGTACATCGTATGGCCCTAAAGGTAGGATGTTCAGGTTTACTTTCATAAGAAAACCATTCAGCTTTACCTCACATTCTTTAACAATTTCTGAAACCTTTCGTTTCATACCTGTGGCTAACTGAACCAACCAAGGTTTATCATGTTTTACTTTACCTGACTAGTTTGCATATATCAACAATTTTAAGCACAACATAGCTCTGAAAAGCACCAGGATCAATAAGTATTGAAACAGAAGCGTTCAAGATCTTAATTTCTATCTCAACCATCGTAGCTTGATGATCTGCCTGTCGGCCATCCAATGCTGCATAGATCTGAGGTGTTCCATGTTAGATTTTTAACATTAAGCTAGCATTATATTAGGATCTTTAACGAAGAGAATAACAAGCACAACAATCAAACACAAGAGACAATGAACACAGTGTTTTTCCTTGAGGAAACCATAAATGGAGAAAACCCCACAACTTCGTCAGAGATAGAACCAACACCAAAAGTAAAACCCCAAAACAGTAAGATGATCTCCCGATAGCAGTAACCTCTTTCTTCCTTGCCCCGGTGTCTTCTTCTTCCTCAGCTATGCACTACAACTGAGTGTGAGTGAGTGTGTGATAAATAGAGAGGCTAGCTTTCTATTTATACTAATTCCCGACTTCACTAAACCCAACTAGGGCCGACTTCACTAGGTGAGTCTAATAACCTTAGTGCCCTAAAACTGTGGGGACTTTAACCCTTTACCAATAGGAGGGTTACCCACAATGACTTGACATGACTTGTTTACATTATAGAACCTTCCGATAGGAACATCAGGGCATGACATGACTCAAGTACATTACAAATACATCCCAGAAAAAACATCAGGTAAGAAATACAAGTGAAAACATTCTAAAGTTACAATCACATAAACACTCCCTCTTAACTAGGAAGGTATTCTCTTGACACAATTTATCATCACAACTCTTCTTCTCTATATCATCTGGATCATCGTTAAGTTCTCGTCATCTTCATCTTCGGATCTGGATCATCACTGCTGGATCATCACAGGTGCTATCTCATAATTCTTCTCGTCACAGGAAGTTCTACAGAGCCAGCCCTTTTTCATGCTGGTTGTAGGCCTAGCCTCAATTTAGGTATTCTTTAGCGCTTATATCTGACACCAAGTCAGAATGGCCTACCCAACACTTACATCTAACCATGAGAGGAACACATCCAACACGATGTCAGAAAGGCACGCCCAACACTCACATCTGATCATGTAGGAACCAATCCTATAATCATATCAGAAAGGCCCAACACTCACATTCACCAGCATGATAAGACACAACTACTATCATCTATGAAAAATCTCAGCACTTACAACCACCAGCATGATAGGACACACCTACTATCATATGTGGAAAGGCACGGCACTCACACCCACCAACATGATAGGACACACCTATTATCATCTGTGGAAATGCTCAGCACTTACAATCACCAGCATGGTAGGACACACCTACTACCATCTGTGGAAAGGCTCAACACTTACAATAACCAACATGGTAGGACACACCTACTACCATCTATGAAAAGGAACAGGACTTATAATCACCAGCATGGTAGGACACACCTACTACCATATGTGAAAAGGAACAACAATTAAATTTGACCATGGAAGGAACTTAATCCTCTAACCATGTCAGAAGGGCACTCAGCCTCACACTGAGGGTTCCTGGTAATTGACCAGGTGCCTCCATTCTCCCAGAGAATGGAAATAGCCCTTATATCTGACAATGTGGGAACACATCCCTCAATCACATCAGAATGGTCATGCACTCATATATGATCATGTGAGAACACATCACACAGTCATATCAGAACATCCCTCAGTCCCAGACTGATTTTTCCTAGTACCTCACCAGGCAGCTCCATTCCAAGAATGGCAATAGCCCTTATATCTGATCATGTAGGAACCAATCCTACAGTCATATCATAATGGCTTATCACTCAAATTTGACATGGAAGGAACCAATCCTCTCAACATGACAGAATGGCTCAGCCCTTACATATGATCATGGAAGGAACCAATCCTCTCACCATGTCAGAATGGCTCACGAACTCATCACTTCCCCTTGGAGGGAACCTCGATCTGGAGAACACCAAGCTTCTCCCTGAGGTACTCAAACTTCACTATGGCCAATGGCTTCGTTAACACATCAGCTATCTATTTGTCCGTCGCAACATACTGGAGCTTCACTACTCCCCTCTGCACCATATCCCTGATATAGTGATACTTGATCTCGATATGCTTCGACTTGTCATGGAACACTGAGTTCTCCGACAACTTCACACAACTCTGGTTATCGCAATATATACAAGTAGCATCCAACTGGAGATCAAATAAATCATAAAGTAGCTTCCTTAACCATACTACCTCACAACTAGCTGGACAAACTACGACATACTCTGCTTCAGCTATACTCAGTGCCACACAGGATTACTTCTTTCTAAACCAAGAGCCCACACCTGATCCCATACTGAAGAAACACCCTAAAGTGCTCTTCCTATCGATGGCACTGCCTGCCCAATCTAAATCAACATAACCCTCTAGGTTAATCTTCTAACTCACCTTATACTTGAGCCCATAATCAATTGTACCCCTCAGGTACCTCAGAATATGCTTTGTAGCAATCAAGTGAACATGTATTGGATCTGTCAGAAACTAGCTCAAGGTGTTCACAGTAAAGCAAATATCTGGTCTCATGTTCGTCAGGTACATCAAGGACCCAATCATCTGACGATACATTGTAGCATCAACTGTATCTAATGAAGCATCACTCAATAAATTCAGGTTTGATGCCATAGGTGTGGCCATAACCTTGCAGTCCATCATCCCAAACCTCTTTAGGATCTCTACTAAATATTTCCCTTGTCCTAGGGAAATTCCATCTGCATTCTGCCACACCTCCATGCCTAGAAAATAATGCATCATACCCAAGTCCTTCATTTCAAACTCAGCAGCAAGCTTTCTCTTCATATCAGCAATCAACCCATCCATACCTATTACAAACAAATCATCTACATACAGTAGGAGCATCACTGGGTTTCCATCTTCAACCTTGTAGTAAAGGTTGGAATTCGCTTTACTCTTGGTAAGGCCCAAACTAGATAGAAAGCTGTCAATTCTGCCGTACCATGTCCTTGGTGCCTGTTTCAAACCATATAAGGATTTCTTCAATCTACACACATGAGACTCCCTGTCATGTGTCTCAAAACCATGTGGTTGTTCCACATACACTTCTTCTTCTACTACACCATTCAAGAAAGCAATCTTGACATCCATCTGGTGTATTTTCCATTTCATCACTGTAGCCAAACCAAGTACTGATCTAATGGAAGTGTATCTGGCTACAGGTGCAAAATTTTCTTCATAATTTATTCCTTCTTTCTAGGAGAAACCACGAGAAACAAATCTTGCTTTATATTTTTCAATGCTACCATCTGCAGCATGCTTGATCTTGTATATCCATTTGGATGTTATGACAGACTTCCCTTCTGGTCTTGGAACAACATCCCAAACATCATTCTTCATGATTGATTGATATTCTTTGATCATAGCATACTTCCATTATTTTCGTTCTGTCGCTTCTTCATGATTGGAAGGTTCTTTATCGATGAAATCACATAATAGAGCTACATTTCCGGAGCAAGATCTGGTCCTCTTTCTTTCTCTGTGATTCTCTTATGGAGCCCCATATATTTCCGCACCTTGGATATCTTCTCATACCCAAGCAGGTTTCCTCTTATGAGAATTCTTCTCCTGACATGGATCTATAGGTTCTTGTGGTTCTTCAAATTCTCGATCTTCTTCTTGAGTTTCTTCATTCATGGTTGTATCATGAATCCTGGGTGCTTTCGCTTCTTCAAGAACTTCAGCAGGTTTCTTTCCGGATTTGTTGTAAGCTGTGTCTTCATCAAATGTTACATCCCTGCTGATGTCGATCTTCTTGAATCCTGGGAAGTATATTTTGTAAGCTTTTGAGCTTTCATAGTATCCCACAAATATACCCTTCTTTCCTGAAGAATCTAATTTTGTCCTCTTCTTTTTCGGAATATGTATGTACACTGGACATCCGAATACTCTGATATGGCTAACTTCTCGTTTCTTGCTGAAAAAGACTTCTTCAGGTGTCTTGCTCTCGAGTACTCTGTGTGCAGTACAGTTATGTACATACACCGTTGTTCTTGCACCTTCTGCCCATAGATGCATGGGAAGATCTTGATCATGAAGCATAGCTCTTGCAGCTTCCATGATAGTTTTGTTCTTCCTTTCTGCAATCCCATTTTGTTGTGGATTATATGGGGTGGACAACTCCCTGTTAATCCCTGAGTCTTTGCATAACTCTTTGAATTCATTTGATGTGAATTCTCTGCCATTATCTGATCGAAAGGTTTTGATCTTCTTTTTTGTGTGATTCTTGATCAAGGCTTTGAATTGCTTGAACTTGCTGAATACTTCATCTTTGTTGTTCATGAAGTAAATCCATGTCTTCCAAGAAAAGTCATCAATGAAAGAAACATAGTATACATACTCACTTAGTGATTTTTATGACATTGGTCCGCATACATCGGAGTGAATGATTTCCAAGATTCCTTTTGCTTTGCTCTCGCTACTTGGAAATGTCTTCTTTGTGTTCTTTCCTTTCGCACATCCTTTGCAAACCCCATCATGTTTTTCTTGTATTTCTAGAAGACCTTCAACAACTTTGCTTGCAAGTGGTAGTGCTCTGTAATGCACATGTGCAAGCCTTCTATGCCAAAGTTCATTTGGATCCACTGTGTCATGGACCAAGGCTTGTTCTGGATGGCCCTCCAATTTGTACAAACCTCCTTCTTGTTCTCACTACTACATCATCAATAGTCTTTCCCTTTGGCCACATGATGAATTGGCCATCTATAAATGCAACCCTCATTCCTTTTGCATATAATGCAGATATGGAGAGAAGGTTCTTCTTTAGTCCTGGTACAAATAATACTTCCTTTATTGTCATAGAATTTCCAGAGTCTAGCTTATAGGAGGATTCCCCACTACCTTTTATAGGATATTGGTAGTCATCTCCGAGCTTCACCTTGTGAGGTGATTGATGTTCTAATAGTTTCACAAAGGATTCCTTGAATCCTATAATATGTTTGGAAGCCCCACTATCTATAAGCCAATCATTTCTTCCATGAGTAAAGTTTCCCATAAGAGTGGAGATCAAAACATATTCTTCATCACTTGAAGAATCTTCACTTTCATATCTGGTTCTCTTTGTAGAAGGTTCATCATCCTCTGTAGCATGAGCATGATGTATTCTCTTATTTCCCTTCTTCTTGTGAGAGACATTTTTGTTTCTAGGACATTCTCTAGCATAATGTCCTTTTTTGTCACATGTATAACATCTGATTCTAGACAAATCTTTTCTAGTGTTATCTTTGTGAGAGTGCTTACCTCTGGAATGATGAGAACTTCTTCTGGTTTTCTTAGAGTGTACTGTGAGATCTTCATCTTCACTTCCCATATTTTCTTCTCAAGCTGCTATTCGAGCTTCTTCTTGAGATAACTCTTCCCATAGTTTGCTGAACTTGACTAACTTCTTTCTGGCATAGATTCCTTGAATAAAGGAGTCCCATGATCTAGGGAGACCATTCAAGGTGGTCTTTACGATCTCTACATTTTCCACTTCTTCATCTACTATTTTTAGTTGTTCCTTGATCTGAGAAACTCTAGTGAAGTAATACTGGATGGTCTCTGCATTCTGAATCTTCACATTCTTCAGTTGGTTTCTCAGAGTCATCTTTCGGTTTATGTTCTTCCCTTTAAACAATTTGGTTAGGGCATCAAACATAGATTTAGGTGTCTTTAGGAAGGACACTTGTGGTATGAGGTAATCCTTCATTGAATCAGTAATGATCCTATTTTCCATAACCAACTTCTTCTTATGCAAGGCCTTTACCTCATCTCCCTCTGGAACTGGAACCTCCTCACTGATATAGGAGTCCAACTCATTTTCTTCCAGGACCAGGGATATCCTATACTTCCAGGCTCGGAAGTTATCAGCTCCCTCAATCTTTTCATCAAGATTGGTATGATGAGACATATTAACTGAGAACCTCAAATGGAAATACAAAAGATTTAGATCTCACTAGGTCAAGATGTCCAATATGGATTTGGAGCTGAAATTCTGCAATGCTGGTTCAGGAGCAGATTAGGGTTTTGCTTTTCTGGAGTTCTGTCCAACCAAATGCTTTGGTTTTGATCCCTAACTTTGATTTTGAGGAGGAAATCAATCCAAGCCTGGGATCACTGAAAAATTCCACTTCTGTGGAAAGCCCTAATTTCCGACAGTAGTGTCGGGTCCAAAACTGAAAAACGTCAGAATTGGATTCTGCTTCGACTGAAAGATGTGCCCTAAGGAGGAGAGTTATTCCAACCTTATTTTGTTGAAAATCCGTGGAGAGAGATCCACAAAGTAGGAAGCCCTAGTTCTCGCAGCTACACAGAGTCTTCTTCTCGGGTTAGCTCTAATACCATGTTAGATTTTTAACATCAAGCTAGCATTATATTAGGATCTTTAACATAGAGAATAACAAGCACAACAATCAAACACAAGAGACAATGAACATAGTGTTTTTCCTCGGGGAAGCCATAAATGGAGAAAACCCCACAACTTTCTCAGAGATAGAATCAACACCAAAAGTAAAACCCCAAAACAGTAAGATGATCTCCCGACAGCAGTAACCTCTTTCTTCCTTGCCCTAGTGTCTTCTTCTTCCTCAGCGATGCACTACAACTGAGTGTGAGTGAGTGTGTGATAAATAGAGAGGCTAGCTCTCTATTTATACTAATTCTTGCCTTAACTAAACCCAACTAGGGCCGACTTCACTAGGTGAGTCTAATAACCCTAGTGCCCCAGAACTGCGGGGACTTTAACCCTTATTAACCAATAGGATGGTTACCCGCAATGACTTGACATGACTTGTTTACTTTATAGAACCTCCCGATAGGAAAATCGGGGCATGACATGACTCAAGTACATTACAAATACATCTCGGAATAAACATCGGGCAATAAATACAAGTGAATACATTCCAAAGTTACAATTACATCAACATTCCAACTATGTCCTTGACAGTTGGTTCTTCTTGTAAGTTGTGCAAGACCCCACTGGTATTATTCTTACAATCTCAGGCATAATGAGGCCCACTGCATTTCCATCACTTGATCTGTAGTGGGGTAGCATTGGATCCACTTGCTACGGGTTTGTTGATATTAGCAACTGGTACATAAGGCTTTGTACCAAGTTTATTAAAGTTCCAGTTCACTTGAAAACTGTTATTCTGCTTTCTCTATGGATGTGGGTTGGACCCAGGTTTGCGACTATCAAAGAAGTTCTTAGACTTGTCTCAGTTTTGGTTCAGGTTCTCCTGCCTCAATTGTCCATGCTCATAACAGAGGCTAGATTTGTGCAACGTGGTATCCAAAGTCTTAGGCATGTCAAATTCAATCCTGTCCTGGAAACTGGGAGGAAGCCATCATAGGAACTGTTGGATCTTTACCTTTTCTTCCTTGATGTATGGTACATAATGCAAAAGATCTAGAAATTTGTTAATAAACACATCCATAGTCATGGATCCCATGCGTAGTTCGTGAACCTCTTTCACTTTTCGGTCAAAGAACCTTTCCGACATATATTTTTCTTGGAAAAGTTTTTGGAAAGTATCCCAGTGTATTTCCCGCAGCTCATCTTTCTTGGTGTGTTTTAAATCTCTCCACCATCTTGCTGCTTTTCCATTCAATTTATATATGGAAAGTCGAGCCTTCATCTCACTTGAATAGCTATGAAACTGAAAGTACTTACTCATACCTAGCAGCCACTCTTCAACCTTTTCCCCCATGTTTACTTCACCTTCATAGGTCAAGGCTCTTATTTTTCGGAACTCCCCCTGAGACTGTCATTACTCTTTTGCTTCTTTCTTTGTGGAGAAAGTGAGTCACCACTAGAAGGACTGTGATGGTATTCTTTAGTTGCTTCAGGGGTACATTATTTTTCCTCTTTTCTTGGGTTACTGGACCGTTTTGAGTAAGGTTCTCTTTTGGAACTGTTTGTGGACGGAGTAGGTTTACCTTGCGGGCTTCCTCCCATCATATTTCTTAGTAAGGATTCATTTATAGCTTATTGTTTCTTCCTTTCGTTCAAGTTTTATTCTCTGAAGCATTTCAATTCAGCTTGAAGACTGTGTAAAGTTTTCAAAACATTAAAGTTTAACTCTACCACCAGCTCCGCTTTCGGAGTGGGGGTGGTCATCTTCCCTTGACGACTGTTTTATTCCTCAGTATTCATAGACTAATCAATGCTGTGAAAATTTCCTGTCAACACAAAAAAAATTAAATGACAGAAAAAATTCTCTTAGTAACATATTTAATTAAAATACTTTGTTTTCTCTGCATGAATGCTTGGTGCGCCCATAGGTCTCTAAGTATTGAAACTAGGCTCTGATACCACTTGTAATGTCCCCAAAAATTGAAAAAAAAATTATAGGCTAGTAAAAACTACCTAGACGGAACATTATTCACTTACGGAACTCTATCGTACACTTTATGTACCTCTATTTAGTCGTAAGTTGTTCTTACGTTCTGTTGTTTACATTTCGGTCATTATTTTTAATGTATTTTACTTATGATGTTGTACTGTTGTTTACTACTTAGTATTATGTTTACACTTTTGTCGCTTATGTGTCGTCACTGGATTTATGTGCTTCATCCTTTTGGCATTGTCGCACTTGTTAATTATGGAGTCCTAATTTAACCTTGTTTGTGGAAACAAAGTGGGCGAAGTGGCGGGACTTGTTCTCCCATGACGGTTTGAGAGGTAAAGTATTACTTTGTTATGTAGGATTACCTATTTCAATCGAACTAAGCCACCTCTTTTATTTACTTCCAGGTTTATCTCATGACACAAGGCTTAGTAGGGAGTTGAAATCATTTCAGTGTTTATTTTTCACTTACTGTTCATCATTACGCTTTATTACTATTTCATATTGGTAGCAAGGTAATCTTAAATTTGTTAATTATCTAGCCTATATAATTAACTATGTGATACTTATACAATCTATACAATTGTACTTGATGTCTATTTTATTACAATTATTAAGGTATTCCTTGTTTCAATGGCAGGTCATAACTTGGTTACTTGTTCGGACCTTGGTCTTATTATAGTCAGAGATGTTACCATGGAATACTTCATATGCCATGGTCCTTAAGCATCGATACTTTGATACTAAGGGGTTAAGACCCTAATCTCTAAACATGTGGCTTAAACATTACCCTTATACTTAAGCTTGGATTCTTGACTTTAGATTAGCGCATACTTGTGTATGAATGAGACTTTGCATTATTGCATACCATGTAATAGTATATGATCTGCTTTAAGGTTTTGCGGTGGTGAAACTATAACATATGGTAGAAACCATATGATAGCAGGGTTTAAGCTTTGTATTGGAGGTCATGAATGCAACGATGTTTTAACTATGTAGAGTGGGTTTAGTGTTACATTAATGGTCACCAGCTGGTGCATTTAATGTCCTTGCAAATTGTGGTAGCCTTCCCTTAGGCTTGGATCATGATGGTAGTGCATTGTGTTTGTCATTTGGGTTTTATTCGTTTTGGCTCTACACGGGGAGAATACCATGGAGGCGACCTCCAAACCGTGAGGTATAATTCATCTTGTTCATATGCCTGCACATTGGTTTGGTTTAATGTTTTTGAACGTGGCATACTTCTCATCCCCAGTTTCACTTATGTTTTGCAGGTGCCAAAAATAAATGAGGATCAGCATGGCTTCAACTCTATTGGCTTCAAGTGTTTCCAATCGTGGCCACGGTAAGCCTGTGAGAAAGTCTCTACTTGCTACCTCTCGACCATCTTGGGCAAAATGTGCATAGATTTTTTTCTTGGTTGGGGTTTTATGTTGTGGGTTTCGATGTGGGGTTTTAAAATTCACCTTTGGGAATATGATTACAAACTTGAATTTTGAACAAATTTTTAATGGCTTCGACCGTGAAGTGAAATCGCACTCCCTCTGGTTATGTGTATTAATTTTGGGTTTGCAGTGATTTATTAGTTTGGGCCTTTGAGCCATGGGCTACACCATTGCTTGCAATGGTGCCATAACCCATTAGCATGCTCGTAGACTTTGTTTTTGGCTTTGTAAGCGACTGTGTGGAGACACTGCTTTACCATACTATGTATGATGTTTATACTCTACGTTTTTAATAAAGGACTCATGTCATTTTGCTTATTTTGTTGTAATGTAGGTGCTATGTTATGGTTTATTAAACTTGGTTTGGACAGATGCCTTCGCCTTCGTTTGAGGTCTATGTGTTATGTATATTTTAATGGTTGTAATGTGAACAACGTGGGTTTTGGAATACCAAGTCATGAATGGCTTGATCCTTCCCCATCGTGGATGCGATAGTCTTGGTGTTATTTCATTATTGTAGATAATTTAATGAATAGTGTAGGGTTGATTCGTTAGAAAAGTAGTTGGTTTTAATACTTGCTGTGTAATTTATAAATTGGCATGGCCGTGATTTAGGTGAATACTATGCGTAGCATCTGTTGGTTGTTTAATACAATTAATTCATGGGTTTTTTTAGAATCCAGGGTTTATAATCCCACAATGGCATTTCCTGTTGTAATTAATTGGTAAAAGGACTGTGTTCATTTCAACGTTGGTCAAGGCCATGCTGTAGAGAAATCATAGTTTGCCTTAGCAGTGTGTAGTGGTTTAAAGAGATTGTTGCCCGCATACATATTATGTATAGCATGGCCTTAGCGTGTATGCAAACGATACCCCATAGGGATTGACTCTGTTTTGGATATTAATGTAATGAGTTGTATTTTATTAAATAAAAGAAATTGGGCTTGCATGCCCACAAGATTTGATGCCTGTTCCTACTTGAAATACATGGGTTTATAGTATGTTTTGATGTTATTTTAATATGTTATGATTACTGTAAGATGTATTATTTTAATTTGGTTATGGTAATATTTGATGAGTTATGTAATTTTGTTTATGGTTACGTATAGATGGAAAATGGATAGAACTATGGATTCTTTTGTATGAATTATGATCAAAAATTTGTAAAGGACCACATGGATGGTCACGATGCTTCCTTCATTTATTTAGTTCTGATAGTGATAATTTAAAAACAAGTTTTGATACTAGTATATTCTTATTATAGCATACCTTGAAAGGTCTTAAATGAGTTACTTATTTTTGGAATTAAATGTATAGATAGATTTCAAAAATGTTTATACCTGATGACCTTATATATTTATCTATAAAGTAGTTATGTTTGTAAGTAATACCCTAAGGCATCTAATTAGTATATTTATTTATTTAATCTTGCTCCTATGATTAAATCTACTATAATCTGAACATGTCTCTACTGTCAAATGAAATATGTCAGTAGAGTTATAAATAATAGGTGAGCAATAATAATAGGTATGGATTCACCTAGTTTACAGTAATAATTTCTGAATATTGAATGAATACATAAACAAACTTAGAGATGTACTCCTATCTATATACATCCTATGATAACATTCACCACCCAAGGTATATTTAAGAAATACAAACCCTAGCAAATTCTAACCAGGGAATCTAATACATAGCGTTAGTAGATACATTGAAAACATTCATCTAACATATCCATCTATTAATCTAGAAGATAGCATAGAGAGTCTAGGGTTAAAATTTAGGAAATGTAACCCTAGGAGATATGGACAGAACCATCATTTCTAGGGTTAGAAATATATAAAGAGCATTTATTTAAAGCAACCAGCATTTACCCTATAAATGAACTTGGCATACTAAGAACTCATACCTATCATTTTTCTTCGTGAAGCTCCTTTAATGGCTGAACCTGTACACTTTTTAAATAACCAGCATTAACAATTTAAGACAGATATGACCTCTGATTTTGATGACAAAATCACTTGGGAACTACCATGTTCCTCCCAACCATGACTCGAAACCGTTCCTGGTTTTAGTCTGGATCCCCCCGAGCTGAACTCCAACATGCAAGTAGCTTAGAGCTCCCAAGGTAAGGTTTCCTATCTGGTGTATCAAATCTGGATCAGTTCTCCTTTTTCCTTCTAGGAAATGTTTCTTCAAGAATTTACTTGAGAGCAAACAAGTAGAAAATTGACTCCTCTAATGATAGATCAGAACCCCAAGCCTTTCCTTAGCTTGAATCTTTATAGACGTACTTTTCAGTCAAAGGGACAGTTAAATAAAGAAACCTTGGTTTCTTGATTTAACCCTTTTCAATTACTTTGGGTAATTATTAATATTTTCACTTAGGAACTTTCTACTAGTTCCTAGTTGGAATTTTATAGACATTATACTATTTATTAATCTTTTATAATAAATAATAATTGATGGATCTCTTCTTCTTTCTTTCATTTATTTATAATATTAATATATTTAATTCTTTATACATAACATGTATAAAGTACATAATAATATAACACTTCATTAACATTTGTCTCTAGGCATCATATACCATGATCCCTAGACTTAATGACACTTCTTCATTAAGGTCAAGTAGCTAGATGGTTTAGGTCTACTAAGCTAGGTAACTCTAAACATCCTTGCATGTTGGATTTCCCTCGTATAATGTGGTAGCTCTTCAGTACTTTGATGAGAATACAGAAATTTGAAATTGCATTTAATCGTGCTTATAAATAAGTATGATGAGATCAATAATTTTTCTCGAGTCATTTTCACTCGGAAGTTATTAAATTCTTTTCAGTAACCCCTAGTGCTTACCAGAGCCCATAATCAACACCTATATTAGGGAGTTACAAACATAGTTCAATTCCAGAGCTTTTGCTCAACACTAAATGCTAGGATGTACTTGTATGATACACCTAGGGATACAATGGAGAAGGATCCGATGCTCCAGAGCTTATGCTCAACATCAACATGGAAGGATCCAGGGCTTATGCCCAACACATCCAATTATTTGTTCATGTGTTCCAGAGCTTCTTGCTCAACACAAAGGTAAGTACTCATGTGCTCCAGAGCTTCTCGCTCAACACAATTCATCAATCACTCAAGTGTTCCAGAGCTCCTCGCTCAACACAAAACATCTCATCAATCATGTGCTTCAGGGTCCACGCCCAACACAAACAAGCATATACATATATCATCAATAATTCGCTTATGCCCAATATATAAAACAAATCATCATGTTCATATGCAGTGGGGTCTTTTGATCCAATATAAAATAAAACATCAAGATAATCATCATAATCAATAGGCAAATTCCTATAAATGTTATGTCCAACATTTGGGATATTACATTTATGTAAAATAAAATTCAATTTTTTTGTAAAATAATAATATTAATTCTTAAATAAATTTCAATTCGACATAGTGATTATATTTTTCCTTTCTGAACTACTTTTCTTATAGACTTGTCATCCCACTAGTTAGCTTAAGCTCTCATGGTTCCCGCTCTCTTGAAATGCCTTATCTCTATCTGAACTTTCCTTCAGAATAACTAGGAACAATAAATAAACTATGTATTCAAATATTGAGAAATAAGATATGAATTGATTCATTAGCTAAGCTACCGGTTCTAGTGCAGGTGGATTCAGAACTGGAAGGTACATTCTAAACTTAACCTATTTCAGATGTAGCAATAAGACTATTATAAGTTTACTAGAGCAATTTTCTTTTGGAATCCCCTCACCTGAGATCTCGTCATGGAATCCCCGCCACTGCCATACCCAGGACTAAACTTTTGAAACAAGCAGCGGAGAGATAAACTCTATATTTTTAAGAGTTGTGCATGCCATCTCTGAGTTGGAGATCGTACACATGCAAATTGAGACTCAGGCTCAAACAAACGTATGAACGCATTCTCTCAAACTCAGACTCAAATGCAACTGCATATGAACGCCATGTACAGGGTAATTTACATGTACATAATTTGTCATTATTCTCTCCTTATAAGAAAATATTTATATAACTTTGTACAAATACTCAAGATAAAAAAGTAAGATATGGATATTACTTTGTACAAATATTGAAGATACAAAGTATAAGACACCTAGGATGTATATAAGAAGTTGAAAATATAAAACAAGTTCGGATAAGTTTACTGGTTTTCATATATATATATATATATATATATATATATATATATAACAAATAGATTATGCAACAAATAGATTATGCAAAATCCAAATAACAAACAGTTTTTTAATACAGATTATAACGAATAGTAGTATTATATATACAAGTTATATTGAATTTAAATCAAACAAAAATTCAAAGTAAGAAGATTTTGACAACATATCTTAAGTTGCAAAAGCAAATAACTCCAATGCATCAATCATAACAACACTGTAAATTATATTAAATTTAAATCAAGCACAAATTCAAAGTAAAAAAAAATTGACAACATATCTTAAATTACAAAAGCAAATAACTTCATTGCACCAGTAATAACAATACTATGACACAAACTCAAGTTAAGAACAAAAGGCTCATAATTCCCTAAGAAGAAGATAAACTGAAAGGTGCAAGCTAAGACTAATCCTAAAACTTACAAATAACCAGCTGCATTAAAACATCTCTTGACTAAACACTCCAAATTTCCAAAAACTATGCCACTAACCTATTAAAAACACCTTACCTTAAAATAAACCTTAATTAAACAATCCTACTTCTTATAAACACTAATGCCTATATTTATAATCAATAGCATTAAATAAAAATAATATACATTACAATAATAAATAACTAAAATAAAAAGTTCCAACAAAAAAACCTTTGAAATATATGGAAACATATGTAAATTTAAGTGCACTAAAATATTGTTTGATATTTATGCCGAAGGCATTTTCCCTATGGAGACGCAGTCTCAAAATATTCCTCATCTCCCTAGCCATTAACAATTCGACAGGTGTCGCATCGGATTAGCGAATGGAGCTTAGACAGGTGTTGTGTCTCAATTTATTTACTGCATTTTAGTTAGGTCCCCGTTTCTACAATATCGATTGGGAAACTTCTATCCCGCATACCACAGGTGTCCTCTGTGTTATGACCAGTGCTGCACATGAATGTATTGATGGACTTGATGGATTGATTGCCAGTTGTGGGTCGTTCTTTGCAGTTGGTGTTTAGCGTGCTTTTCTGACAAGTAGCTTGTGTGTTTTCACTACACTTATATCTGTTGTCCTAAACCACCAATCCTAGAATTTTTTTGTATAGGATTTTAGAGTCCTTCCCTGTAGTTCATTTCTCTCGATTCGGCAGAGTCCTTGCCAAGACTTTACGCCGAGGATTTTTTGAAAGTTTCAGTCCAGCAGTTTTTGTGGGCTCACAATTTGGTCGAGGTTTCATTTCACTAGTGCTTCACTCAATTGAATACACTTTTCCCATGTCCCTTCATCCACTGGCATTAATGTTTCATCAATGCATTGTTGCTCAATTAATGCAAGAAAGATTGTCACATGATTCAAACATGGGTCAATAGCTTCATCTTTGCTCAGCTTATGACGATCTTCAAAATCTTGTTACAATATTCCATTTTCTGCATTTTTTGTTGCACCGCCTTTGCTTTGCACATATAAACAGACCTTCAGGTAACCACATCTTGATTTCGTTGCGCTTCATTTACACTTTACAGTTTCCAACAAAGGTTTTCGCACCTTCTTTAAATTTGCAGGTATTCCTTTAGCCTGCTTAAATGTTTTGAATATTCATTTTGTCTGATTATGAGATGGTCAAACACCCTTGCTTTGTTTTGTTGTTATTGCTGCTATGTTGCGGAAATATGAACTTTGAAGTTTTTCTTTTTCCGCTTTCAACTTTCCGAGGTAAGAAAGGAGAAAAAATTATTTATGTAAATAGAACTTGGGCCATGTTTCATCATTTTGCTTTTCGTAGTGCAGAGCGAGGGAGTCAATTTTATACAAAGAAAAATCAATTCCGCAGTGCGGAACGAGGCATTCATTTTTTTCAACTGATAAGGGAAATGAATTCCCAATTTCTGCCTTTGGTATATGGAATGAAAGCACAAATCGAGAAATAAGATAAAAAAAAATTATGTGAAAGACTATTTCGATTTCTGAATTTCTCCCTGCAGAAATGGGAGGTCCAAAATATTTTTTTACCGGCATGCAAAATTTCGATACTTTTTTACCTGAAATAAATTTCTTTCCAACTATTGCTTTTCGTTGTGCGGAATTCAAAAGCCACAAACGCCAAATCCCAACTTTTACAAACTATGTATTGCGAAAATCGAAAGTTACATATTTACAACGAAATGCAAGTGGAAATCAGTAAATACACACACTTTCGCGGTTTCTGCATTCCGCACTATGAAAACCAGAGGTCGGAAATACATAGTTTTATTACAAACTTGTAAATTCGGATTTCCGTGTAACTATGTTGCACAATCATTTATTTCTCTTTTTTTTGAATCTGAGGTTGATTCAACAAAAAAACATCTTAAATAACAAAAAGTATTTATGCAAATAGAATTTGCGAGAGCGAGGGAGTCAATTTTCTCCAAAAATTGATGAAAAATCATTTCCGCAGTATGGATTGAGGCATTCAGTTTTTTTCAACTGATAAGGGAAATGTATTCCCAAATTTCGCCTTTGGTGTATGGACTGAAAGCACAAATCAAAAAATAAGATAAAAAATGCTATGAAAGTCTATTCTAATTTCCAAATTCCACCCTGCAGAAACGAGAGGTCCAAAATACAATATTCCCTGATATTTTTTTTCCCGGCAATCAAAATTTCAATACATTTTTACATGAAATAAATTTCTTTCCATCTTCCGCTTTCCGTTGTGCGGAATTCAAAAGCTGCAAACGCCAAATCCCAACTTTCACAAACTATGTATTGTGAAAATTGAAAGTTACATATTTGCAACGAAATGCAAGCAAAAATCAATAAATACACATAGTTTCGTGGTTTCCGCATTCCGCACCATGAAAACTAAAGGTCGGAAATACACAGTTTTATTATGAACTTGTAAATTCCGATTTTCGTCTAACTATGTTGCATAATCATTTATTTCTTTTTTTTTTAAGAAACCGTAGTTGATTGAACAAAAAAACATCTTAAATAACAAAAAGTATTTATGCAAATAGAATTTGCATAGCGCTTCCCATTCCATTTTCCACAATGCAGAATGGCAAAATTGATTTTTTCCAACTCATCGGGAAAATATATTCCCATTTTCTGCCTTTCACCTATGCGGATTCCGGATTTTAATTTCTTTCTTGCCAAGTTCCGATTTTTGCTTTGGAGAATGCGGAAAAAGAAATTTACATGTTCGTATTTCCCTTTGTGCTTTCTGACTTCCGCCTTCCGCATTGAGAAAAGCGGAAGTCGGAAAAATCAGAAAAGCGAAGATCGAGTATTTGATATTTTTCCTTTCCAATTTTTTTTGCTTCCACTTTCGAAACTACAAATTGCCGACTCCAAAATTTGGATACATTTTTACTTTAAATAATTTTCTTTTCAAGGCGGAATGCGGAAACCGGAAATGTCAAATCCAAGTTTTAGCATTAATATTTATAACAGATAATGAATAATAATCCATATTTATTATTTATAATATGCACATCATGAATAATAATAACCAGAATCATGAAATATGGAACATTTTGGAATTAAGAATCAAGATTTTGACATTTCGAAATCAGGAAATACCTTTTTGAAGCACAATTACAGGAATACAGCTTTTTTCCTATTGACACCGTATGTTCTCATTTTCGTTTCCATGAATTCCTATTTTCGATTAATATTTCCATTACATTATAATATCACATTGGATTATTTCATTTCAAAACTTCAGTGCTAAACTGTCATTATATATAAATCTTTGAAGAACAACATTTACCTATCGAACGACGTTGTTGGAAAAAAAAGTTTAAGATGAATAAAAATGAAATTTTGCTCATTGATGTTATTCAAAAGTGTTTTATACACAATGAAAATGTTGAAGAATCCTAAAAGGAACAAAATGTGTCAATAATCATTATTTTCATATTACAAAAAATGTAGTAAACACCAAATTGTAATGGTACAAAGTGATGTGTTGGACATTCATCTGCGCTACAATCCTCACCCATTTCCATACGTTTTGCTAGCTGAATTTCCATATGTTTTTCTAGCTAAAGTGCAACCATTTCCATATGTTTTTTCACTCCCTTTCTTCTATAGCCCCTTCTTCAAAAGTAGAACTCCCAACTTATCTTCCCATCTCCTCCCATTCTAGCCTTTGGTATCGCCATGTCGGCAATTTTTTCTTTAGCATCCATGAGAGGGGAAGTAATGAGGCTCAGGAGTCCAGTTTTTGTGCATATAAAAAACCATAAATGAGGTCCAAATGATATTTTCCTCAGTAGGCAGCTCTATTTATTCATTAAATGTTACAAATTCTATCATGAGTTCGAGATTTTCATGATGTAGTATATATCTATAACTTGGAATTAATGTGATCTGTATATAATTCTCTTATCTCTTAGAGTATGTGAAAGGTCACTTAAACAGTGATATGAAATCCTAGAATGGGAGAAGATTCCAAGATGTGAAATATGTTACATTTGAAAGATTTGGTCTTTGGAGCGCCTAATATTGACAATGATTTAATGATTAAGCAAGATATTTCATATATTTAATGATTAAGCAACAAGGATATATTTATACCATCATAAGAAAGCATTGATAGGGTGACAAATTTCAAGTTTACACACTATGGGATAACTTAAGCTGACAATAGGCAAAGGTAACATTCACTTCTGTGATTAATATGATGATGTGATAATTTTTCAGTACGTTCAAGTGACCTTTCGAGTTGTCGAAGAGATAAGGGAATTATATACAAATGACATTAATCATGAAAACTAATTATAGATATATACTACATCATGAAAATCTCGATCTCATAATAACATTTTGTAAGATTTAGTCAATAAATATCATCATAGGACATTTTTGAATTCAGAAATCTATGTCCTATGTTTTGCAATAAAGAACACCAATTCTTCCGATTTGCCACATTTAGGATGCGGATCACCGATTTTTGACATTTCGGAATTCAGAAATGCTAAGTGTTCAAATGTAGAACTGCACATTGTTTTAGGTAAGGAATTCAGCATAAAGCTGCAAGGCTACTATAACAGTGGTCGCTTCCGCATTGCGTGTTTCGCTTTCCTTCATCCGCTTTCTGAGGTAGGAAAGCTGAAGAAGTTGTTTATGTAAATAGAACTTGGGTAGCACTTTCACATTCTTCTTTCCATAGTAAGGAACGTGGGAAATGTATTCCGGATTTTTAATTTATCGTGTCGATTTATGCTTTCCACTTTGGAGAATGCAGAAATCGTAATTTATATTTTCGAACATAATTTTTCGTGCTTTCCGACTTCCACATTCCGCCGTGTGCAATGCGGAAACTGGAAAAGTCAATCGCACTTCTTTTTCCAAAACATGTAAATCAGACCTTTCATGTTTTTCTTTTCAAGTTTTTTTACTTCTGCTTTCTGAATTACGGAAGACCACTCTAACAGGAGTCACTTCGGCCTTCCACGTTTTGCATTTTGGATGACAAAAATAGGAACTTTAAAGTTTTTCTTTTTCCCCTTCCATCTTTCTAAGGTAAGAAAGGCGGAAAAGTTACTTATGTAAATAGAACTTGGGCCATGTTTCAGCATTCTGCTTTTCGTAGTACATAGCAAGGGAGTCAATTTTTTCCAAAGAAAAATCAATTCCGCAGTGCGAAAGGAGGCATTTAGTTTTTTTCAACTGAGAAGGGAAAATGTATTCCCGAATTCCACCTTTCATCTATGGAATGAAAGCAAAAATCAAGAAATAAGGTAAAAAATTATGTGAAATACTATTCCGATTTCCAAATTCCGCCCTGCAGAAACGGGAGGTCCAAAATATAGGGTTTTATTCCCTGGCATATTTTTTTCGTGACATGCAAAATTTTGATACGATTTTACTTTGAAATAAAGTTCTATCCAAATTCGGCTTTCCACTGTGCAGAATTTGAAAGCCGCAAATGCCAAATCCCAACTTTCACAAACTATGTATTGCGAAAATCAAAAGTTACATATTTGCAACGAAATGCAAGCGGAAATCAGGAAATACACATACTTTCGCAATTTTCGCATTTTGCACTATGAAAACTAGAAGTCGAAAATTCACAGTAAATTCTAATTTTCATGTAACTATGTTGCATAATCATTTATTTCTCTTTTTTTAAAGAAAGCGAACTTCATTCAACTAAAAATACATCTTAAATATGAAAGTATAACAAAATGTACTTATGCAAATAGAATTTGCGTAGTGCTTCTCATTCCATTTTTTGTAGTGCGGAAAGCCGAAATCGTTTTTTTTCAACTCGTCGGGAAAATATATTCCCGTTTTCAGACTTTTGCCTATGCAGATTCTGGATTTTAATTTCGTTATTGCCAACTTCTACTTTTCGCTTTGGAGAATGTAGAAACTGAAATTTACATGTTCATATTTCCCTTTTTGTGTTTTTCGACATCCGCCTTCCGCATTGAGAAAAGCGTAAGTCAGAAAAATGAAAAAAGCGAAGATCGAGTATTTGAAAATTTTCCTTCGCAAGTTTTTTTCCTTCCACTTTCGAAACTACAAATTGAGGAATCCAAAATTTGCACATGTTTTTAGTTTTAATAAATTTCTTTCTGACTTTTGCTTTCCGCACAGCGGAAAGCACAAGCCGAAAATGACAAACCCAAGTTTTAGCATTAATATTTATAACAGATAATAAATAATAGTCCATATTTAATATTTATAATAGATAATGAATAACAATAACCAGAATCACGAAATATGTTCATGCGAAAAAAAATTGTTGTCATATATGCATTTTTTTTTTGTCATTCGATCACATGAATATGTTACATTGCAATTTTTTTTTTGTTCATGCCCTGTTTCATTTCACAAGAAAATATAACCGTCATGCCATGGAGAGTATGCTAACTGAATATTCTATTTCACCTTTGCTACATGGTGCTTTCAACCTTTTCCCGTTGGTACAGGTCTCCTCATTAAACCAAGTTAACTCACTCAACTCATCATCTATTTGGTTCCGAATTTCTATCTCAGACAGGCTTCACAAGCATGAGCTATTGCTTCCAACTATATATAGTAGTCTTGTATAAACTAGACAACTAAAAGAAGCGTGTATAATCAAAATTACCAAGTGTACATGCAACATTGTACATAGTGTAATTTCCTTGTTGTCTTTCTCCACTCAATCAATTTCACACTATTCGTGCATCCAAGGTTTTTCTATCCCATCAAACTCTAACATACTTCTTCTCATAGGACTATCGCATTGCTTGCACTCAAAGTTGTCACAGTGGATGCAAAAATTATTGGAGATCCTGCACCTTAACACTTACCTGTACCTTTTCCCTTGCAGAGTTCTTCCTCTGTTCCAAGGAATCCTAGCTTAGTAGATGAAAACCTTGCCTTGGTTGCATCAACAATTCCATTCACATCACTCTCCTCTTCTAGCAAAGTTTGGAACATTCAAGGTTGAGTTATTTCCAAGACAAAGCTACATGAATATGGAAACCAATGAGGGTCTGGAAAAATCTTTGGATTTGGCATTGTTAATGCTTCACACGATGAAATACATATATCTACATTCAATGAATTGGCACTCTCTTTGTATGAGCAAATACATATAGGAATAGTGTACATAGTATCAAATGGCACAGTGAAAGCATCCAATCCAATTTTCAACAATTTGAAAAGCCATAATGAGATTTTCCTAGGTTCCTCCTCAACCATCCAACCATTCTTAAATGAATACCCCTTAATACATTTTTATTGCTTTAACTTTAAAACTATTCAAGAGATAGAAAGTATACCTGTCAATTCCATGGTGGACCTTGTTGTCCTTGTCGTTTCAGTTTCTCCTACGTCCACAATAAGAAAACGAGATGGTGTTGAGACTATTAGGCGCACTATTAGACTCCATGACATGTCAGGCTATAGTATTGACATAACACTTTGGGGAGAGCATTGCCAAATCGAAGGAGTCGAGCTTGCCAACCTGCATGGTTTACCTACGTTTCCAGCTGTAGCAATCTAAGGTGGCCATGTTACAAATTTTAATGGAAAAAAATATTGGAACTATTTCCAACACTACTATTTTTATAAACCCAAAAATTGAATACACTTCAGTTCTCCAAAAATGGTTTTATGACAATGGATTTCGTTCAGCATCACCATCGTTGAGCCAAAATTTCAATGCCTCTCATTCTGGTTCTTGTAAATTCATTACCATCAATGACCTACAAACTCCTCAATCATCTAAAAAACCTATTTGGTACACTCTTGTAACAACCATCACAAATGTTAACATGGGTGACTTTTATTTCCCTGCATTCCCTCTTTTTGTTGACAAAATACAATGCATGAAAAAGATTGCCCATAGTTGGAGACATTTGGCATTGTGCTAAATGTGATGGAGAGTTTCTTGAATGTAACTACCGATATATACTAAAGGTTGACTTAGAATATGTCACTGGATACATGGTTTGATAGCTTTTGATGATGCTACAAACCAACTCATGGGAATTTCTGCAAAAGATTTGTGTCTTCTCTCAACTAAAACAACATCACTTGATGAAATAGTATGGAGGATCTACAATAGAAAATTAATTCTTACTCTTTCAGTTAGAATAGAGACCTTCTGAGGAGTTGCATGCCTAAAAGTTGTAATTGTCATGGTTGAAAACACATAAACAACAATTTCAGATGGACACATAAATATATACGTTTTTTCAACTTGATACTTAACCATTCTTCATTGTTTATAATGAATGCTTTCAATTCTCAATTTTAACTCCTTGTTTCATTGTTCAACATAGAAGGGTATTTTTTTAACTCTCTTATAGCACCACTTTCTTATAGTCTCATACTTCCAATGTACAAGCTATCACTTACCATTTCTTACGCAAATTTTTGAAAAAACCTATATGCTAGTTTTTAAATACAATACTATTTTTCTATTATGTTTTTTATAAAATGCACAACTTTGTTCTCTTGTTTCTGAGCACAAGTTTTGATTACTCTGTACATAACAATAATTACAGTTACTTTTTTTTCATATATACTTTCTCACACTACACTTTGTTCTTCTATATTCTTGTTTTCTCACTATTATCAAGCTAGCACTTGAAAAACAAAATTTACTCCAGTTATATTATTTTAAGCTACATTTACTTCCCCATATGCAATGAATTAACATTTGATTTTTATCTTCTGCGTTATATCCATATAGTTTGCAATTAATACATATACAAAATGTGTCGCTTCCAACCATCAAAGCTTCTAGGTGTTTAACAAGTTTATAAATTTATTGTAGGCATTATGCCAAGACATGACAATGAACCAGCCATTGCATGAAGAAGAGTTTTATATGCACAAAACAAAGATAAAACAACAAGAAACAACGTCTTCTTTATAGGGCTGCTCGTCTTCCTGTGGATATGTCTTCTTCAATTTCACTTGTGGAAGCTCTCGACACAACTTCTCTTCCATCTCCTATGCCAAATCCATTGAAAAACCACCACAATGATGCAGATCAACGATTTTGTAAAAAAATGGACCAAGTAGCTATTATGCGTGTCTATTCGATTTGCAAAGAACGTTACCCTGGTAATGTAACAAAAAACTTCCATGGTGCATACGCTTGTTCTTGTTGTATTCTAGAAGGAAAAGGCCATTGCTTTTCATTGGAAAACAATATGGATCCGGGAAACCAACCAGTTGTCCTTGCAGTACTTACACAGGTTGAAGAAATCCTCATTAGTCGTGCTAACCCAATCTTGTAAGTGACACATGCTCATGGTGTCAATATAAATACTCTGGCCATACTATTTGCTTCCCCCAATACATTTCCAATATTTCCACATACCTGCCACATTTAGTATCAGAACTTGGCATCCTCGTTGTTTGGAAATACAATTCTACAAACAATCCATATGAACTATTTGTTAGTCGAATACATGTTGTTGCTTCCCTTCAATTCAAAATGGAAACTAACCCATACTACAAGGATGTACAAGTCAACCCAATTGCATTAGCTTCTTTGCCTCTTGTTTCAGCAGACATTTCACCTTTGATTCGACATCTTAATAGCAATGCTACGTTATCTCATCAGCAAAGCTTGTCCTGTACAGATCAACCACCAAATTCATTTGAACCCTATGAATTGGAATCCTCGTCATTTATTTCAACACAAACTAATGCTAGAACTGAGGTTGAAGAAATTAGACAGTTGTTACACATACCAAATATCCCAGTACCACCTTCCATTGATTGGCACCCTATATAAATGTCCCCTATCAATGAGTACAACACATAAGGCCTTATTTCCATGACTTTTCCAACTTTGTTTCCCACAAGTAAAACAATGTTAATACAACCACGCATTCATGAGGTTGATATGCACGAATATGCACTTCACCTCATTCGTTATCATGACAATATATTTGGCCAACATCCTCGCTACCAATTCTACATATACAATCTAATTATGTGTCATCGAAGTAATGCTCTGCCTTTGTTTTTGTCAAAAAAAATCTTGAAGATACACTACCTCCCACAGTACTTGAGCCTGTCAACCAATTGCAAGACATGCCTAATGAGAAAATTGGTGAGCGAGTCGCAAGATTTGGGTCTTCATTACGTGGAAAACGTTCGTATTGGAACAAAAGTAGAGTTTAACTAACAAATATGATCAATCAACAAGGTACACCAATGTTCTTTTTCACCCTTAGTGCAGCTGAAACAAAATGGCTAGATTTGCATGCTCTAAGTCCTATTAAATGTCCTAGAGGTTTATCTCAAGACTATCAATGGAAGGTTTACAACATCATATCAAATCCACATATTACATCACAATACATGCACAATAGATTCAAAACATTTCTTGAAGGGGTGCTTCAAAAAGGTTTTCATATAACAGATTCTTAGTGCAGGTATTATACCATCTATTCCTTCCTATTTTTCTCTTCGTTTTTTTCACTTTATACAATTAATTTCTAATATATGCTTTTTCCTCCCAAGTAGATATGAACGGAAACATAGAGGATCCACACACATTCATGGTTTTATTTGGTTGGCAAATGCGCCAGATATGGACACTTTAGATTGGGAAGATGATGTTGCAGTTGAAGCTACAAATTTTTTTTGAAACACATGTGACAGCTTGGAATCCTCATAATTCATAGTTGTCCACATCTGGGTGACACCATTCTACTACAAATGGTCCATGCAATCTTGTATCATCATCGGTATTTGCATCAAACTACTCACCTGACTATGAAGAACTTGTCAATTTTGTTCAAAGGCACACCAAATGTTCAGAGTCAACTTTCCTTTGCAAAAAAGGAACATCTGTTCATTGTCTCTATGGTTTTCCATATGATCTACAAGCTACTTCTTCGTTATTCATTGATCCAAATGGACGGAAAACCTACAATCCTGGAAGAAATGATCCCCTTCTAAATATTCACAACCCTGCCATGCTTTCAATATGGAGGGCTAATGTATATTGCCAAGAATGTTCTTTGTAAACATGTTGTTCTCAACTACATTTCAAAGTATGCATCAAAATTAGAGCCAAAATTAAAAACCTACCATGGAATTCTCTCTCGCCTTGCACATGCTACACCAAGTGACAACCCCATTCTTGAGCCAATCAAACAAGTTATTGGACAACCAATTGCAGAAAGAGACATTAGTGCACAAGAGACTTGTCACCTGCTGCAAAAACTTCCTCTTGTGCTTTGTAAATGTCACTTATTTTCCCTAAACGTGAGCCAAACTGTCTTTCGTTGTGTTTCTAATGAGGCAAAATCGATTTTTTCCAACTCATCGAGAAAATATATTCCCGTTTTCCGCCTTTCGCCTATGCAAATTCCAGATTTTAATTTCTTTCTTGCTAAGTTCCACTTTTTTCTTTGGAGAATGCGGAAAAATAAATTTACATGTTCATATTTCCCTTTGTGCTTTCTAACTTCTGCCTTCCGCATTAAGAAAAGCGGAAGTCAGAAAAATGAGAAAAGCGAAGACCGAGTATTCAAACATTTTTCCTTCGCAATTTTTTTTCTTCCACTTTCGAAACTACAAATTGCCAACTTTGAAATTTGGATACGTTTTTACTTTAAATATTTTTATTTCCGAGGCGGAAAGTGGAAACCAGAAATGTCAAATCCAAGTTTTAGCATTAATATTTATAACATATAATGAATAATAATCCATATTTATTATTTATAATATGCACATCATGAATAATAATAACCAGACTCATGAAATATGGGACATTTTGGAATTAAGAATCGAGATTTCGAAATTTCGAAATCGGGAAATACCTTTTTGAAGCACAATTACAGGAATACAGCTTTTTTCCTATTGACACCGTATGTTCTCATTTTCATTTCCATGGATTCCTATTTTCGATTAATATTTCCATTACATTATAATATCACATTGGATTATTTCATTTCAAAACTTCAGTGCTAAACTGTCATTATATATAAATCTTTGAAGAACAACATTTATCTATCTAACGACGTGGTTGGGAAAAAAGGTTTAAGATGAATAAAAACAGAATTTTGCTCATTGATGTTATTCAAAAGTGTTTTATACACAATGACAATGTTGAAGAAGCTTAAAAGGAACAAAATGTGTCAATAATCATTATTTTCATATTACAAAAGATGTAGTAAACACCAAATCGTAATGGTACAAAGCGATGTGTTGGACATTCATCTACGCTACAATCCTCACCCATTTCCATACATTTTGCTAGCTAAATTTCCATACATTTTTCTAGATAAAGTGCAACCATTTCCATATGTTTTTTCACTTCCTTTCTTTTATATCCCCTTCTTCGAAAGTAGAAATCCCAACTTATCTTCCCATCTCCTCCTATTCTAGCCTTTGGTATCGCAATGTTCACATTTTTTTCTTCGGTATCCATGAGAGGGGAAGTAATGACACTCAAGAGTCTAGTTTTTGTGCATATAAAAAACCATAAATGAGGTCCAAATGATATTTTCCTTGGTAAGAGGCTCTATTAATTCATTAAATGTTACAAATGTTATCATGAGTTCGGGATTTTCATGATGTAGTATATATCTATAACTTGGGATTAATGTGATCTGTATATAATTCTCTTATCTCTTGGAGTACACGAAAGGTCACTTAAACGGTGATATGAAATCCCAGAATGGGAGAAGAATCAAAGATGTGAAATATGTTGCATTTGAAAGATTTGGTCTTTGCATTGGTCAAGTTTACACACTATGGGATAACTTAATGCTGACAACATGTGATGGTAACATTCACTTCTGCAATTAATATGATGATGTGATAATTTTTCAGTACGTTCAAGTGACCTTTCGAGTTGTCGAAGAGATAAGGGAATTATATACAAATGACATTAATCATGAAAATTCATTATAGATATATACTACATCATGAAAATCCCGATCTCATAATAATATTTTGTAATATTTAGTCAATAAATATCATCATAGGACATTTCTAAATTCAGAAATCTATGTCCTATGTTTTGCAATAAAGAACACCAATTCTTTCGATTTGCCACATTTAGGATGCGGATCACCGATTTTCGACATTTCAGAATTCGGAAATGCTAAGTGTTCAAATATAGAACTGCGCATTGTTTTAGGTAAGGAATTCAACGTAAAGCTGCAAGGCTACTATAACAGTGGTTGCTTTCGCATTGTGCATTCCACTTTCCGTTGTCCACTTTCTGAGGTAGGAAAGCTAAAGAAGTTGTTTATGTAAATAGAACTTGGGTAGCACTTTCACATTCTGCTTTCCACGATAAGGAACGTGGGAAATGTATTCCGTATTTTTGACTTTCGTCAATGCAAATTTCTGATTTTTAATTTATCTTGCTGATTTCTGCTTTCCACTTTGGAGAATGTGGAAATCGTAATTTACATTTTTTAATATAATTTTTCGTGCTTTTCGACTTTCACTTTCCGCCATGCACAATGCGGAAACTAGAAAAGGATGTCGCACTTCTTTTTCCAAAATGTGGAAATCGGACCTTTCATGTTTTTCTTTTCAATTTTTTTTACTTCCGCTTTCTGAATTACAGAAGGCCACTCTAACAGGAGTCACTTCATCCTTCCGCGTTCCACATTCCGGACGACGAAAATAGGAACTTTGAAGTTTTTATTTTTCCACTTCCAGCTTTCTGAGGTAAGAAAGGTGAAAAAGTTATTTATGTAAATAGAACTTGGGCCACATTTCAGCATTCTGCTTTTCGCAAAACATAGTGAGGGAGTCAATTTTTTCCAAAGAAAAATCAATTCCGCAGTGTGAAACGAGGCATTTTGTTTTTTTCAACTAAGAAGGGAAATGTATTCCTGAATTCTGCCTTTTGTCTAGGGAATGAAAGTAGAAATTGAGAAATAAGATAAAAAATTATGTGAAAGACTATTCTGATTTCTGAATTCAACCCTGCAGAAATGGGATGTCCAAAATACAGGGTTTTATTCCCTAACATATTTTTTCATGGCATGCAAAATTTCGATATGTTTTTACTTTGAAATAAAGTTCTACCCAACTTTGGCTTTCTGTTGTGCAGAATTCGAAATCCACAAATGCCAAATCCCAACTTTCACAAACTATGTATTGCGAAAATTGAAAGTTACATATTTGCAACGAAATGCAAGCGGAAATCAGGAAATACACATACTTTCACGATTTTCGCATTCTGCACTATGAAAATCAGAAGTTGAAAATTCACAGTAAATTCTAATTTTCGTGTAACTATGTTGCATAATCATTTATTTCTCTTTTTTTTAAGAAAGTGAACTTCATTCAACTAAAAAAACATCTTAAATACGAAAGTATAACAAAACGTATTTATGCAAACAGAATTTACGTAGCGCTTCTCATTCCGTTTTTTGTAGTCGGGAAAGCCGAAATCATTTTTTTTCAACTTGTTGGGAAAATATATTCCTGTTTTAAAACTTTTGCCTATGCAGATTCCGGATTTTAATTTCTTTACTGCCAACTTCTGCTTTTCGCTTTGGAGAATGCAGAAACAGAAATTTACATGTTCGTATTTCCCTTTCTGAGTTTTTTGACATCTGCCTTCTGCATTGAGAAAAGCGTAAGTCAGAAAAATGAAAAAAGTGAAGATCGAGTATTTGAAAATTTTCCTTCCACTTTCAAAACTACAAATTGAGGAATCCAAAATTTGCACACGTTTTTAGTTTAAATAAATTTCTTTCTGACTTTTGCTTTTTGCACAGCGGAAAGCGCAAGCCAAAAATGCCAAACCCAAGTTTTAGCATTAATATTTATAACAAATAATGAATAATTGTCCATATTTAATATTTATAATAGATAATGAATAACAATAACCAGAATCATGAAATATGTTCATGCGAAAAAAAAAATGTTGTCATATATGCATTTTTTTTTGTCATTCGATCACATGAATATGTTACATTGCAATTTTTTTTTGTTCATGCCCTGTTTCATTTCACAGGAAAATATAACCGTCACGCTATGGAGAGTATGCTAACTGAAGATTCTATTTCACTCTTTCTACATGGTGCTTTCAACCTTTTCCCTCTGGTACAGGTCTCCTCATTAAACCAAGTGAACTCAGTCAACTAATCATCTATTCGGTTCTGAATTTCTTTCTCAAATCGGCTTCACAATCATGAGCTATTGCTTCCAACTATATATAGTAGTCTTGTATAAACTCGACAACTAAAAGAAGGATCTATAATCAAAGTTACCAAGTGTACATGCAACATTGTACATAATGTAACTTATGTTGAATTTCCTTGTTGTCTTTCTCCACTCAATCAATTTTGCATTGTTCATGCATCCAAGGTTTTTCTATCCCATTGAACTCTAACATACTTCTTCTCATAGGACTATCGCATTGGATGCAACAATTATTGTAGATCTTGCACCTTAACACTTACATGTACCTTCTCCCTCAGAGAGTTGTTCCTCTATTCCAATGAATCCTAGCTCAGTAGATGAAAACCTTGCCTTGGCTGCATCAACTATTCCGTTCACATCACTCTCCTCTTCTAGAAAATTTTGGAACATTCAAGGTCGATTTATTTCCAAGACAAAGCTACATGAATATGGCAACCAACGAGGGTCTAGAAAAATCTTTGGATTTGACATTGTTAATGCTTCACACGATGAAATACATATATATGCATTCAATGAATTGGCACTCTCTTTGTATGAGCAAATACATATAGGAATAGTGTACATAGTATCAAATGGCATAGTGAAAGCATCCAATATAATTTTCAACCATTTGAAAAGCCATAATGAGATTTTCCTAGGTTCCTCCTCGACCATCCAACCATGCGTAAATGAATACCCCTTAATAAATTTTTATTTCTTAAACTTTAAAACTATTCAAGAGATACAAAGTATACCTGTCAATTCCATGGTGGACCTTGTTGGCCTTGTCATTTCAGTTTCTCCTACATCCACAATATGAAAACGATATGGTGTTGAGACTGTTAGGCTCACTATTGGACTCCGTGACATGTCAGGCTATAGTATTGACATAACACTTTGGGGATAGCATTGCCAAATTGAAGGAGTCAAGCTTGCCAACCTGCATGGTTTACCTACACCTTTAGCTGTAGCAATCAAAGGTGGTCATGTTACAAATTTTAATGAAAAAAATGTTGGAACTATTTCCAACACTACTATTTTTATAAACCCAAAAATTGAAGACACTTCAGTTCTCCAAAAATGTTTTTATGACAATGGATTTCATTTAGCATCACCATCGTTGAGCCAAAAGTTCAATGCCTCTCATTCTGGTTCTCATAAAGTCATTACCATCAATGACCTACAAACTCTTCAATCATTTGAAAAACTTGTTTGGTACTCTCTTGTAAGAACCATCACAAATGTTAACATGGATGACTTTTATTTCCTTGCATTCCCTCTTTTTGTTGACGAAATACAATGCATGAAAAATATTGCCCATAGTTGGAGACATTTGGCATTGTTCTAAATGTGATGGAGAGTTTCCTAAATGTGACTACCGATATATAATAAAGGTTGGCTTGGAAGATGTCATTGGATACCTTCATGATGTGATAGATTTTGATGCTGCTACAAACCAACTCATGGGAATTTCTACAAAATATTTGTGTCTTCTCTCAACTGAAACAACATCACTTGATGAAAGAGTGCAAGGGATCTGCAACAAAAAATTACTTCTTACTCTTTCAGTTAGAACAGAGACCTTCTTAGGAGTTGCATGCCTAAAAGTTGTAATTGTCATGGTTGAAAACACATAAATGACACTTTCAGATGGACACATAAATATATACATTTTTTCAACTTGATACTTAACCATTCTTCATTGTTTATAATGAATGCTTTCAATTATCAATTTTAACTCCTTGTTTCATTATTCAACATAGCAGGGTATTTTTTTAACTCTCTTATAGCACCACTTTCTTGCATTCTGATACTTCCAATGTACAAGCTATCACTTACCATTTCTTACACAATTTTTTTATAAAACTTATATGCTAGTTTTTAAATACAATACTATTTTGCTATTCTGTTTTTTATAAAATGCACAACTTTGTTCTCTTGTTTCTGAGCACAACTTTTCATTACTCTGTACATAACAATAATTACAGTTACTTTTTTTCATTTATACTTTCTCACACTACACTTTGTTCTTCTATATTCCTGTTTTCTTACAATTATCAAGCTAGCACTTGAAAAACAAAATTTACTCCAATTATATTATTTTAAGCTACATTCTTACTTCCCCATATGCAATGAATTAACATTTGTTTTCTATCTTTTGCTTTATATCCATATAGTTTGTAATTAATAGATATACAAAATGTATCACTGCCAACAATCAAAGCTTCTAGGTGTTTGACAAGTTTATAATTTTCGTGTAGGCATTATGCCAAATCATGACAATGAAAAATCCAATGCACGAAGAAGAGTTGTATATGCACAAAACAGAGATAAAAACAACAAGAAACAATGTCTTATTTACAGGTTTGCTCGTCTTCCTGTGGATATGTCTTCTTTGATTTCTCTTGTGGAAGCTCTCGACATAGCTTCACTTCCATCTCCTGTGCCAAATCCATTGACAAACCACCTCAATGATGCAGATCAACGATTTCGTAAAAAAATGGAGCCAGTAGCTTATATGCATGTTTGCTCGATTTGCAAAGAATGTTACCCTGGTATTGTAACAAAAAACTTCCATGGTGCATAAGCTTGTTCTCATTGTATTCTAGAATGAAAAGGCCATCGTTTTCATTGGAAAATAATATGGATCCGAGCAACCAAGCAGATGTCCTTGCAGTACTTACACAGGTTGAAGAAATGCTCATTAGTCGTGCTAACCCAATCTTGTAAGTGACACATGCTCATGGTGGTCAATATAAATACTTTGGCCATACCATTTGCTTCCCCCAAGACATTTCCAATATTGCCACATACCTACCGCATTTAGTATCAAAACTCGACATCCTCATTGTTTAGAAATGCAATTCTACAAACAATCCATATGAACTGTTTGTTAGTCAAATACATGTTCTTGTTTCCCTTCAATTCAAAATGGCAAATGACCCATACTAAAAGGATGTACAAGTCAACCCAATTGCATTAGCTTCTTTTCCTCTTATTTCAGCAAACATTTCACCTTTGATTCCACATATTAATAGAAATGGTACATTATCTCATCAGTAAAGCTTGTCTTGTACAGATCAACCACCAAATTCAGTTGAACCCTATGAATTGGAATGCTCGTCATTTATTTCAATGCAAACTAATGCTAGAACTAAGGTTGAAGAAATTAGATAGTTGTTACACATACCAAATATCCCACTACCGCCTTCCATTGATTGGCCCCTTATAGAAATGTCCCCTATCAATGAGTACAACACATAAGGCCTTCTTTCCATGGATTTTCCAACTTTGTTCCCCACAGGTACAACAATGTTATTACAACCACACATTCATGAGGTTGATATGCATGAATATACACTTCACCTCATTCGTTATCATGACAACATATTTGGCCAACATCCTCGCTTCTGATACTACATATACAATCTAATTATGCATCATCGAAGTAATGATACCGCCTCTATTTTTGTCAAAAAAAATCTTTGAAGATACACTACCTCCCACATTACTTGAGCTTGTCAACCAATTGCAAGACATCCCTAATGAGAAAATTGGTGAGCGGGTCGCAAGATTTGGGTCTTCATTAAGTGGAACACGTTCGTATTAGAACAAAAATAGAGTTGAACTGACAAATATGATCAATCAACAAGGTACACCAACGTTCTTCTTCACCCTTAGTGTAGCTGACACAAAATGGCCAGATTTGCATGCTCTAATTCATGCTAAATGTCCTAGAGGTTTAGCTCAAGACTATCAATGGAAGGTTCACAACATCATATCAAATCCGCATATTACATCACAATACATGCACAATAGATTCAAAACATTTCTTGAAGAGGTGCTTTAAAAAGGTTTTCATATAACGGATTCTTGGTGCAGGTATTATACCATCTATTCCTTCCTATTTTTCACTTTATACAATTAATTTCTAATATATGATTTTTCCTCCCATGTAGATATGAATGGAAGCATAGAGGATCCACACACATTCATGGTTTTATTTGGTTGGTAAATGAACCAAATATGGACACGTTAGATTGGGAAGATGATGTTGCAGTTGAAGCTACAATTTCTTGCACAAACAATTGCATAAACAAACATTAGTGCACAAGAGACATGTCACATGTTGCAAAAAATTCCTCTTGTGCTTTGTAGCCGTCACTTCTTTTCCCTAAATGTGATCCAAACTGTCTTTCATCGTGTTTCTAATGACACTAATAACACCCCTGCAATGCCCCCCTTCATTTTTTCTTGCATGCAAAGACCCATTGCTCTCGAACATCTAACCCTACTTGAAGTTGCTCGTTTTTGGTATTTCTCACCTAATAGGAAAAAAAATCCATGGAAACAAAACTTGTGTGACAAGATTGTTAGAGTCTATCCACATTTCACTTCCATTCCTCCCTCTGATTCTTCATCTTTTGAATCATTTTGTTGGAGTGAAATTCTTCTATACAAACCTTTTCGGTCCATCCCTCACGATATTGGAACCACAACTTTTGAAATTATTTCTCATTGGCATCACATTAAAGGCACATATGTTGTGTGGCATATTGAACGTGCAAAAGAAGAACCCTCTACACTTCTATCCAATGATTCAAACTTTGATGCTATTACCTTTCCATTTCCTGACACCATAATGAATGGGAACTTCTCTCTCAAATGACACCAAGAAATAACATCCAAGTTAATGACCTTGAAATGCTTGGGCATCGTGAATTTGACAAAAATCACAATTTGTTACATAAAAATATACCCATTCATTTACATGAGACAACAACATCATTCATTGACCTCAATCGTTTGTCCATCCAACTACATGAAGACACCCCATCCTTCTCCAATTCGCCTAATTCCTTGTCTCCCACACAATGCATAGCCTTTGATCTTGTTATGTCCCATTTCAGAAACACTAGATATGCTCAACTGCTAAAACTGGTGATTCAAGGTACTGCAAGCACCGAAAAATCTTACCTCATATATTGCCTCAAATTTGCACTTCAAACTGCATCTAAACAAAATGCCTCCCCACTTCTTCTCCTTGCTCCAACTGGTGTTGCTGCTTTTAACATACATGCATCTACAATACATTATGCCCTTCGAATACCCATTGGTGAAATGCACCCTCTTTAATGCCAATCCTTTTCAAAACTTCAAGAAGGACTTCACCATATTCGCTATATTCTCATAGATGAAATGAGCTTTATTGGACCAAAAATGTTAACTCAAATTGATGCACGCTTACGTTAAGCTTTCCCCTCGCAGTGTACAATCCCATTTGGTGGTTGGTCCGTAATTATTCTTGGTGACTTCAAACAACTACCTACTGTAAAATACATCCCCATGTATGTAGGCTCATCCATTGGAACTGCTCTTTGGCGTGCATTTGATACTTTTATCATGCTCGAAACATTTTTTCGACAACAAGGAAATAGTCCTTCTCAAACTGCCTTTCGGTAACTCTTGCTAAACCTTCAAAATGCAACACCAACTGTTGAACACTGGGCACTCCTAATGACAAGAACAACATCATGCCTTTCACATGTCGAAAATTCTTCATTTGAACAATCTATCCATTTGTATCCCACAAATAGCTCTATTGCACTGCACAACAAACACGTGCTGAAACAGCTTAATATGCCAATTGCACATTGCTTTGCAAAGCAAAGGAACCAAAATGCCCATCAATCCATTGATGATGAACAATTGGCATTAAAGGTCCTTCTTTTTGTTGGTCAACAAGTCATTTTAAATGCTAATTTATGGGTTTAAGCAAGACTTGTTAACAACTCACTTGGAAAAGTCATTGATATTGTCTACAACTCAAATGAGCAACCTCCTACCTTGCCATCATTTGTTGTTTTCCAATTCCTCCATTACAAAGGACCCTTATGGGATGCTTCTAATCCTACTTATGTTCCAATATCTACAATAACAAGAGGATCCTGTAGACAAATACCACTTTGAATGGCATGGGGTTTAACAATTCATAAAGCCCAAGGTATGAACCTACAAAATGTAACAATAGATATTGGAAACATTGATAGACAAGGGCTTACATTCGCTGCAACATGAAGAGTTACATCTCTTTCAGCCCTATGCATTTCTCCACCTTTCTCTTTTTCCAAATACTCTCGAATGCAAGGCAATCGATATGTCGAACATAGGAAACAAGAGGAAATCTTACTTGCTTCAAAGTATTCAAAACCAAATTTTGGTTGAATCTTCTCATTGTCTGTTGTATAAATCTGTTGTTTTTCTTTGGTCACTTGTTGATGTAAAATATATACTTTTATTTCAATAAAGATCCAATAAAATTTGAAATATTTGGCTTCTAGACTAAACTGTCTCAACAAACTCAAATAGTAATTGTGAAAGCTTTTAATTAGCCCAGTTATGATATATAATTGATAGCTAGGAAATCATTACTCATTACACATTTGATATGTCAAGATTGCAATGCAAACTCAATACATAAATCAACACATTTAATACATCTGCAGCCTATAATTAATATACTGCAAATACTGAAAAATAACTCAAAATTGATAAAACAAATTTAATAAAAACCCATAAACATTACATAACTAATAGTGTTATCTTATTCAATTGCAAAGCATTAAAATGTTTCAAAAACTATAAAGCTTTCCTGATATATATTTCATTGTCGTTCTTCAATACTGGTCATTGGAAAACTATTCTTTAGGGTTTCGATGATCAACTCCCCACTTGACTAAATCGATATATAGCATGAAACCAAGTTTTGATAATTGAAAAATATAAAGATAAAAGTGATTTATTTTCTTACCACAGAACTATTCAAATTAGCATCAGTCTCTACACCCAAGTTGAAATAAATCTCAAAGCAAATATTGTATAAGGTTTATGAACAAGCTTAAAAATATTCAATACATCCAAGAAGTAATACTAATTAAAGAAAGGAACATAATAAATGACATAAGTTAAACAAAAACATTCATTTACGATATATGAAATAGAAGAAAACAAATTTATATATACCAAGTAACATTGCTTTAACATACCAGTGATAATCAACAAGCTAATAAAAATAGAACAATAATTATAATTTGTTAACAAACATTTTACAAAAAACCACGAAACAAAGCATGAATAATTGTAATTTCATTAACATGTAGGACATTCACACATTCCTATGCTTAGTCTCCAAACAATTGTTCTCCCCTACTTGGAAATTTTTTCCCTTTAAGTAACATTATCAAGTATTACAACAAACAATATTCCCAACATGTAGGGTTACAAGATCAAACAGTTTAATTTTGACCTAAGAAGGAATGCCACTTGGCATCTAAGTCCATCAAGAAATCAATGTCCTGGGATTTATCTTGTTCCAGATGTATTTGCGCCCTCAAAAACTTGGGCGCAATATCCCTCTTCTTCACTATCTTCCATTTACCAACATAAACCTCTATCCTAACTATTGCAGAATAAGGTATCTCGATCCAAATTGAAATGTCTTCTAGTTTAATCTGAATCAAACCCTAAATTATGTTCTTGGATACAACACAATATTGTTTAACTTCATCTAATTTTAGCTTGGGGGAAGATGCTTCTTCGATCGGTTCTAGCATAGACAACCCTAAGAAATCGACTAAAACATCTGAATCTTTCCACCTATGCTTGCATGCTTCTTGGCCATCTTCAATGATGCTTCGTACTGCATTGCAAATGCTTCCCCAAGTTTCAAAAGTTACTTGGACCTTCTTAACCTTAAGTTTATCCATTATTGGAATATCCTTTGCTTTCTCTCTCATATCTATTTTCCAACCAGACACATTTTCCAATGCCTTAATTGCCATAGTTTTTTGAGTATCATGATCCTCGAGGACATGTGACTGTTCTTCAAATGTTTTGTACAGTTCCTGTATTTCACACAACCCTATATACAGGATGGTCATGCATTGATGATACTTCTCATTTACCCTACAAGCCAACCATTTAAATTCTTCAACTGTTAATGTTGAAGATGATGAGGCAGCTGAAGATATTTGTAATTGTTTTAGTTGATTCTCTAGGGTATAATTGTGATCAGATTGTTTCTTGTTGACAATCTCTAATTTCTCAAGCTAATGCTTCACACTCTCGAATTGTTTTTCCCATTGTGTCTGTTTATCTTGATGCTCTTCTTTAAGGAACTTAATATCCTTAAGGTGACATGAATCAGATGCATCTAGATCCTTTCTTTCTTTCTGTAGTTCCTCTTCTTTACTGCAGAGATCTTTAATCAGCTGTGACACTGTGTTATAGTTAGCACCTGCAAAAGATCCAATAGAATATACTGTATTTAATGCTCCTTGCTTTTCATTAGGAGCATCAGTTTTCCAGACAATTTTATCAAGCACAGGAACATGTTTGAGCAGGCCTTCTCTTGTCCTCTTTGAACCTTTCTTCAAAATGGCCTTCTGCTTCTTGCTCCAATAATATTTCCCTAAGAAAACAACTACATCTTCACCAAAATCTGCTATCTCTTATGTAGATGACACAGTTTCTTTTTCGAGTGAGCTTATTGACTGAGGTTCTGATTGTGACACTAAAATTTCTACATTAAGAGGAGAAATGTCCAAGTCTGAAGGAGAGAATATAGATATGAGGGAAGTGGAAGAAGGAGGAATAGAGTTTTTAGTTTCTACAGAAGGGATAGTAGATATAGAATGATTTTCCACCTCGAAAAAAGGGATACGAAAACATGTGGTGGGAAGCTCAGATGTATGGGCAATTGATGAAACACGTGGAGAAGGAGGGGGAGTACCACTAGGAAATTATGCTGATACTAATGGGTCTCTACAAATTTCCTCAACAATAGGATTTAAATCCACATGGGAAAAAGAGGACGAAGAAAATAAATCATGAAAAAGATCTCCTAAAAATTATGAAATAGGGACAGATGATGTCCTCAAGGTAACAATATTGACAGGACAAGTGGGGTTTCCGGTATCCTCCTCTAGATCACTATCAATTTCATGGATCTCAATCTCACGCTTAGATTCAGGGTCAACCTGTCAAATGAGAGAAGATTGAAGAGGAAGTTTCTCTTCAAGGATAGGTGGACCTATGTGCAATGCCTGTTGATCCATGGCAACCTCCTGAGGTACTTTCTCCGTTTGAACCACTACTTGCTGAGTTTCCTTATTCTTTGGCTCAGCATCAGGCTCCTGAACATATCTCCGAAGATGAGCACTAAGCTTGGGTAGGTCTAGTTTAAATGCTTCCCCTCTTTGAAGAACTTCCATCTCTTGCGGAGACTGACCACTACCATTGGTTTCTATCACAGCTTTGCCTTTCTCTTTCGAATGCAATGCTGGGGAAGAAGGTGCTATTGCTTGATGTCTTTCTTCTCTTTCCATGTTTTCCCTATCAAGCTTCTCCTCTGCTTCAAATTTCAATCTTCTAATATAAAGGGTCATTTCCTTAATTTCTTTCTTATGTTGGAAAACATGAGATTTAACCTCTGGATCAATGATCTTTTTCAATTCTTCTCAAAAATCAACAAATCCCATGTACATGGAATCATCTGGCAAATATTCATGTGTATAATTCAACTTAGCCTTTTCTTGAGCAAAAAGGGTAACGAGGAAAGCCTTGGGATCATGCATCCTTTTGGAAGCTTCTCCCAGCTTCATAATTGTAATCTCCTTACCCAGCACAGTTGCATGGGTATAATTCTATATAACCAAACAATCTAGAGACAAAGGACACCTAGGCCAACCCTTCCTCTTGTTCTTAGCCAATTTTGGATAAGCGCCATCAATGACCATTTGAAAAGAAAATTCCTATAAAACCATTCGGTCTAGAACAATTCTCAGCAATAAATGGACAATATTGCTTCCCGAAATTCTGAAATAAGAGAAATATTCATCGACATACCAATCTCCGTGAAGAGTGATTAAAGCCGTGGATTTTGCTAAAAATGCCGGAGCATCGGCTTTAAAAATCTTATGATACATGGACCCTACGAAAAAGTCACAAATGTCATATATACAATGAACAAAATTATCCTCCCACATGTTAGAACAGTAAATATGAACCGGTTGACAATTCTTCTGCCAATTCCAACCTAGATCAGGAAATGCCGAAGTCGCACAAAAACATCCATGACATAGGCCGACATGTAAAATTGTGTTTTTTTGCCTAACCCGACTTTCATGTATTTTTCAATTTGTTGTTGCAAGTTAACAGATAATATTTGAGCCCAATTGAACGACTCACCTATAAGATTAAGGTGTTTGGCTGCCGGAACCCGCTCTTCTTTGAAATGTGTGCAATTTGCCTCACCATATAATCGGCAGAACATAGCGGCCAGTAGTGAAAATAGTTCCATAAACCATGAAGTAGGGTAGCCAATATCAAAAAAATCTAGACTGTAGCTCTAGGGAAAAGCAAACGGATGAGATAAGAGCAGTGTTATAGCTACAACATACCACAAAGTTTTCGGCCCCACTACCCGCAACACACAATGTGGAGCACGGCAACGGAATTTTTTTATGGGTGCATTCTCTCATCTCGCAACCTGCAACTTGCAAATTCCGGATTGCGATTTGTAGGAAGTAGTTTGATTTAAGATTTTTGTTGTGTGTTTTCACAACCCGCAACCCGCAAATGGTTGCGGGATTGTGCATTGCGGAAAGGGTTAAATAAAATTTCGATGTTTTATAATCCTACATCCTACAATTGCAGAATGTGGGTTGCGGGATGGTGAATGTAATTTAAATATCACATTTTGATCCTGTATTCTGCAAGATTTAATCTCGATCGTTTATTTATCATGATTCTACAGTCTTAATTCGACCCACAGAAAATTATATATAAACACATGATTTATATTTTATTTACCATTTTTACTGTTACTAATTAATTGGTTGCGTGGGATTTCAATGCGATTTTTTACCAGAGAACATTTTTACAGTCCTAGGTGATTTCTTTGTTTAATTGTTTACTATCGCTTTGTCGGATTGCAGCAGCGGTATTTTTTTTATGAGTGCAATTTGTCATCCCGCAACCCGCCTCCCACAAAATGTGGAATGTAGAATGCCGGAAATAGTTTGATTTAATATTTTTTGTTGTGTGTTTCTACAACCCGCAATTTGTGGGATTGCGGATTGCGGAAACAAACAACAAAAAAATTTTAAATCAAACTACTTCCCGTGCAATTGCGGAATGCAGGTTGAGGGATGGTGCATATAATTTAAATCTCACATTATGATCCTGTATTCCACAAGAATTAATCCCGGCCATTTATTTATCATGATCCTACGATCTAAATCCAACCCGCGAAAAATATATATATATATATATATATATATATATATATATATATAAGCATGTGCTTTATATTTTCTTTACCATTTTTACTGTTTCGAATTAATTTACTGCATGAGTTTTCACTGTGATTTTTTACCAGAGAACATTTTTACAATTCCGGTTGATTTTAGGTTGGTTTCTTACTCATTTCTTTGTTTAATTGTTTACTATCACTTTGTTTGAATTAGTCTTGATTTCTTGCTTATGTGTTTAAACATATTTTTTCAATTTGAAGAATGGCTTGAACCACTAGTTGCAAAAGCACCCACAAAGACATGCTAACAAAAGACCCAAATTTTGGCTTTTTCTCCGACACTAGTGGTAGAGTCACTAAAACTTACCAAATTGATTGGTCCAGAATCTACTCAATTTTTCATAATGACAACCTCTCATACATTCAAAACGACCATTCGGCTTATCAGAAAATTAAAGACTCTGGTCTACATGCCATCGCTACCAGACCCTCTATCCTCCCTTACACTGACCCTGTTAAATGAATTGTGGACAATGCAAACCCTAAAGACCGATCCTTTAATGATAAATCAAGGTCACAGTTGGCCACTTTTCGTCCTGAGGTATTTATCAAAGCTTGTGGTCTTAAACTGGCTATACAACCCCTCAACGCAGAGTTCACCCAATCCTCAAAAACTAGGTACAATTTTAATGAAATGATAAAATCTTGGATGAATGAACCTAATAAGTTCTTATCGAGGCCCGATGACCTGTACCCTGTCATTTGGTTTAGGGAAACTTATTCTTTACTGATATCCATGTTATGCAGGCTTTATGTTCTTCCCAATTGCTCTGCTTTTTTAAAGTTGAATGGGCTCTGATGGCCCATCACGTCCTAACTACTGGTGAGTCTTTCCCATGGGCTTCTATTTTGTCATTGGAGCTTAAAACGGCTATCCAAAATTATCAAAAGGCTACTGCCCCGAAACCCAATTTCTTCTTTTCGGCCTTTATCATTGACGTATTCTACATAGAGTTCCAATATCCCCACTTGGGATGGAACTGGACCTTACCAACTCCTCCTGTACCAATTTACTATTCAACATTGTGGGATAACAACTATATTCCTTCGTTCTATGACATCTGTGAACACTTCATGGGAACCATTTATTTCAAGATATTCAAAGTGCAAGCTCCTTCCTTTTCACCTGAAGCCAAAGCTCTGATTTCCACAATGGGTAACTGGTATGTCGGCAAGTATTTTTCATATATTAGAGTTTGGGGTGGAAATACTATTCATATGTTACCCAAGATAGTTCCTAACAGGTTGGTTCTTGAAGAGATCTCTTTCCAGGTTGTCACTGATGGTGTCTACAGGAAAGTTGTTGCTCTTAAGAGGAAAGGTTGGCCTAAATTTTCTTTGAATCTTGGATCACTGGACGTCCCAACTTCAACTTGGTCTACAGTGTTAGGTGATTAAATAGCCTCTTTGAAGCTTGGCTTTTCTCTTAAAAGGAGACATGACCCTAAGGGGGTTCTCGATGCCCAGTACAAGCAAAACCACATCAAGGGTGGGTATGTTCATGAAGAAATCCCTGATGACTCTATTTACAAGGGGGTCAATACATTTTTTGAGGTCCTAGAAAAATCTAAGAACAACGAGGAATAGAGCCACATTTTACAACATCAGCAGGAGCTTAAAGCTAGGATTCTAAGCTATAGAGATATGGAACTTTCTCTACTTGAAAAGCTGAAGAGGGACAAGGAAGAGATCCAAGCCCACCAAACAAAAGTTCTATTAGTAGTGACTTATATAGATGGAAATAAGGGCAAAGATCCTATGGAATATATTCCACGGGTGATAGTTTCTCAGCAACTGAAGACTCTGATCCATACTTCTCAGCAGTCAAAGCAGAAATTGGCACACATAACTTCTGTATTGCATAATCAAGCAGTTGTAACAGTCATGCCTATTTATAATATTCAAGAAACTACTACACTTACCTAGGTAAGTGATGAACAAGTAGCAGTTGATATTAAGCCATTTGAAAAGCAAAGGATTCAAGTGATTGTTTCTCAGATACCCACCATTAATCTTATTAATTCTTATGCTGAAGAAGAAATGCATTCATCTGTTCTTGTCATCGAGGAAGTTACTCATCCTTACAGACATTTGCAGATTTGTTTAGTGATAATGGAGTGGAAGATTCCATTGCACATCCCAAGATCCTGGAAACTACTTTTTCTCTCGTTTCATTAACTGCAGCGCTCCTCCTCTCATCCATTCACACTCTTTCCACTTTTCCTGCTTGGATAACCCTGTCATCTTCATTATCCTAGTTGTATCACTCTTTGATCTCACCACTTGTTTCCATACCAATTAGCCCAGATTGACATCCCATTCCTCCATCCACTATTGCAGGACCCCAATATTTCACTATCCCTCTGCACTTACCCTCATTTGTTTTGTCATCTTCTGTTATTCCTGAGAGGGTTATATTACCTTCATCATCACTCTTAGCCATTAACATTGGTATTCCACTATTTGGAGCCTCTACTCAAACCCTTTCTCCAATATCTGAACACACAAATAATCAGAGGCTCTCCTCTCCCTTCCCTACTTCCCACATTACCATGCCTATGCCACCTCCCACCATTACTCAAACATCCTCATTGGTTTCAACATTGAGTGGAACTTCTTCATTTACTCAATAAGTAGATGAGTTTGATGAAGACAATGTAGTCCCTCTTGGATATTACTATTATAGCAGGTCATCCAAGGTAGTGATAAGGAAAGGAAAGAAGAGAAGTAGGAATCATACTGATTTGTCTGCACCTGTCACCAATCAAATAATCTGGACTCAACAATATGGTGACCCTTAGATTGATGCAATGGATTCAGCCACAATTTTGGGATCTTTCACAGGTGCCAACCTTGGTGCATTTCTCACACTGAACAAGGAGTTTGACAAAAGGAAAGAAGAAATGAAGGGGCTGGAAGAAGAACTAGATGAGGTCAAGAGAGAGCATAAACCTCATGTGGCAAATCTAGAGAAAGCATCTGAAGACAAGTTTAAAGAGTTGCATCTCAAGAATGCCTCTCTCCAAGATGAATTGTAGAATGAAAAAACTACAAATGCCACTAATATACAAAGGATAGCTTTGCTAGTAAAACAATGTGAAGATGCAACTGCAAGTGCATCTTCCTCTGCATTCTTTAGGTTCTCTCAGCAAGAGTTTAAAGATTTGGCTATCCAGGTCAATCAGCAGCATCATGATTTAATAATTGAAATGTTTACGACCCTCGATGACATTTTTTAGACTTATGTTCCTTTTGACAAAATGTCTATCACCTTGGAGGAACAGAGAGCCAAGAGACAACAGGCCTCCAAAGCTTATGATGATATTTTAGATCAGAAAAGGTATATGAAAGACAAGCCACAAGGTATCACCGCCCTTAACAGTTTTCAATTGAAGAAGGTCGAAAGTGTTCTGTGTGCTTGGATCAATTTGAATGAGATGATTAAAGAGTCCATCCATAAAGCACAAGTAATTTACGGGAGAAGATGGTATATAGTTGATAGCATCATGGAGATATTACACTTCCCTACCATGCCATCGATTGAGAACGCTTGTCCTCTGAAGTTAATGATCAAACAAGTGGAACATAGATGTGAAGAAGCTAAGGAAAAGATTAAAGGACTTGATCATATCAGCATCGTAGATGTGGATTAGTTGATAAGGTAGCCATTTACTATACAAGGCAAGATCCACATTCTCATCTGCCTTTGGCATAAGTTAACCAAAAATGAAATGGATACCTTTAGGTGTGATGTTCAGCTTGGGTTTGAATATGCCAATTACCCAAACATAGAAGAATTGTTGCAGATCTAGATGAGGTGGCAAGATTTTCTTGGTCAATAGTTCTATATGTATTTTCTGATCCTAGTTTCATGGGGATTCAATCTTTTGTAATAATTATTTGAAGGGTACATTTCTAATGGAACAGGGGGGATTTCTGGAGGGAGAAATCAGCATAAAGGATTGAAGATACTCTGTTTATCCCAGAGTTTGTAATTTCTTACAGATCTTTATTAATACAACGACGTTGTTCTTGAATCTCTTTCTATTTATTTAGTCAAGTTTATTTGATAAATATTGATTCTCCTTTGCATATTTATAAGCACTGATCTATAGTTCTGGTTTTTCTATAGTTATGATCTGTGCATCTATTTTAAAATGAATTTATTTTATTAAAACTTTTATCTATTTCTGCAAATGATTCTACAACGAATACTATAATCAATCTTTATTTTTCAATTGACATTTTAGATACAATTTCATCTTGAATGTTCTGAATACTTTATCAATTTTAATTGTGTTAGGTATAACTCCCAATTCAATATTATTCCAATGCCAATGCATATATTTATACATTTCAAGCGGTGGTTGAGATTCCGACCGGCCTATCCATATTCCTACGTAACTGTTTAGCTTCCTATTCTTTATTTATTTATTTACAATATATAATCCCTACAGATTATATTCTAACAATCCCCCTCTTAATCCGAAGGTGTGTTCGTAAGTCCAAGCGTGTTTCTTAATCTTTCAAACTTTTCTCGTCCAAGCGCTTTGGTGAAGATGTCTGTAATTTGATCATTTGTGGAACAATGTCGAAGATGGATTGTCTTGACCTCTACATGATGTCGAATCAAATGATACTTTGTGTTGATGTGTTTGGTTCGATCATGGAATCTAGGATTCTTAGCCAGCTTGATTGCAGAAGTATTGTCGATCAACAATGGTGTGGAGTCCTCTTGTTTTTCTTGCAAATCTTCAAGTATCTTCCCGAGCCATACTATTTCTTTCGTTGCTTCAACTGCAGCCACATATTTTGCTTCTGTTGTTGAATCTACTGGAACTGACTGTTTGCGTGATCTCCATGAGACAGCTAAAGAGAGTAAGGTACAGATGGTATCCCATTTTGCTGTAGGAGAGAATGTTTCTTCATAGTCAATTCCTTCCTTCTGTGCATAGCCTTTTGCTACAAGCCTCGCGTTGTGCTTGTCAAGTGAGCCATCTGATCTGTATTTGTTCTTGTACACCCACTTGCAGCCAATTGGTTTGGTTCCAACTGGAGGGTCAACCAGCTTCCAAGTTCCATTCTTTATGAGTGCATCATACTCATTATGCATAGCTTCTTTCCACTCAATACGAGTAGAAGCTTCTTCAAAGGAAGTTGGTTAAAAGTTAGCAGATAAATTAAATTCACAATCAAATGATACATCCATGTCATCACTTGAATTATCTGCTCCTCCTCCATCTTCATGTCTTTTCGAACTTCTCGTTCCCGTCTTTCCAACTTCATCTGGATGGACACTTTCAAGTGTCTTTATGGCCCATTTAGGAATCTTCTATGATTGTCTTGGTTGATCAGCTGGTGGTGCTTCATCATTGATTGAGAGTCTTTCAATTCTCTCAATCACATCATCCAGTTGAACCTCTTGTTCAAGTGAAGTAGCATGAACTTCTTCATGCGGGGGAGTTGGTGCTTCATATGGAAATTCCAAAGGTTGTTCCAGAATAGGAATCCCCCCTTCAAGGTTTGGAATTTCATATTCATTTTCAGAATATGTCTTTGGATGAGGATAACTTTCCAAATGATCAAGTTGTCTCTCAAGGGACTGGTCATTTTTATTAGTTTCAAGAAAAATGACATCTCTGGAAATAACAAATTTCTTGTTTACCTCATCATATAGACGGTATGCCTTGGAGTATTCTTCGTAACCTAGGAAAATGCATTTTCTACTTCGAGCACCAAGCTTGTTTCTTTGCTCCTTTGGAATCAAGGCATAACAGGTGGAACCAAAAACTCTGAGATGGCTGACTGAAGGGATATGGCCAAACCACATTTCATGTGGAGTCTTGTTATCAAGAGCATTTGAGGGACTTCTATTTCTCAAATAGGTTGCACATTTTACTGCATCACCCCAAAACATTAGTTTTACATTCTTGAAAAACATCATTGAGCGAACCTTATTCATTATGGTTCTGTTCATTCTTTCTGCTACACCGTTTTGTTGAGGATTGTAGGGAACTGTAGTCTGATGTGCAATTCCATGTTGGTGAAGATAATTTTCAAAAGCATTTGAAGTGTATTCTTTTCCATTATCAGTATGAAGTGTACCAATTTTTTATTGTGCTTGTTTTTCTATCAATGCATGAAAGTCTTTGAATGTTTGAAATGCTTCTAATTTTGTCTTTAAACAGTAAATCCAGCACATTCTTGAGTAGTCATCAACAAATGTCATAAAATACTTATTCCCATTACTGAAGGAGTTGGCATTGGGCCACATAAATCAGAATGTACTAATTCTAATTTCCTACTTGCTCTTAAATTAGATTCATGGAATGGCAGCTTACTATGTTTCCCTAATATACATGCATCACATTTGTTCTTCTCGTTAGGAATGGTGGGAAAACCAAATACACCATTCTTTCTCAACAAACAAAGACTGTTATAATTTAGATGACCAAATCTTACATGCCACAATGAACTAGATGACAAATTACCTTCTCCATGCTGAGAGAGGTAGGCATAGTTCTGAAC